>ML661343.1:6070133-6527164 GCA_007570785.1 Antilocapra americana
TGAATGTTCAAATTACCATACAATGGCACTCATTTCTCATGCCAGCAAGATTATGCTCAAAATCCTTCAAGCTAGGCTTCAGCGATACATGTACTAAGAACGTCCAGATAAAAGGCTGGATTTAGAAAAGGCAGAGGAACCAGAGACCAAATTTCCAGCATATGCTGGATCATTGAAAAAGCAAGGGAATTCCCAAAAAACATCTACTTCTGCTTCATTGACAACTATAAAGCCTTTGACTGTGTAGATCGCAACAAACTGTGGAAAATTCTTCATGAAATGGGAATACAAGACCACATTACCTGCCTCCTGAGAAACATATATATATAGGACAAGAACAGTTAGAACTGGACATGGAACAATGGACTGGTTCCAAATTGGGAAAGGAGTACGTCAAGGCTGTACATTATCACCTTGCTTAATTAACTTCTATAGAGAGTACATCCTGCAAAATGCTGGGCTGGATGAATCACAAGCTGGAATCAAGATTTCCAGGAGAAATATCAATAACCTCAGATGTGCAGATGATACCACTTTAATGGCAGAAAGTAAAGAGGGACTACGAAGAGCCTCTTGATGAAGGTGAAAGAGGAGAGTGAATAAAGCAGGCTTAAAACTCAACTTGATAAAACAAAGATCATGGCATCTGGTCCTACCAATTGATGGCAAATAGATGGGGAAAATGTGGAAACAGTGTCAGATTTCACTTTCTTGGGCTCCAAAGTCACTGCAGACAGTGACTGCCACCACAAAAGTAAAAGATGCTTGCTTCTTGGAAGAAAAGCTATGACAAACCTAGACATGTGTTAAAAAGCAGAGACATCACCTTGCTGACCAAAGTCCATATAGGCAAAGCTATGGTTTCTTCAGTAGTCATGTATGGATGTGAGAGTTGCACTATAAAGAATACTGAGCACCAAAGAACTGATGCTTTTGAACTGTGATGTTGGAGAATACTCCTGAGAGTCCCTGAGCCTACAAGGAGATCAAACCAGTCAATCCTAAAAGAAATCAACTCTGAATATTCATTGGAAGGGCTGGTGCTAAAGCTGAAGCTCCAATACTTTGGCCACCTGATGTGAAGAGCTGACACATTGGAAAAGAGCCTGATGCTGGGAACGATTGAGGGCAAGAGAAGTGGGCGACAGAGGTTGAGATGTTTGAATGGCACCACTGATGACATGTTTGAACAAACTCTGGGAGACAGTGAGAGACAGGGAAGTCTAGCATGCTGCAGTTCATGGGATCTCAAAGAGTCAGATACAACTTAGTGACTGAGCAACAGCAATATAAGGTATGTGTAGCACACTTTAGGAAACATTTAATCATAAGACAAAATCAACATTTAAACTCTGTAATTATTTCTTGGTATATTCTATTGGAAGTGAAACATTGCACAAGTACTACATTATGATAAATATTTATTAGCTGTCCTAATAACACACTGAGTAAAGAAATTTGTTTCACCAATCTAGTGGTCAAATGAATGAATGAATTGGCAAATAGCATCCATTTCCTTCTCACTTTTGGTTTGCCAACCCAGAAGTTTGCCAGGTGGTTCATTAAGGCTTCTCATGCTTCTTTACTTGTGCTGTGGTGATCTTCCTAGTGTTATTAGGGAAAAAATCAGGAAACAAGCAAAAATATAAAGTAGTAGCTAACAGCGAAAGTGTTAATCACTCAGTCTTTTCTGACTCTTTGTGACCCCATGGACTGTAGCCTACCAGGCTCTTCTGTCCATGGAATTCTCCAGGCAAGAATACTGGAGTGGGTTGCCATTTCCTTCTCCAGGGGATCTTCCCGACCCAGGGATTGAACCTGGCTCTCCCACACTTTGTGGGCAGACTCTGTATCGACTGAGCCACCAGGGAAGACCTAGCTAACAGAGAGGAAACTTCAAAAACAAGGGCCTGGAGTTAGGAGTAATTTATGAAAGGTATAGGAAGAAAGATGATATTCTGGACTTCATAACTTTTAAAGATCATCTCCTGTGGTGGGCTTCCTGGGAGTAAGCTACAGGTAAACATATTTCAATCCACTATGTTTTGTGGTTGTGTTTCTCATGATAATTACCCAGGTACCTGCTGAAAATTCTGATTGTGGAGCCCAGAGCAGATTTTCTGAATTTGTGTCCAGAAGTCAGTCTTCTGGAAAGCTCCCTTAAAAAAAGCTATCTGTGCACATGATTTGTCTATCATTTTCAGATACATTTCACTTTAAAGATCTGTGATATTAGGAAATATATTTGGCTTCTAAAACATACAACATAGTGTGGTTATGTTTTTAATTTATTGCATTTGAATGATATTTTTTCTCTACTTCTGAGTAACCAAAATGAATAGGCATTAGAGAAATTAGGCCGATTTATACATTTAAATGTTAACTATTTGTGAACCAAATGACTGGCATTCATTAATTACCATTAATGTTATGTATTAGGCACTGAGAACTCTTTTCAGAAAGGTTATGAGTGGCTTGAAAATATGGCATAGTGATGGTTTCTCATAATTCCCATTCTCCTAACTTTCCTTAGAAACAAACCCCTATATTTTTAGCTAAGAATGTAGTACTACATTTTCCAGCCTCTTTTGCACCTTATGTAGCTGTGTGTCTAAATTCAGTTTAGCAGGATGTAAGTGGAAGTGGTTGTGTTCAATTTCTAGAAGTTTCTTAAAGAAAGGGGGCATTCCCTTTTTCCTTTTGAGTATTCCTGCTTTTCTGCAGATAAGCTAGATAGATGCCTACTGACATCTTGAATCTCATGGTAGCCTTGGGATGGAGGCTGTAGCTTGCAGAGCAACAAAATGGAGGGAGCCAGAGAGTCTCTCACTTTCTCTCCAGATTGTAAGTCTTACTTTCAGACTTACAAATTAAAGAGAAAAGTACTTTGAAGTTGCTATTGTCACCATTTGGGAGAGCTTTCTGTCACTTGCAGTTGAATAAGATCTTAACTAATAGAGATAGTATGTCTTGAACATCTTGGAGGCAAGATGCTAGAAATGTGAACTTTGTTAGGTAAGCCTTGATTGCTTTTAGTGAAATTTTCCTGGTGGCTCAATTGGTAAAGAATCTGCCTGCAATGCAGGAGACGTGGGTTTGATCCCTGGTTTGGGAAGATCCCCTGGAGAAGGAAATGTCAACCCACTCCAGTATTCTTGCCTGGGAAATCCCATGGACAGAGGAGCCTGGCGGGCTACAGTCCATGGAGACACAAGAGTTGGACACAACTTCACAACTAAACCACCAGAGCTAAATACGTAGGCCCCTATATGCTGATGGGGGGAATTAATCACAAGTGTTAAGGATGGTGGACTGGAAGAAAGGATATTTGTGTTACAGAGGTACTAAATATTGCTACAACAGCAAGCATAATACAACATACAAATAAAATAACACATTGTATACCTTAAACTTATGCAATATTATGTGCCAAATATATTCAGTTTAAAAGCAGTGGTGGGCTGGGCCTTTTCTTTTGTCTGTTTCTAAGGTTATACTTTGTTTACTTGTAGAAATCATTAAGAAATTTAGTCTATTGCTGCTCAACTCAAGGGGCTCTCCCTATGGTTCAATTAACAATAAACAGCTTAATTTATGTTGCCTAAGAGTAGGGGTTGGGGTACAACGCTTAAAACTTTATTTCTTCTGAAAGTCTCTTTCAAATTGTCATGGTGGATTTTTTGTTGTTGTTGTTATTTAATGTTGTTCTAACTAAAGATAAATTTAAAATTATAATAATTAGCATAACTTTTACTCTTCTTTGTATTGTACAATACCAGTTTTAAATGCAAATGTAAGATCACTGAACCTGTATGCAGAATCATTGAAACCACATAATTCATGTTTCATAGCTCATTATTGCATATGTATTTTATTCTTACTACATTGTGCAAAACTATCATTTTTTTATTTTCACTTCTGTGTACATTCTTCCAGCACTTTTTACATTTAGTTATTGATGAATAAAAAGGACTGACTGACATCATTTTTAGCATAAATGGTTAGCTAGTGCAGTAAAGGGTATGGTAATTGTCTTCTTTTATGTATTTGAAACAAATTCTAGCTTAAACAGAAAGCCTGACCTTTTGTGGTTGTCAGAGCCATTGCTTACTCAGACATAAATATAACAAGCTTACCCTGAGCTTGTTTTCAATATCAGTGTATTCCCACTCCTTGTTGTCTGGAGGAATTGTTTTCATGGGGTATCTTGAACACTAGATGCAAGTGGGAGGCAAAAATAAGGAAATGGCAACATGCTTGCATATTGCGACATTGTGCATGTCTCCTCTGCTCATGCTCCGTTGTCACTTATCAAACATAAGGTCAAAGAAAAATAATAAGACTGCATAGGTAGTGCATCCATGAAGTTAGCCTTGTAGAGCAGTGAAGACTAGAGGTCTTCTAAGTCATGGGAATTCCCTCTGACTTAATCATTTGTTGACACAGCCTCATGATGAAAATGCTCCCCTTGTACACACTCTCCTTCCCTATCTTATTAACAGCCCCCATCTTTCTCTCTTCCTTCAAACCTCCATGTAGCACCCTCTTCAAGTTCTTTTGTGAACCCACCTCTCCCTCCTGGGGAATTCTGAGAGAAATGTATTCCACATTTTGCCAAGGTTTGGGGGATCTATCTGCTCATGTAAGCTAAAGTGTGGGAGTATTGGGAGGCAGAAAGCACTCATGCTATCAATGAGGATGACCACAGATGCTCTAATTTCAGATCAGTTTCCCCAACATAGAGACCTGCAAATACTTTCGTTACCAGGTCACTTAGAAAGGTTAACACATCAATAAGACAAGCATTCCATTATTGTCTAAGACTGTATTGCCGGTATTCATAACAAGAAAATACACTTTTATTTAGTGGCTTTGGACTCACCTGAATAATGTATGTGTGCATGTTAATTGCTCAGTTGTGTCTGATTCTTTGTGACCCTCTGGACTTACCTTGCCAGGCTCCTCTGTCCGTGCCATTCTCCAGGCAAGAATACTGGAGTGGGTTGCCATTCCCTTCTTCAAGACATCTTCCCAGCCCAGGAACTGAACCCTGGTCTCCTGCATTGCAGACAGAGTCTTTATCATATGAGCCACCAGGGGAGCCTTGTGAATAATAAAACCTTCCATTATTTTGTTTAGAAATGTTAGGTGTTTCTTGGACTTCCCTGGAAGTCCAGTAGTAATACTCCATGCTTCCAGTGTAGGGGGTGTGGATTCACTCTGGCTGGGTATAAGTGCTGCTCAGCATGGCCAAAATTTTTAGAAAAGCATTAAGCACTTTTTGACCCTCGCTTGCTTTACTAGAAAAAACAATATTGGCTGAAACTGGTGCTCTGCAGTGAAAAGGCAGAGCAAGTGCTTGGTCCTTCCTTCTTATACTTCCAGGCCTTTTTCCACCTCTGGCCACTTGATTGTGGATGGTAGGCACATATCCTTCCTGGGCAAACTAATTAGTCAACTCTTTATATTGGGCACCTAATAAGTCAACTAATTCATGCTGCCATTTTCTGATAATAGCTTAATGAATTCTACTTCAAGAATTTGCATCTTAATAGGAGACTTTTTTAAGTAAATGAAGAAGGAGGAGAACCTGAAGGAGGAAGAGGAGGAAAATTGGCTTTAATACCCAGAATTTTGTATATATCTAAGAGTATAAAAGTAACAGATTACTCAGCTGGTTCTTAACTTGGTGTTATTTAGAAAATAGTTAACCTTATGAAAATGGAAGGAAAATTAAACTGAGAGTGGAACAATCCCAGGATAAGACTTTGCTGAACTCCTTTGACAAACCCTGTGCTAATTCACAATTGTGTTGGCTTGAAACAAAAAAGTTTTTCAACTATTTTTGTTCAGTTCAATAAGAGAAAGAAGCTTGGCTTCAACAAATACCCTAGAACCATACTAATAAATGATGTAGTGGCAGTGAGGTTGGGAAGGCAGAAAATTATAGAACAAACTAGAGACCACTTCCTTCAGGTTATTTTAAATGATAAAGATAAAATCCTTAAGTAGAATTAAAGAGGGTTAGATTGAGAGGTTAGAAAACTTTGAGATGGTTTCAACCTAACCCTTAAATAACATCCTTTAATGAATCTTTCCTGTCTACAGGGGAAAGTATCTCTCATAGCCTTCTGGTTCCTGCATACCTTTCCAGCCTTCCTTTATCCCACTCCCTGCCTTGGATTTTTTTTCTCCAATAACATGAATAGCTTATAATGTTCCCTATATAAGTCTGTGTATTCATTTTATGCCTTTCATCACACATCTTCTCTTTCTGAAAATTTTCACCTTCTCTCCAACCTGCCTTTGTCTAGCTGATGCCTTCTTATCATTCAATATTCAGCCCAAGTATCATCATCTCCAAGCAAACATTCCCTTCATCTATCTTCAGACTTAAGGTGACCTAAGTATTCCTCTAGATAAAGTTCCTAAATATCCATTCACATTTCCATCATCATACTTAACCCTTTCTAAAAATTCCTTTTTGCTAGATGTCAGACTGTGTTACTTTACTATGAACTGCTTGAAAGCCAGGGTCAAGTTTGTTTTTCTTTTAATTCTCAGCATCATAATAGACAGTCAATAAATATTCATTGATTTAATGAATGAATGAGTCATGGAGTCTAATGACCTGAGAGAAAAATGGCTTTTCTCACAGCAACTTTGACACTTGTTTCCAGATCTCCTGCTTTAGATCATGAAACTCTTCTCCACAAACATCTAGAAATTCCCAGTAACAGGAAAATGGTTGGTTGTTAATTTGTTGTTTTTTAAAAAAAGATAAAAGTAAAAGAAGAGACACTGAGATAGAAATCATTAAAGCATATAGGTATGTTTTCACTTTAAGAAAAATAAGAAGTAGCTTGCTGAATTTAGATGTCACTCCACCTCTTCAAGGATAAAATGCTGAATTTATCATACTTGGTGCTCAGATTTATACTTGGTAAATTTATTTCTAAGATTAAAGATATAAACAAGCTCATTAAAGAATGTCAAAAGCTTGTCAAACATCAAATAGCTGTTACATAACAACATTTTGAAGTCTAGGTTATTACATACAGATTGCATCTCCATTTTTAAAAAGCTCATGTTCTGACAATTAAGGGCAAATTACCACTTAGGTTTTTCCAGACTCAAACATTTTGAAAATGTTCAGAGCCATTTGGGAATTCTAAAACCTGGCTAGAGATAGGATACATAATAATATTGTTATTCCCACTCAAAATTATTATTGTCATTTCAGCAAAGGGGAAAACCAGATGGGAAAAGGTTTGGATTCTTTTTCTTCATAAATTGTTTAAAAGCCAAATTTTGTATGAAAAGCTATGAAATAATTCCCTGCTTCATCCAACCTCCAAATATTTTGTTACTCCTTGTTGATACTTAATCAACACTGGTTCCCCTCCTACCAAGAACACCCCAGTTTTCATTCATTCATCCACAGCTCCCTTACATGAAGCTATGTAATTCAGGAGTAATTCCACTTCCTTGTTAATGATTCTCCCAGAAATGAGGGCTAAGACACAAAGCTGGCCAATGAGGTCAAAGGAAATTTGTTGGGAGTTTCTGGAAAACATTTTATCTTTTAAGTGAGAGGCATAGGAAAGGGTTGCTGCTGCTGCTGCTAAGTCACTTCAATCGTGTCTGACTCTGTGAGACCCCACAGACAGCAGCCCACCAGGCTCCCCTATGCCTGGGATTCTCCAGACAAGAACACTGGAGTGGGTTGCCATTTCCTTCTCCAGTGCATGCAAGTGAAAAGTGAAAGTGAAGTTGTTCAGCCGTGTCCAGCTCTTGGCGACCCCGTGGACTGCAGCCTACCAGGCTCCTCCGTCCATGGATTTTCCAGGCAAGAGTACTGGAGTGGGTTGCCATTGCCTTCTCCGAGGAAAAGGTTATGTACACGTAAAGCTGGGACTGCCATTTCATGAAGGAAATAAACAGAGGAGGACAGAGTCAAAAGAACCACCCCTGGGACAGAGAGCTAGCACTGTCAGATTAAGGTAACCTTGAAGTCTGCCTTACTTCTGGACTTCCAGTTATGTGAGTCAGTACATTTCATTACCTTTTAAATCACTTGAATTTTTGTAACTTGCAAGAGAAAGAACTCTAATTGATATACAGCAAAATTAAAAATTTCATTTCAATTTCTAAGGTTTCTTCAACATCAGTCCTTCCAATGAACACTCAGGACTTACCTCCTTTAGGATGGACTGTTTGGATCTACTTGCAGTCCAAGGGACTCTCAAGAGTCTTCTCCAACACCACAGTTTAAAAGCATCAATTCTTTGGTGCTCAGCTTTCATTATAGTCCAGCTCTCACATCCATACATGACTACTGGAAAAATCATAGCCTTGACTAAGTGGACCTTTGTTAGCAAAGTAATGATGTTGAAGCTGAAACTGCAATACTTTGACCACATAATGCGAAGAGTTGACTCATTTGAACAGACCCTGATGCTGGGAACGATTGAAGGCAGGAGGAGAAGGGGACAAAAGTGGTTGGGTAAACTCTAGGGAGTTGGTGATGGACAGGGAGGCCTGGTGTGCTGAAGTCCATGGGGTTTCAAAGAGCCGGGCATAACTAACCAACTGAAAGGAACTGAACTGAACTGAAAACATACGTCCAACAGAAACATCAGAATTACTATCATTCTCTACAATATCAGTGGGAATATAAGGGATAATCATGTCCTATCTGGTCATCTGATACAGCCCTCTGTCTATAGTTAATATTCATAATACATAAATAGAAATAAACATCCTGTGAAGAAAAAATTCTAAAATTTCTAATATAAAACTCTAAGAAAATGTTTTACTTTGAAGTAATTCAGCTTCTCTGTATTTTTCTGTTCTTGGGCTAATTATTTAGCATTTGGAGAAGCATCAATTTTTAAAACTTAAAATTCTCCATCATTTTACCTCTCATACAGAACACTGTATTTCTGCATTCTGATGGATACTCTCAAGAATTCTGAGGTTTTTCCCTTTGCAATTTTTGACTGTCATTATTCCTCTAGTTAATTGTGAGTATATTAACCCCACACAGAGAAAATTGTGTGACGCTGATGAATTCCTCAGAGCATTCAATCATCCAAGTGACTCATTAACTTTTGTATATTCTCATATAATGTCAGTACACATGAAGACACCTAAACTTTACCCTGAACTCTTGAGATTACTGTATTCAAGTGGGTGCTTTCTTGATTCCATTCTCCCTAACTATTCAAAGGATTCAATATTGGTGAGTTAATGAAAGAATTCACAGTATAATAAAAATGGAAATACAGTGGTATAATTATTGTCAGGTGTAGACAGATGGTAAAATTTCATTCTTTTTTATGACTAAGTAGTATTCTATTGTATGAATACACACACACACACACACACACACACACACATACACATACATGCCCCTTTGGTATACATACTTACGCATACCACCTTTCCTTCACTCATCTGTTGATGGACACTTAGATTGCTTCCATATTTTGCTATTGTAAATAAACTGCTGAATATTGGGGTACACATATCTTTTCAAATTAGTGTTTTCATTTTCTTCAGATTTATACATAGGAGCAGAATTTCTGAATCATATGGTAGTTCTATTTTAGGTTTCTGAGGAACCGCCATATTGTTTTCCATAGTAGCTGTACCAGGTTGTATTCCCACCAGTAGTGTTGGAGGATTCCCTTTTCTCCATGACCTTGTCACCACTTGTTATGAGTTGGTTTTTCTGATAATAGCCATTCTGGCAGCTGTGAGGCAATAGCTCATTGCGGTTTAGATTTGCGTTTCCCTGATCATTACTGATGTTGAGCATCGTATCATGTACCTATTGGCCATCTGTATGTCTTCTTTGGAAAATTGCTTATTTAGGTCTTCTGCTCATTTTTAATTGTTTTTTTTATATTGAGTTATATGAGTTCTTTATATACTTTGGATATTAACCCCTTATCAGACATATCATTTCCAAGTATCTTCTCGCATTCGGTAGGTTGCCATTTCATCTTGTCGGTGGTTTCCTTTGCTGGACCAAAGTGTTTAGGTTTGATTGGGTCTCGTTTGTTTATTTTTGTTTTCCTTGCCTGAGGAGACACATCCAATAAGATGTTTCTAGGAACTATGTCAAAGTATGTACTTACTGCCTATGTTTTCTGCTAGTTTTTATGGTTTCAGATCTTACATTCAAGTTTTAAATCCATTTGGAGTTTATTTTCATGTAAGTTGTGAGGAAATAATTTACTTTTATTCTTTTACATGTCCAGTTTTCTCAAGGTCAGTTATTGACGAGGCTAGCTTTTCCTCACTGCCTCCTGTGTCATGGATTAGTTGACCATGTGTTCATGGGTTTATTTCTGGATCTCTTTTCTGTTCCATTACCATTCTGTTTGGATTACTGTAGTATAGTCTGAAGTCAGCGAGTGTCAGAGAACCTGTGATACTTCCCTCCCCTTCTCTGTTGCCCACTGGGGCTATGGGTCCTGAGTAGACCTCTTCTCCTTCCCTCCTATAAGAACTCCATTTGGTTCTTTTGCTACAGTATTGGTTGTAGAGGAGCCATTCTGCTAGTCGTCAGGTCACTCTCAAGGAGAGTTTCTCTATATGTAGTTGTAGTTTTGATGTGTTCATCAGGGGAGGTGAGATCAGCATCTTCCTACTACATCATTTGATCCTGCCCCAACTCTTCTTTTGATTAAAAGATATTTTCAGTAGGAAGCTTGCAAAAATATACTACTTTTGATTAAAGTAATTTTGAAGTATTGTAAGGATTCTAAATGAGCAGCCTTCATGCTGAGGCTTAATATACTACAGTAATAATTATAATAGCAACTCAAATTTATTTATTATATGCTGTAAACCAAGTACTATACTCAACTCTTCTGCTATTTTATCTCATTTAGTCCTCATAACAACCCTGTGAGAGAGATTTTAGTATTTCCTTCTCTTTAAACTTCAGTTTTCTCATCTATAGTGAGATTAAGTAATTTTCCTCAAGATCTCCAAAGCCCATGTTTTTAATCTCTATTTTAAATAGGCAGTTTCTGTTTTAAATAGTTATTCTAAATAGTTAACCTGAAACATGTGAATTATCATATGTGAAATGAATCGCCAACCCAGGTTTGATGCATGATACAGGGTGCTCAGGGCTGGTGCACTGGGATGACCCAGAGGGATGGAATCGGGAGAGAGGTGGGAGGGAGGTTCTGGAAGGGGAACACATGTATACCCATGGCAGAATCATGTCAATGTATGGCAAAACCAACACAATAATGTAAAGAAAAGTCTTTCTTGAATTTGTTACAATTAAAAAAATAGTTAACCTGTATTCTAAATAGTCTTGGACTGTTCTAAGCAGTCAGCAATGTGATTGAGCTTCCAAAAAGGTAATATAGTCTTCAATATCCTCAATAGTAGTGGTCAAATCAGAAGTCCTACCTTGTACCAGTATGATGCTATCTGAGGCATATTGCCAAATAATGGGTGTCATATTTCTGGAAGGATAAATGCTAAAGAGTTCAGTCAGGGGAGGATAAGTATGACAGGATAAGTATGATAAGTAGAAACCATCTCACATAGACTGAACAAGTCATTTAACTAGGTTGATGGTCCATTTTTTAAATGATGTTTTATTATTATAGAGAGAATACACAATTGGTTCATTATAGAATAGAGAATACAAAGAAAAGAATTTCACATCCCACCATCCAGTAACTGACACTATTAACATCCTAGTTTGGGCTTCCAGGTGGCGCAGGAGTAAAGAATCTGCCTGCCCATGCAGGAGACCCCAAGAGACCCAGGTTTGATCCCTGGGTCAGGGATATCCCTTGGAATAGCAAATGCCAACCCACTCCGGTATTCTTACCTGAAAATTCCATGGACAGAGGAGCCTGGAGAGCTACAGTTCGTGGAGCTGCAGAGAGATGGACAGGCTGAGCATACATGTACATGTGTATCTTTAAATACATATGTATCTCTTAAGTCTTTTAAAATCTAGAATAGTCCCTTTTTTATGGCTGAATACCAAAGGTCAGTTGACCTCCAGAATATCCCACGTTTTGGGTTTTGTCTGGTTATATCCTTTTTCACTGTATCCCTTGTGCAAGTGATTTCAAAGGCTTGATGGATTCAAGCAAAACACTTTGGATAGAATATCATAAGTGATTTGTATACTTCATGCTTGTTGTATCACATCAGAAGACCTCAAACTTCTAGTTCATCTACCATTAATTGGCTATAATTGACCTGCACTGAAATGAGGGAAGTCTGAACTCTCTTATTGTACAATTTTATTTAACTTCTTGTGACTAGAACATATTCTGTGTGATATTAGTTTGGCACCAAATTAATGTCTAGGCTCCTATCAACCATTTATCAAAGGATTTTAACCTTGATAAACCTTGTCTGAATTGATAAATTAGCGAAGGTTTATAAAATGAAGTTTTACTAATTCTATTATCCCTTCTACATTTGTTAACTGGCATTTAAAGTAGAGTGTTCCCTTATCAACTGGTAGGGGCTTCAATTACCAATTGATGAAATTGCCTGGATGATGTTTATTAACTGTTAAATTCCAAGGAACATATAATGTTATTGGAAACATCTATAATGCCTGGGGGAAAAAAGATTTTACAGTTGTCTTTATATTTAAATCTGACTCTCTGTAAAAAGAAATATATCTATTATTCATTGTTCCAGAGGGAAGTTTTGAAAAGGCAAATATTAACACAGAGAATAATTTTTTGTAGGTTTTCCTCACAAAGTAAGGAAATATGGGTCTCTGAAAATATTCAGAGTCTGAACCTATCAGAATTGTTAGTCCTCAAGTGTATCCTCCTCAAGTGAAATATTAGAATCATAAGATTCTCAGTAGAATAGAAAATCAATAGAAATAGTGCCTAATTTTGTATCAGCATCCTAGAACCATACTAGGAAACCAACAGAATTCTAGTAAAGCTCAGTAATATGACCAGATCTCAGAGAGTTACAAATTGAGTGGGTGTCCTCATCTTTGCATTCTTCATCCTGGTGGTGATAGAAAGCTGCTGCAGGGGCAAAATGGGTGAGTTGAGGTTGTAGACATGGGTCTGGCTCTCTGTGAGGGAGGTGAAGATTTCAGGACCATGCACTGAACTATGGGACTCAGCTTCTTCCCTCCACCTAGGAACGGTTTACATCTACCAGTTAGGAGGACTGAATCCTGGAGCAACACATTTAACAAAATGTTAGACAGGTTCTAATAAAGACTGTATATTGTTGCCTTATCTCTTTCTGTTCTTCCTCCTTCCCATTTCATTCCTGCCTAATCCTTTACCTATTCTAGTTCCTTTAGATTGCAGAAAATAATCAGCCCTAAATTTGAAACTAAAACGGTCCCAGACATGGTGGGAAGATAAGCCACGCCACGTATTATGTGTAGTGTGTGGTGTGCTCAATTGTGTTCAACTCTTTGTGACCCCAGAGACTCCAGCCTGCCAGGCTCCTCTGTCCATGGAATTTCTGTCCTAAAGATCATGCGGCTGGGGAAGTGGAAAGGTGCCATGGAGAGGACACAGCCAGTTGCCAAGGCACGTGTGGGGAAGGCCCAGCCGTGGAAACTAGAACCTGAGGCTACTTCCACTCCCAGTCTGCAAGGCAGGAATGAACAAAACAGGCAGCCTTTTCTTGTCCCTCCCATTGGTTATTCTCCCTCACTTCTGTCCTTCGCTTTTCTCTTCCCATCCCCTATGTCCATGTGTGTGCGGACAGCACGGCCCCCTACTGTGGTTAAACCTGGCACAAGCACGACTCATGTAAATGTGTAAACTAAGAGGATGGTTGATTTTTTTTCAATGTAAACACTAAAAACAAACAAAAAAAGCAAAGGTTTTATGAACAGCAAACTCTATGTAAAGGCATTTTGGTATTAAATTTTTTATTGATAACTTGCTTAAGAATAAATATATAAACTATTGTACAGGTTAAAAAAAAAAGATCATGCAATCATATGATGCACCCACAACCATTGACTTAATTGGTAAAAAACACACAGAACCCTTGATCAGAATATGTGTTCTAAGTTCATATATTGATAATACCAGTAATAATGACAAAAGGACCTCGTCCAGGGTGACTTTCACTTTGCAAATTGCCAAACCAGCAGAATTACATGAAATCAAATGCAAATTGTTTGTGCTGAAGAATGCAAATGGATAGCCATGCCTTTCCAGGTTGTTGTTCAGTCACTTAGTCATGTCCAGCTCTTTGTGACCCCATGGACTTCGGTGTGCCAGGCTTCCCTATTTTTCACTTTCCCCTGGAGTTTGCTCAAATTCATGTCTTTTGAGTCAGTGATGCCATCCAACCATCTCATCCTCTTTTGCCCCCTTCTTCCTCTGCCCTCAGTCTCTTCCTAGCATCAGGGTCTTTTCCAATGAGTTGACTCTTCGCATCAGATATCCAAAGTATTAGAGCATCAGCTTCAGCATCAGTCCTTCGAATTAATATTCAGGGTTGATTTTCTTTAGGATTGACTGATTTGATTCTTTCTAGTACTTCCTGCTATTTTTCATGAAGGTGTACCTGAAGTTTGGTGATCAATATGGCCCAAAATGAAATATATAAACTCTGTCAGGCTGCTGGACACAGAGCTGTTGGATACAGTCTTTTGCACTACTCAGGCTGAGTAGAAAGCACATTATTTTCCTTTCTTAAAAAAACTTTATTTTTATATTGAATTACAGCCAGTTAACAATATTGTGATAGTTTCAGGTAGACAGCAAAGGGACTCAGCCATACATATACTTGTATCCATTTTCCCCCAGACTCCCCTTCCATCCAGGATGTCACATAACACTGAGCAGAATTCCCTGTGCTACACAGTAGTTCATTGTTGGCTGTCTGTTTTAAATACAGCAGTGTGTGGACATGTCAGTCCCAAACTGCCAACTATCCCCTCCTCCTGGCAACCATAAGTTGGCTTCCAAAGTCTGAAAAGCACAGTATTTTCACACAAGAAATCTGCTGCTGCAGAATACGCTGTGGCTCTCACTGTATCATTGATCCCACTTGACTGTTCAGTACAAGTGGTCTGGCATGGCTTACCCCATTTGCCAAGGAGAGAAAAGAGAACTCTATTTATAAGAAAACATAGTTCAGTGGACCAAGAAAATGACTAGCCATCTTTTGTAGTTTCAGCAGTCTTTTCTGCGTATGCTAAAGAGAGAAAAGAGAGCTAGACAAGGCTTACCTCCCTGGTTCCTTTCATCTCTTTTTTCACTGTGTAGTTAGGAAACCAGTGACACTCTCATTTCCTTAGACCTTCATTGAGGTAGCTGCTGATTGTCATTTGATTCGCTTTTTCCTGTTGATCTTTATTGTTAGAGATGTGTCATGAATGATTTGGGGATGACTAGCAAGAAATAATTTAAGCATTCTAGAATCATAGCAATAATGCCATAATCCATGTGTGTTTTGATTCTCTCTCATTGTCCAGCATTTCTATTCCCAATAATAGTATACCCTTTTAGCATAGACTTTCTTCCTTAGTCTGTGTTACTCCAAAATGAGTCTGTTTATTTGTGCACTATATTGATACCCAACCTTTTTCATCAAAAGCCATAATTCTTTCTACCTGAAAGTTGAAACAGACTTCATGGATAAAGGGCACAGTCCTCTACAAGAGTACCCTCACGTTAGACACGAACCACAAGTTTGTGAGTCCTCAAGCCAACCTCACTATGGCCAGCAGGCAACAAGCTCAGAGGTTCCCACTATCCCCTTAGTTTTGATAATTCTCTAGAACAACTCACAGAACTCAGGAAAACACTGTGTTTATGATTACAATTATATTAAAGCAAAGGAATCAAATCAAAGCCAGCCAAAGAGACAGATGCATAGGACAAGATCTGGAAAGGTTCCAGATATGCAGCTTCCATCATCCTCAGGGACACATCACCCTCCGTTTGTAATAATACACATAGTACTGCCAACGAGGAAAGCTCATCTGAACCTGTGGTGCCCAGAGATTTTGTTGGTGTTTGATCACATACTGCCCATGGGACTGACCTTTAGATTCCAGCCACCTATGGAGGTTCTGGATAATACCTTTAGTCTTCAGTTCCTCCAGAAGTTTGAACCCATAATGGCCAGTTTTAAAACCCCTATCACAAATCACATTGCTAGACTGTTCAGTGGCAAAATCCCACAGGCAAACAAAGACACTTTTATCAAGTAAGACATTCCAGGGGCCTAGAGATCTCCCAAGAGCTGAGGGCAAAGACCACAACTCTCTTTGGGTAAAGTTGATTTTTACTACACACACACTCACACACTCCAGTGCTATTGTAGAATTGTGTGTTTACAATTTTGGGTCAACATTTAACTAACCAATTATGTTCCTTACTTAATCCTGACAGGATTTTGTTCACTAGTCAGAGTTGTATTAGTCATTCTAAAGTTTAAGTAGCACGTAAATTGAAGTATAACTTCCATTTCTGCGTGATAAAAATAGGCATTTACATGAAAAAGAAATAAAGGAGAATTCTAGGCTGATTATGTTGGCAGAGAATTCTAGGCTGAAAGTTGCTCAGTTGTGCGAACTCTTTGTGACCCCATGGTCTGTACAGTCCATGGAATTCTCCAGGCCAGAATACTGGAATGGGTAGCCGTTCCCTTCTCCAGGGGATCTTCCCAACCCCGGGATCAAACCCAGGTCTCCTGCATTGCAGGCAGATTCTTTACCTGCTGAGCAACCAGGGAAACCCAAGAATATTACAGCGGATAGCCTATCCCTTCTCCAGCAGATCGTCCCATCCCAGGAATCACACCGGGGTCTCCTGCATTGCAGGTGGATTCTTTACCAGCTGAGCTACCAGGGAAGCCCTATATTGGTACTAAACTTCCCTAAATCATAATAAAACATAAAAGCAAATAGGATAACAAAAACCAAAACCTGAAAATAATATCAGTGACAAAAGTAGATGATAAAGTAGTCTATAAACCTAAAATACGAACAAGGGGTTGCAAATAGCTCACAGCTAAATGACCCACTGGCAGCTGTGAAAGAGAAAACTGAGGGAAGGCATCAGGGTGCCCCTGGAAATAGAAGACCCTCAGAATCACCAACAGGCACTCACTAGAAGGGGACAATTTATAAACAGAATCAAAAAAAAAGGTAATAGAAAAGGATCACAGTTGAGTTCAATATGATTTTAAGAAATTGAGAAGAATGCAGCTTTTTAGATGGCTGAAATATGAGGTGCTGAAAAGAGAGAGCTTCAAAGAAAAGGATCTTCACAAACCTAAATTTGGTCCCATTGAACCTTTGGCCAAGGATCATGCTGTGCCAGCGTAGGTTCTTCTTGTTCAGTCACTCAGTTGTGTCTGACTCTTTGCTACCCAATGAACTGTAGCCTGCCAGGCTCCTCTAGTCCATGGGATTTCCCAGGCAAGAATACTGGAGCGTGTTGTCATACCTTTCTCTAGGGGATTTTCCCGACTCAGGGATAGAACCTGGCTCTCCTGCCTTGCAGGCAGATTCTTTACTGTCTGAGCCACTGGGAAAGCCTGGTGGGCCATTATCTCCAAATTAATGTATATACTCAACTCAGTCCAATAAAAATGCCAACAGGTTATTATTACTTGTTTTTCAAACAGTTAAAAAGCTAATTAAAAGTTATCAAAAAGAAAAGATCTTGGGATCTAATCCCATCACTTAATGGCAAACAGATGAGGAAACAATCGAAATAGTGATAGACTTTATTTTCTTGGGCTCCAAAATCACTGCAAATGGTGACTGCAGCCATGAATTTAAAAGACGCTTGCTCCCTGGGAAAAAAGCTATGACCAACCTAGACAGCATTACTAGGTTGCAGAGACATTACTTTGCCGACAAAGGTCCGTATTGTCAAAGTTCTGGTTTTTCCAGTAGTCATATCTGGATGTGAGAGTTGGACCATAAAGAAAGTTGAACACCAAAGGATTGATGCTTTTGAACTGTGGTGCTGGAGAAGACTCTTGAGAGTCCCTTGGACTGCAAGGAGATCCAACCAGTCAGTCATAAAGGAAATCAGTCCTGAATAATGACTGAAGGACTGATAATGAAACTGAAGCTCCAATACGTTGGCCACCTGATGCAAAGAACCAACTCATTAGAAAAGACCCTGATGCTGGGAAAAATTGAAGGCAAGAGGAGAAAGGGATGACAGAGGATGGATGGTTGGATGGCATCACCGACTTGATGGCTGTGAGTTTGAGCAAGTTCTGAGTGTTGGTGATGGACATGGAAGCCTGGCATGCTGCAATCCATGGGGTTGCAAAGAGTGGGATGTGACTGAGCAACTGAACTGAACTAAAGAAGGAGAAAGCCTGAACTACAGATACCAATACCTATTACAAAGCTTTAGTGACTAAAACTTGGTTATTTGAATAAGAACAAACCTACAGAAAAGAAGTGATTTCAGAAAGATCCATATAGTCAGCTGATTTATGAGAAATATGATACTTCAATGCAATGGAGAAAGGAAGTTTTTTCCATAGTGTTGCTGGATTAGTTTATTATTTCTGGTTAGATTGCAGTTCTAAATGTGAAAGGTTAAACAACAAAGAGTTCAGAATTAAATACAAAAGAGAATTTTTATGACAGTGAGATAGGCAAAGATTTCTTAAACAACACATAGAAAGCACTAGCCAAAAAATTTTTAAATGCTACTGTTTTAAAATTTAAAACTTCTGTTCACCAAAAGATATCATTATGAAGTTGAAAAGGCAACCCAAGTAGTAGGAGAGGATTGGTTGAAAAAGGACTTACATCCGAAACATTTTAAACATTTCTACAAGTCAATAAGGAAAAATGATAAAAGACTAGGCACTTCACTAAAGAAGATATCCAAATGGCCAATACAAATATGAAAAGGTGTTCAACTTCATTAGTCTGCAGAGAAACTCAAATTTAAAAAGCATTGAGACACCACTATAGTCCCACTAGAATGGTTAAAATGAAAGGAAAAGAGTGAACTGTTGTCAAAGATGTGAAATAACTGGTACTCCCATACATTGCTGGTGGGGATATATATTGACACAGTCAACTTTGGAAAACGTTTGAAAGTATATACTGTAGCTGAACATACACATACTCTAAGACCCCAAAATTCTACTCCTGGGTGTACTCTCAACAAAAATACAAGCATATGATCACCAAATCCATGCTTTAGTATATTTGTAGCCATGCCATTTGAAATAGCTAAAATATGGACTGAAATATTCATCAACAAATAGTATAGTGACTAAACTGTGGAATACTTACATAATCCAATGCTTAAAGTAATGAAAAAGAACAACTTAAACCAGACAACCACAGGGATGAATATAAGAGATGTAATACTGAGCAAAAGAAGTTAGAACAAAAAATACATATTGTATGAATCTGTTTGTACAATGTACCAAAACAATGGAAACAAATCTGTGCTATTTAAAGAGTGATCAGTGTAATTATCTTTTGTCTTTTATTTTTTGTCTGACTATTCATTGTGAAACTGATATATTTTACTATTGTGATTATGTAATTATTACTCACTTGATACCATTTTATCATGATTGGTTAACAGAAAAATGATAGAATTCCATATAACTAAAACTACCTTTAATAGAAAAACTTATAATCACTTTTTAAAATCCAGATGTCATGATATCACCATGGGTTTACATATGCTTCCCCCCCGGGAACCCCCCCCCCCTTTCCCCCCCCCCCCCCCGGGACAATGTATGGCAAAAACAATTAAAAAATAATAATAAATAAAAAAATTAAAAAAAATAAAATAAAATCCAGATGTGTATCAGAATTACTTGAAAAAACAAATGCCCAAGTATTGCTTTTTTTCTCTAGAATCCCAGATATGTATCTAATGAGCAGCCAATCTTTACAAACAACTGGACTATATGATGATTTTTACTTTTATCTAGTTTGTTTCACTTTTTTCTATTTCATATTCAGTGCTCCCATTTCAGTTTTATCCCAATTTCTCCATATCTTCTTTTTTAATATTCTTTCTCAAGCCTTTATCAAACACAGTAGTAATAATTTTGTATACATATATGTAAATAATATGTACAATCATATATTTTAGAAAACTTACAAACTTTTGCCTAACTAAAAATTTTATGACATTTTGAGTTCATTTGTTTGACTTAGTGTGAATAGAATGCTAGATTTCCAATTGAAAAATAGATATGCAGTAAGCAACAGAGGTTTTCTGTATAGCAGAGGGAATTATAGTCAATATCTTATAATAACCTATAATGGAAAATACTCAGAAAAATAATATATGTATATAACTGAGTCACCTTGCTGTACACCTGAAACATTGTAAGTCAATTACACATAAATTTTATATATATATATATATATATATATGTGTGTGTATATATATATATAAAGAAAAAAAAGAAGAGTGGTTAGGAAGAGATTGGCCAGAAAGAGGCAGGAGTTAGGAGCTCTAATGAGAGGCTCTGGAGGCTACCAATGTTCTGTTTCTTGTTGTGTATAGTGGTTCCATGGGTGTGTTCAATTTGTGGAAATTCAGTGAGCAATACATTTTGATCTTTGCACATTTCTATATGTGTTTCACATCAAAGAAAAATATTTAAATGGAAAGATAAATAATTCTAGAGAAGAGAAAGTAAGTATCAGTTCAGTTCAGTTCATTCGCTAAGTTGTGTCCGACTCTTTGCGACCCCATGAATTGCAGCATGCCAGGCCTCCCTGTCCATCACCAACTCCCAGAGTCTACCCAAACCCATGTCCATCAAGTCAGTGATGCCATCCAGCCATCTCATCCTCTGTGATCCCCTTCTCCTCCTGCCCCCAATCCTTCCCAGCATTACGGTCTTTTCCAATGAGTCAACTCTTCACATGAGTGCCAAAGTATTGGAGTTTCAGCTTCAGCATCAGTCCTTCCAATGAATACCCAGGACTGATCTCCTTTAGGATGGACTGGTTGGATCTTCTTGCAGTCAGGGGACTCTTAAGAGTCTTCCTCAACACCACAGTTCAAAAGCATCAATTCTTCGGCACTCAGCTTTCTTTACCATCCAACTCTCACATTCATACATGACTACTGGAAAAACCATAGCCTTGACTAGACGACTTTTGTCAGCAAAGTAATGTCTGTGCTTTCAAATATGCTCTCTAGGTTGGCCATAACTTTCCTTCCAAGGAATGAGTGTCTTTTAATTTCATGGCTGCAATCACCATATGCAGTGATTTTTGAGCACAGAAAAATAAAGTCTGACACTGTTTCCACTGTTTCCAAATCTACTGGCCATGAAATGATGGGGCCAAATGCCATGATCATAGTTTTCTGAATGTTGAGCTTTAAGCCAACTTTTTCACTCTCCTCTTTCACTTTCATCAAGAGGCTCTCTAGTTCGTCTTCACTTTCTGCCATAAGGATGGTGTCATTTGCATATCTGAGGTTACTGATATTTCTCCCAGCAATCTTGATTCCAGCTTGTGCTTCTTCCAGCCCAGTGTTTCTCATTATGTACTCTGCATATAAGTTAAATAAGCAGGGTGACAATATACAGCCTTGATATACTCCTTTTCCTATTTGGAACCAGTCTGTTGTTCCATGTCCAGTTCTAACTGTTGCTTCCTGACGTGCATACAGGTTTCTCAAGAGATAGGTCAGATGGCTTGGTATTCCCATCTCTTTTACAATTTTCCACAATTTATTGTGATCCACATAGTCAAAGGCTTTGGCATAGTCAATAAAGCAGAAATAGATACTTTTCTGGAACTCTCTTGTTTCTTCTGTGATCCAGCAGATGTTGGCAATTTGATCTCTAGTTCCTCTGCCTTTTCTAAATCCAGCTTGAACATCTGGAAGTTCACGATTCATATATTGCTGAAGCCTGGCTTGGAGAATTTTGAGCATTACTTTACTAGCGTGTGAGATGAGTGCAATTGTGCGGTAGTTTGAGCATTCTTTGGTATTGCCTTTCTTTGGAATAGGAATGAAAACACCTTTTCCAGTCCTGTGGCCATTGCTGAGTTTTCCAAATTTGCTGGTATATTGAGTGCAGCACTTTCACAGCATCACCGTTCAAGATTTGAAATAACTCAACTGGCATTCCATCACCTCCACTAGCTTTGTTTGTAGTGATGCTTTCTAAGGCCCACTTGACATTTCTAAGGCCCACAGACATTCCAGGATGTCTGGCCCTAGGTGAGTGATCACACCATCGTGATTAACTGGGTCGTGAAGATCTTTTTTGTACAGTTCTTCTGTGTATTCTTGCCACCTCTTCTTAATATCTTCTGCTTCTGTTAGGTCCGTACCATTTCTGTCTTTCACTGAGCCCATCTTTGCATGAAATGTTCCCTTGGTATCTCTGATTTTCTTGACGAGACCTCTAGTCTTTCCCATTCTGTTGTTTTCCTCTATTTATTTGCATTGATCAATGAGGAAGGCTTTCTTATCTCTCCTTGCTATTCTTTGGAACTCTGCATTTAGATGGGTATTTTCACTTCTCTTCTTTTCACTGCTATTTGTAAGGCCTCCTCTGACAGCCATTTTGCTTTTTTGCATTTCTTTTTCTTGAGGATGGTCTTCATCCCTGTCTCCTGTACAATGTCACGAACCTCCGTCCATAGTTCATCAGGCACTCTGTCTATCAGATATAGTCCCTTAAATCTATTTCTCACTTCCACTGTATAATCATAAGGGATTTGATTTAGGTCATACCTGAATGGTCTAGTGGTTTTCCCTACTTTCTTCAATTTAAGTCTGAATTTAACAATAAGGAGTTCATGATCTAAGCCACAGTCAACTCCCAGCCTTGTTTTTGCTGACACTATAGAGCTTCTCCATCTTTGGCTACAAAGAAAAATATAATCAGTCTGATTTCGGTGTTGACCATCTGGTGATGTCCTTGTGTAGAGTCTTCTCTTGTGTTGGATTTACTGAAACAAGGTAGCCATTAATTGATGTGTTAAGTGTGGATGATGGGTTCATGAGGTCCATTAAATTATTCCTATTATTATTATACATGTTTGAAGTTTTCTAAAATGGAAGATAGGAATGAGTTGAAGAAAAGAAGAGGAAATATAAAGATATACATAATATTTATAAATATAAAGATGTATAAATATGAGATTAGTGACCCAGGAGAGGAGGAGAGAGATGTGGACTAGAGCCATTGTTTTTGCTATAAATATTTTAGGAATTTTTTATTTCATTAAGTATGTGCATGTGTTACTGTGATAAATTAAAAAACAAAATTTAAATGTGAAAAAATAATAATAGTTGGAAGAAAAGGAGATGAATACCTGTTATTTTAATCACAAATTATAATAAAACCATAGATTTATATTACTTGAGGGAATTAGAATAAAAGAACAGAATTGAGGCCTGAGATGCTATAATTTTATATACAATTTAACCTTTACACAGGTGGGAAAAAATGAAAGAAAAAATCAGTAATGAACAGTAAGTTCCTGCCAAAGAATACACTGAAAATGGGAGTTTTGATACAGAGAGAAATTACATATACCTTAATATAATAAAATATATTTTAGCAGTATAGTACATCAATTATAAATTTTTAAGTTTATTTTACTACATAGTATTATGGTCAAATAAGCTTAAAAAACATTCCACTGAATCCTATTCCAAGGAGAACCCTTTGGAGAAATCTGAGCTAAAGATAGCATTAATAAGCAAAGTGGGACTTTTCATCTTATGAAAGGTATGTAAGGTAGCAATCTCCTAGAAAACAACTGATAATTCTAATCTCTCCTCCCAGCTAAGCAGGATTCCTAGGCCCTATGGTGAACTCAGTAGTTTGGCTAGCCTACATAGATGCATTTGCCAGCTTCTGCTTTAAGGTTGGAAAGGCAAATACTTTCTGTCCTAGGATTGCTGCAGTTTGTAATGGTCATGTGACTCAGTTTTCACTGATATCACAAAAGCAAAAGTCAACAGGGAAAGTTTTTGTATTCCTGATAAAAGGGACAGATATTTTATATTTCCTTTTTTCTATCTTGTTGGAATAAAAATTCCCCCTCCACATACTCCCACCTTCAACTGGGCAAAGCACGACTTGTTCCCATTGCATGATTATGTCTATGTAGCATTTTTAGTTAGACTTCAGGAAGGGCTGAAAATAAATATGTGTGTTCAACCTACCATGTTTAACTGGAGTCCTATATATTGTCTATATATATAAACATTTTAAGTAAGCAAATTAAAACATATTTGAGAATGATTGGGCTTCCCTGGTAGCTCAGGTAGTAAAGAATTTGCCTGTAGTGCAGGAGACCCAGGTTTGATCCCTGGCTTGGGAAGATTCCCTGGAGAAGGGAATGGCAACCCACTCCAGTATTCTTGCCTGGAAAATTCCACGGACAGACCATGGGGTCACAAAGAGTCAGTACAACTGAGCAGCTAATACTGAGAATGACTGACACCATATTCATGGATCTTGGTTATCATGTGGGGAGAGAGAAAAGGAAATGGGATTAGTAAGGGGTTTAAGGGAGCTTCAAAATCAACTATAGCTATTTTTTGTAATTTAAAAGTGAAAGAAAATAAAGCAAAATAGTATATTTGATGGAGCCTGGAGTTGGGTAAATGTGTTTCTTATGTATATTAAAATATTTAAATGCTGGAGAGGATGTGGAGAAAAGGGAACTCTCTTACACTGTTGGTGGGATTGCAAACTAGTACAGCCACTATGGAAAACAGTGTGGAGGTTCCTTAAAAAACTGCAAATAGTCCTGCCATATGACCCAGCAATCCCACTGTTGGGCATATACACCGAGGAAACCAGAATTGAAAGAGACACGTGTACCCCAATGTTCATCGCTGCTTTGTTTACAATAGCCAGGACATGGAAGCAACCTAGATGCCCATCAACTGACAAATGGATAAGAAAGCTGTGGTACATATACACAATGGACTATTACTCAGCATTAAGGAAAAATTCATTTGAAGTAGTTCTACTCAGATGGACGAAACTGGAGTCCATTATCCAGAGTGAAGTAAGCCAGAAGCAAAAACAACAATACAGTATATTAACGCATATATATGGAATTTAGAAAGACGGTAACGAGAACCCAGCATGCGAGACAGCAAAAGGAACGCAGATGTATAGAATAGACTCGTGGCCTCTGTGGATGAGGGAAAGGGTGAGATGATATGGGAGAATGGCATTGAAACATGTTAATTATCATATGTCTAAGCAATAGCCGGCCCAGGATTGATGCTTGGGACTGGTGCAACGAGATTTCCCGGGGGGAGGGAGGAGGGAGGGGGGTTCTGGAGGGGGAGCATATGTAAACCCATGGTGATATCATGTCATTGTTTGGCAAAACTAATAAAAAAAAAAAAGGAAAAAAAAAAGTTAAAAGATTACACTCAGAGATACTCTTTATAGTTTTATAAATAGGTAAATAAGTAATGAAAATAAGAGCCCTAAAATCCCATCCATTTAGGACCAAAAGGTGAGATGTTAGGAAGAGGATAAGGCAGAATATGGAAGAAGACTCCAAATCAGACCAAAATGAAGATGTGGCCTAGCGAAGGGCTGGAAGGTGATAGCAGTATCCACTGTGTAACATGTACATATACAGATGCACAGATACGCATGCCACATGCGTGTATACATATATATGCATGATACGTTTGTGACTAGATTAAGGGGAGAGTACATATTATTCTCATTAGATACTGTGGTTTCAATTCTTTTAAAACAAATTATTTTCTTGCTTTAATAACAGTTTAATATTGTATAATTTATCCAGGTTTTGTTAGGTATAGATACTTAGGTAAATCTTAACATCAACATTGCTGAACTCAGAGAGACCCAGAACAGGTAAGCAGGTTTCTTTAAAAAAATGTAATCTTACTTGAGGTTGAATTCTTTTTGTGTGATGTTACTGCAGAAGCACTAAGTAGTGTGTGTCAGTGATCTATATTTAAAGTCAATACTTAAATCTACATTAAATATTTGATTAAATATAGTGTAGAACTACACATTAACAACAATGAAGGTGCAAATCACTTTTTCTTTTGGAAGCTTTCTCAAGAACCTATTATGCTCAGTTATAGCTGAAACCAAGCTTATGCAATATTTGTATAGTACTGTATCTAGAATAGCTGCTCTTTGGTGACCTGTAAGATCTGATAGCACAATTGTTCAATAATTATCCATTCAGCCACAGAAATTCTTGTCTAGGAAATCGAATCCACTCAATTACCCAGTTTGGGGATTCATAATGATACACTGAGTAAGTTTTTAATCTAAATATGTTGACTATTTTTTCTTGTAAATATGTCTCCAAATTGTATTATTTGTCTAGATAGTAACATGATTTAGTAGAAGCAGGATAATATTTGGAATCAGAACCAATTTCAAGCCCTGTCTATGTCACTCAGTAGATATTTGACTTGGGTAAGTTATTTAACCTCTTTGAGCCTCCATGTCTTTATCTATAAAATAGGGATATGTAATTACACCTTATATAATTAGTTTAAGTAATCCATGTATCAATGGAATGTAATCAGTACATGTTAGTTCCTTTCTGCTTTCATAAAATCCATCTCAAAGGTCACTATCATTAATTTAGATGCTAAGATCTATGAACCATTAGCATCCAAAGCTGTAAGGAAAAGCACGTCTTTTATTTTACTTGTTTTAATTAATTGATTTATTTTTTCAAAGTGCTCAAACAAAACCAATGTATTAATTATAGCAGAGCTCTAAATCTACTTGCAAGACCTCCAGGCAAAATCAACTGATGAATCGTTTTGTTTATGCCTTCCCACAGATAATGAGCCTGATAAAATCAAAAGGGAAGCAGTTATTAAAGAATGAAAGGTTTGTTTTAGGTATGAATGGAAAGAAGGGAATTATTCAATATAAACACAAACATTTTACACTTGCCCCAAATCAAAATAACCCAGTATATATTTTTTTGTTTTAATTGTTTTTACATTTTCTTAGGTAATTGTGTGGTTCCAAATCTACACCTCCTTGAAACATTGACCAAAAATCAAACTCATCACTGCTGCATTATATGGTTAGGGCCTTTAGGGAAAATATTGTTGAATGATGTGCTATCCTGTGCCACTAGCTACCAGGAGGGGACAAAAACGTGTTATATACTGGTAAGAGGGGAAAGGGGAGAGCGAGGATACAGCTAGGTTGTCATTTGCCTTTGAGTCTTCTGTTTGATAAAAAATAAATCATTTTCTCTTGACTGAATGAATATAGTGATGACCTAGGAGATTTTCATGGCCTTCTTGGAGAATGAAAATCAGTTTTTCTCCACTGACTGGGAATGTTCACTTCCCTTGGGAATTTGATCAGAGTCTCCACTGTGATCTTTCCATTTTACAAAAACTGTGGCCCTCATTATTTCTGTGCTCCAGCTCCCCTCTGAGTATCGCCCATGTCAGGGAGAACATAACTGCTGCAGGGAGTTATGTAAAACAGAAGAGAAGTTGAATTCACTGAGAATCATTTCAGCTGAGGGTGATATGGAGCAAATCAATAGGTGACTTAACTATCCCGGCAGCAATCCATAAGACTAAATTTTTTGCTTAAAATATTTCATAAATCAAACAATAAAAACATGTATAACCAATGAGTCAGGCTCTTCCCAGAAAATATGAGCTCTGCTTTCTAGCCTCAATAAAAAGATCAACTGGAAAGAGTGACATTCAGAGTAGATCATCCAGAATGGTGAGTCCCCAGAACCCATCTGCTGGGCTGACAGGGTAACAGCCTTCTGAGGAACTTGTTAAAAATACATATTCCAGATTCTAGCCTGTACTTTTTAATTCTGTAGGTCTATGAGAGGGCCCAGGAACAAATATTTTTAAAAACTTTTCAGGTAGATTAAACAACCTATGGTTCCTCCATACAGTAGTATACAGTGTACATACAAAAGAGAATGAGGAGCTTCTTCGTATGAGGGTATGGGCTCATCTTCAAGACGTCTTATCAAGTAAAGCATGCAGAGTGTGTATCACCTGTTACCAGTGCTGTGAAAAAGGATGCACATGCATATGTGCTTATGTATATGTGAAATGACTAACACTTTCATCTTTGAGCACGTTGGCTTCCCTGGTGGCTCAGACGGTAAAGAATCTGCCTCAGTGCAAGAGACCTGGGTTCAATCCTTGAGTTGGAAAGATCCCCTGGAGAAGGAAATGGCAACTCACTCCAATATTCCTGCCTGGAGAATTCTATGAACAGAGGACCTTGATTGGCTACAGTCCATGGGGTCGCCAAGAGTCAGACATGACTGAGCAACTAACATTTTCACCTCATGTGTGAAATATCTCTGGAAGGTTACACAAAAAGCTGATAATACTGGTTTTCCCTCTGCAGACAACATGGTGGTTGGTAGATAGGAGTAGGGGAGAGATTTTCCATAGAAAAACCTTTTATGCCTTTTGAAATTTGAGCCAAGTAAAAATATTGTGTACTCTTAAGTAACTGAAAATATTACTTCTGTAATACTCATGGCAAAATATGGCTTATAAATAACTCCCTGGTTAACTAATTGTTGGCCAGGATTTTAACTTCTGGTTGAGAATTATATAATATGCAACACGTTTATGTAATAATGTGTAAATGTGCAGTATATAAAATATCATTCTCTAAGAGATTAAGGATCCCACCTGTGAAGATAGAGCACCAGAAAGTCAGATACAGGGCAGTTGATTAATATAAATGATACATTTCTGGAAACCTCACTTGTTTCTAATAATTCAAGACTAAGTTTCAGTAGACCTGACAAAAGAGGGTGGGTTTTTTGCCAGTTAATTTGCTACTTCCTAATGAAAATAATAAAAACATAGTTTGTAATGTATTCAGTCACTTGGAAAGGATATTAACTATTTCAAAATATATACATACAGCCTTTATTAATGTATTATATCACATCAAATTAGTGAAATTCAAAATCACATTAAATGCAGCCACATTGCCCTTAAAATACATTTAATTAACCTCCTCAAAAACATCCTCACAGAAAATATATTTTGATGTGATTCATTGGGTTTTTATTTAGAGTTGATCAGGAACACCCGCTTGAGGAACACGTCTGCTTTTTCTGTGGAACTGTTAAAAGACATTGTGACCATTGAGCTCCTTGATGCCACTTGTATAAAGCATAACTTCCCCATTTAAATTTTTGTACCAGAAAATATTTTTAAGCTCTGCATGCTTCCTTTTATCAGATAAGTATTGCTGCCAAGAACGTGGGGATTGAATCTGATGTTCAACCACAGTATATGGCAAATTTCCTAACAACTTTTGGAATGATCTAGCCTTGAGAGAGGAGAAGGAAAAAGCAAGGATCACCTGTTTTTAAAATTTATGCAGCAGATTTTTTTAAAACCAAGCAAAACAATCTTATACTGAATAACAATTTTTATAATTCCTGATTTCAATTAAACTTTGGCTCCCTGTGCAAGGTAAAGCAACTGAGTGGATAGTATCAAGGCTCCTTTCTTTGAGGGGATTGTAGAGATAGATAGAGCTTCCCAGGTGGCACTTGTGGTAAAGAACCCACCTGCCAATGGAGGAGACATAATGAGACGTGGTTCGACCCCTGGGTTGAGAAAATCCCTGGAGAAGGTCATGGCAACCTACTCCAGTATTCTTGCCTAGAAAATCCCCATGGACTGAGGAGCCTGATGGGCTACAGTCTATAGGATCACAAAGAGTTGGACAGGACAATGAAAATGTTCCCATCTTTATTGTAGCGATTCTTGAGGGGGCTGGCAAATGAATGCACACCTTAAAAGGCTAAACAGGAATAGTGAAGGGCTGCAATAGGAGCTGAGTGTCAGTCTTGAAGAAAACTAATATGATTGACTGATTTTTCTATATGTATGATGCCTTGGGAACCAACCAAATTCTTTGTACTTGCCATACATAGTCTCTCTTGGTAGGGACCCTGCACAGACCCATTTAAGAGAAATGACTAGTCTGTGTCAGACAGAATATTTCAGACCACAAGAGAAACCTGCTTGGACTAGGGTAGGAAAATAATGTGGTTTATATAACTGCTGACTGTACAATGGTGCAACTGCTTTGTAAAACCATCTGGTAGTCCCTCAAAAGGTTAAACATAGAGTGGCCATATCACCCAGCAGTCCCACTCCTAGATGTTAGTTTCCTATATGTCCACCTCACCCGGTAACTTCAATTAAGCCAGTGGATGAATTAGGGAAGAGAGGTGAGTTGTTCTTCATTCTTAAATCATGAGTCATCTAGAATAGACAGTAATTATGTTGGACTCTGTGCTTATTGTCTCTACTTCCTTCTTTTTATATATATATCTCTCTAGTATACACTCAACTTTTTTACTAAGTATCTTAGCTCATTAAAAATAAATGCCACTGTTGATTATTAAAAATAGAAAAACACTATAAGCCTTATCCCAAAGATAGCTACTGTTACTATTTTGCTACTTTATGTTTCTTCTCAGGATATATTGAATATTTACATATAATTACGTTTATGAAAGTTGAAGCAAACATTTCACAATTGCCCTGACCTGATTTTCTCAATTTCGTACAATAATCTACAATACTGTCCTCATAACTAGCAAGTATTATCTCACATAAGCATGTTGTTGTTCAATCACCAGGTATTGTCTGGCACTTTGTAAACCCATGGACTGCAATACACCAGGCTTCCTTGTCCTTCACTATCTCACAGAGTATGCTCAAACTCATGTCCATTGAGTCGGTGATGCCATCCAACCATCTCATCCTGTCACCCCCTCCTCCTCCTGTCCTCAGTGTTTCCCAGCATTAGGATCTCTTCCAGTGAGTTGGGCTTAGGGCATGGCGTATGCTTAGGGCATGCTGTATGCTTTTTGAATTAGCTGTCCATGAGAAACAGATTCTCAGAGATTTGTATGCAATAATTTTATTAGTAAAAGGCCTTAGACTCAACCCTTATATGAGCAAGTAGAGAAAGTAAGATTGGGTGAGGGAAGAGTACGACCACAGGGAAGCTGCAATAAAGACCTTCGGGGGCACTAGAGCTGGAAGGGCCCTTCAGAGTTATAGGTCCCTGAGACAAAGGGGCTGGGTATTTGAACACTCTTATTATCCAGTAAACAAGCAGGACCTCTGCCCCAGGAGTAGTTGTGATCTTGGGCAAGGCAGCTCCTTCAAGCTGAGGACAATTCACAGACAGACATTCAGCTGAGTGCCATAAGCTGTCCATGCTACCAGCAACTGAGGTGATAAATTCCTCAGTCCTGAAGGGAGGGATCTGGGTGACTATCTCCCGTGAGACTCCTGTCACAGTGTATCTCCTGTGATGATTGAATTCACTTTTATCTCTTACTAAGTTATCACTGTATCATTCTTCTACCATGCGATCTAGATTCAACTCAGTCTTGGCTAACATCTCAGCTGATCCAGGTGGCTTATGTGATGAGGTGACCCAGACCCTAATCTCTCTCAAGTCTGATCCCTGTCATTGTGACTTTCTCAGGCCATGGCTATTGTACTTGTCCAGTCATTGAAAAAGCTGGCTTAAAACTTAACATTCAGAAAATGAAGATCATGCATCCAATCTCATCATGGCAAATAGATGGGGAAACAATGGAAATAGTGACAGACTTTATTTTCTTGGGCTCCAAAATAACTACCCATGGTGACTGAAGCCATGAAATTAAAAGACACTTTCTCCTTGGAATAAAAGCTATGACTAACATAGACAGCATATTAAAAAGCAGAGACATTACTTTGCCAACAAAGGTCCATCTAGTCAAGGCTCTGGTTTTTCCAGTGGTCATGTATGGATATGAGAGTTGGACCATAAAGAAGGCTGAGTGCTGAAGGATTGATTTTTTTTTTTGAACTGTGGTGTTGGAGGAGACTCTTGAGAGTCCCTTGGACTGCAAGGAGATCCAACCAGTCCATCCTAAAGTAAATCAGTCCTGAATAGTCATTGGAAGGACTGATACTGAAGCTGAAACTCCAATACTTTGGCCACCTGATACAAAGAGCTGACTTGTTAGAAAAGGCCCTGATTCTGGGAAAGGTTGAAGGCAGGAGGAGAAGGAGATTAAGGAGGACGAAATAGTTGGATGGCATCACTGACTCAATGGACATGAGTTTGAGTAAGCTCCAGGAGCTGGTGAAGGACATAAACCTGGTGTGCTGCAGTCCATGGGGTCACAAAGAGTCGGACACAACTGAGCAACTGAACAAGTCATTGTCAAGATTGGGCAATGTGGTTCAGAGGGTAAAGATTTCCAAATTTTACCAATATTTACCAAACTTACCAATATTACCAAAGGTAGATACCTTTGATAGGTACCAAATCAGAGTCCTCCCTGCTGTCACTGTGAAGCATCTCTTCTACCTCTACCTCATGCCCCAATGGAGACACCTTTCTTTGTGTACTTCCTTCTTATCATAAGGACTCCAAAGTGGCAGTGGTCATTTTAACTTAAAATTTAATGGAAGTCTTATAATGGAAGTCTTATTATGTCTTTTGATTGAACATTTCCCCCCTCTGTGAGGCTAAACATTTAGATTCATGGTGGCTCAGTGGTAAAGAAATGTCTACCAATACAGGAGATGCAGGTTCAATTCCTGGATTGGGAAGATTCTCTGGAGAAGGAAATGGCAACCCACTCCAGTATTCTTGCCTGGGAAATCCCAGAGACAGAGGAGCCTGGTGGACTACAGTCCATAGAGTTGCCAAAGAGTTGGACATGACTTAACAACTAAACGTAAATGATACCTAGAGTTGTAGAGATGGGAAGCATAAATTCCTCAGGTTGGTCACTTGGAGGGATGGTCAGCAGGGATACTACTTCCTTCTGTTAGTCTCAGACTCATACATTCTACCTGTTGGGAACATAGCATCATACAATAGTCCCTAATTTAGGGCATAACTATATACTAGAGCATAAGCCTCCCATTATTGTAGAGTCTCAAATCCAAGCTGGTGCCTCAGTCAAAACTTCAAAATGCTACTCTGTTACTCTTTCTACCACTGGCAACTTCTGGATGGTGCAGTATGTGATCTTCTGGATGGTGCAGTATGTGATCTTCTGGATGGTGCAGTAGATCTCCAGGCCCTGTGTTCATAGCCCTATCTCCTTTGTTGTCAAGTAGTCTGTTAGTCAGATGCAATATTGTAAAGATCTCATGTTAACGGATCATTCTGTAAGTCTTTGAATAGTGATGGTGTCTGAGGTCTTGTGAAATTGGCCATACCTGGAATAGGTATTGATTATAACCAAGACAAATTGCTTCCCCTTGAAGAGTGGCAAGAATTCAGAGTGGTCAATTTATCATACCATTGGCAATTTTCCATACCATTCTGTATTTCTGATTGTTGAATGCCTCTCCTACAAAGGATAATAGAGGTAGGGAAGCTCTCTAGAGGACATTGACATGTGACACAAAGATCTTCACACCTGGGCTCATTCCCACAGGCCCACCCATGCAGAGCTTCCCAGACATTCTTGTCACCAATCTTATAATTTTTCTTTTTCTGGGTTTCTGAACAATCATCTCAGTCATTTTCCTCTACTCATGAACAGGCATGCTTTACTGTGGTCTACCGTTCTTCCATGAAATTTGAATGACCAGATGCAGTGCTGGAAGGTCTGCACATTGAGAAGATTTCCCTTCACAGCTGTCTATCAGAGACACCCTTGAGTGAGGCTGGAGAGCAGAGGCAGATTGCACCATTCTCTGCCAATGGTGCAACAAATGTGCCATTCTCACCTTGCACTTCATATCATGATGACCCATCTATGAACCATCTCTTGGGCTTTTTCCTCTTCCCTGAGCTCATCATTAGGGTCCTCTCCTGTGGCCATTGGTTCACGCTGAGGGAGCTTATTTGTGCCTTCCATCCTGCTCATACTTGATCCTGGATTTGCCGCTTCCATCTTATGATGGATTGCTGCTACAGCCACCCCCAGGGAAGACTTGACAATCCCGAGGAAAGCACTTGGCAGATAGCCCTCAGCTGCCACTTTGCCAGCAGCTGGAGGAATGAATGCTCCAGCTCCTTCCCGAAAAAGGAGCTTCTGTGCTCCAATGCAGAGACCTTCAGGTGTTCCTTGTTTTTTGGTTGCTTTTTATTTTGCTATTTCAAACAGTGCAACTTCGAAAGCTCTTAACATAAGCAGACAGTTTATAAAAATTAGAAAGCTATAAACCAAAAATGGAGAAATAATAAGATGATGAGAAATGAAATGAGGAGACTTGGGTTCTAGTCCTAGCTTTGCTGTTATCTTTGAATTTTATATTTGACTAATCATTCCACTTCTCAGAGCCTTAATTGTCCTGTCTACATTATTAGACAGTTGAATGAGACCAATTTATTCCAATCTAAAGCCTACTGAGAAAGTAATAAAAATTCAAGAGCTATTTCCAGTATTTTATAAAGGCTAATGAAAATAATTTATCTATCCTTGATAAGGTTGCAGAGGGATCAGGTTGGGGACACTGCACTGACATTTTAGACAAGCAATAGAAAAATCAGATAAATACTGTAGAATAAAAAAATCCTAGAACATCATTGTATGATGGATATTTTCAAGATCATCTGGTCCAACTCACAAATGCACAAATCCCTCATTTCAATTGTATTAATAAACACATCTTTGAGCTTTTCCAGTATCATAAGTGGGCCTGTTCAATTTCAGGGGGCTCTAATGATTATATCATCTAGAAGTACTTTTCTCTTGTCAGTAGTTGCTCTCTTTCTTTCCTTATTCACATTCATGCATCAGTTTATTCTAATTGAGCTTTGGGAGCCACCATTCCGCTGGGACTGCCAAATCCAATGGTCTCTGGTGTGGTCTTAATTCATTTCTCAGCAGCATTCAACATATTTGACCACTCCCTCCTTATTGAAATGATTTCTTCTCTTGGCCTCCTCGTTAGCATTTCTCTTGCTTTTCCTCGTAGCTCACTGGTTGATCCTTCTCAGTCTGGTATTCTGGCTCCTCCTGTTGTTCTACCCAGCCTCTAAATGTTGGAGTACTCAACGGCTCAGTAATTTGGCCCTATTTTTTTAAGTTGTATCATTAATTTTCATGGCTTCAGGTAGACAAGGCTTTCAAATCATTATCTTGTAACTTCCTCTCCAAAACTTAGATTCAGATATCCAGCTTCATATGTGTCCACTCTTCTTGAATGTCTAATAGGCATCTAAAGCTTATTTTTCTACCCCAATCTATTCCTTCCCCAAGATTACAAATCTCAGGAAAATGGCACAACTTATACTAATTTTCTTAGGCCAAAAACATCTGTAATATAGCCCACCGTTCCTCCCTTCTCCCTCTGTTTCCCTCCTCTCTCCCTCTCTCTTTCTGTGTCCATGCTCTCTCTCTGTCTCTCTCTCTCTCTTTTTCCTTAACTCTCTCCCTCCAGTCTTCCACAATTTCTATCACCTCTAATTCCAAAAGTTACTCCAAACACGACTATGTATTATTATCTTCATTTCTACTACCCCCATCTAAATCATCTCCATCTCTTGCCTGGACTATTGTCATAACCTTCCAATTGGTCTCGTCTCTTGCACTCCTGCTTTCTATAACCTAAACATCATGGGACATCAAGAGCAGTTTATTTAAATAAAATATAATTAGATCATGTTACTCCTCTGTTTAACCAACCAAATGCCTGGCTTCTGACATTAGCTAAAAATCTCAATTGTCTTATCTTGTCCTATCACCTGGACTCAACATCTTTGAACTTCCCCTAACTATCCTGACCAAGTTCAGCCAAATTAGCCTTTCCTCTCACCTTGAGATCTTAGTACTTGGTACTTTCCTTGGGATGATTTTCCCTCTTGTCCCTTATAGTTCTGGATGCTTATTATCATTCATATCTCAGTTGGGATGCCAGCTCCTTAGAGAAACCTCTCTGGACACTCATTCCAAAGTAGGCATCTAGTTTTTTCCCATCATTATGTTCTATTCAGTTCTAAAGTTAACACTCTCTGGAATTTTTCTTTTTTTATCTGTTGTGTCTCCTCACTAGAATGTAAGTTGTATGAGTGCTTCACTGGTGGCTTAGATGGTAAAGACTCTGCCTGCAATGCAGGAGACCTGGGTTCGATCCCTGGGTCAGAAAGATCCCCTGGAGAAACAGCAAACCACTCCAGTATTCTTGCCTGGAGAATTCCATGAATGGACGAGAGAAACCTGGTGGGCTACAGTCTATGGGGTCACAAAGAGTTGGACACGACTGAGGGACTAATCCTTTCACTTTCACATCTATGAATGCGCTGTCTTGTTCCTGTTCTCTTTTGAGGGCTTAGGAAAGAGCTTGGCGCATAGTAAATGTTCAGTAAAATTTTGTGAAAGGAATACAAGAATCAGGAGCCTCTGGGACCCCGAGTTTCTAACAAAATAGACAAAACATCCAGGATAGAATTGCAGTTCATTGTTATCCAAATTGGTGTCCTTGTTTTAACATAAAATCTTATTAAAAGTCCAAGCATCAACAAATGTTAACTGTTGTCCAACTCTTTCTTTTCTCAGATAACAGGCTTCTATTTCTAAAATTTGTCATTTGGAAGAAGATTTAAGGCAAAGCACTTAGGAGATATAAAATGCCATTTGCTAAAAGATATAATAAAGTTTCCTTTATGATAGAAGTGTTTTCATTTGTATCTACATATTTTCTTTATTTCATATACTCTACAGGTACTATAATTTGTTCTAATGAGCCACCTCTGCTCATAGTAAAGTGAGAGGTAACTTTCATAGTAATTTTAATAGAATTTTCATAATAGGTTTTATTGTCCTGCCTCTTTATAAAAAACTCAAGAAGCTTATCCATGTGTGCTAGATTACTTATCTTCTTGACAATCCAACTTAAAAAAACATCAAATATTAATCAGTTTGTGTTTTATTTTGCCGAGTAATGAGACCTCACTAGAGAGTTAAAGATAGCCTAACTTTAGTGATTTATATATATACACACAGATACATACATACACATATATATGTAGAGAGAAAGAGATGGTTGGTTCCTTCTTACTATATAGTATATTTTTATCAGTGTAGCATCACATCACCTTAGCTTTTTTTTACTAGTCATGTTATACTCTTATATTTCTATCCAATGTATTTTTCAGAAGGGTCAAAACTCCTTATAGCTGCTATACATACTTCTTCAAATATTTCCCAAAAACTAAATAAAAAGAAGCCTCAATGCAACTGTGTAGTCTGAAAATCAGCTTCCTTTAACATCAAGGGACACATGCATATTCAATCCTAAAATCCTTTAAAATAGTTCACATGTAAAGGTTTATTAAAAAACTAAAACAAATATTTTTTTAAAACATTAAAGTAGTAAATAAAGAAACATTATTTACTACAAAAGCCCCTTGAAGGCCTGCTTATAATACAGATAAAGAAAATAATCGAAGCCCTCAGTAATTGGAGACCTTTCACTATTACACTACACACTTAAGAGAGGACAGGAAAATAAAGAGTGTGTATCAGAGTGAAGTAAGTCAGAAAGAGAAAGACAAGTACTGTATATTAATGCATGTATATGGAAGCTAGAAAAATGGTACTTTTGAAGCTATTTGCAAGACAGCACTGGAGACGCAGAAACAGACTTGTGGAAATGGTGCAGGAAGGAGAGATTAGGAGAAATTGAGAGAATAGCATGGAAACATGTACATTGTCATATATAAAGTGGATAGCAAGTAGGAATTTGCTATGTGACAAAGATAGCTGAACCTAGTGCTCTGTGACAACCTAGAGTAATGAGATGGAGTGGGAGACGGGAGTGGGGTTGAGGAGGGAGGGGACACGTGTATACCTGTGACAGATTCATGTGCTCTATGGCAGAGGCCAATACAGTATCGCAAGTCAGTTATCCTCCAATAATGGCACTGAAACATGTACATTATCATATGTGAAATCAGTCGCCAACCCAGGTTTGATGCTTGATACAGGGTGCTCAGGGCTGGTGCACTGGGATGACCCAGAGAGATGGAATAGGGAAGGAGGTGGGAGGGGGGTTCTGGAAGGGAAACACATGTATACCCATGGTGGATTCATGTCAATGTATGGCAAAACCAACATGATAATGTAAAGGAAAAAAAATAAATTAATAGAAAAGGAAGACAAACGTGAAAGAGAATTTTTTTTAAATTTATTGAAGTATAATTGATTTACAGTGCAGTGTTAGTTACAGGTATATGGCAAAGTGATTCAGTTATACATACACATATATTCATTCTTTTTTAGATTCCTTTCCCATGTAGATTGTTATGGAATATTGAGTGGAGTTCCCTGTGCTATATAGTAAGTTCTTTTTGATTATATATTTATATATAGTAGTAAGTAGTATGTGTATGTTAATCCCAAACTCCTAAAGCATCTGCCTACAATGCGGGAGACAAGGGTTCGATCCCTGGGTCGGAAAGATCCCTTGGAGAAGGAAATGGCAACCCACTCCAGTACTCTTGCCTGGAAAATCCCCTGGACAGAGGAGCCTGGTAGGCTACAGTCCACAGGGTCACAAAGAGTCAGACATGACTGAGTAACTTCACTTTCACCATATTTCCACTTGGTACTCATAATTTTGTTTTATACTTAAGCACAAATTTATAGTCATTTATATTTTTCCAATGTGGTTTAGGCTTTGTTCTGCACATTTATTTCTTTGATCCACTTTGAATTGAAACTTTGTGTATTGGGGTAATGTAGAGAATTCTCTGTAGAGAATTTTTTATTCAATAAATTATTCCTGACTTCTGAAAAAAAGAAAGAGTGTATATATAAGGGAAAAAAAGGGAGTATAAAATAGTTTGATTTTTCTGATATCTTTCTCCCTCTCTTGCTTCAAATTCTCACAACTGCTAAACTTCCCCTTTGCTTGCTCTCTAATATTTCCCCATGTTACTCACTGGACTTCACTCTTGGCACTGTTTTCCACTTGTGTTTTCGGAGCCTTTCCATAAAGAGTTCAGTGATGGAATTTAAAGCTTCCTTGTTTGGACTGTTTGCCTTGGTAAGATGCCTTACCCTGGGGCTGTGATACCACTGCCCTGGCCATGTGAAGAAAAGTTATTCATCAATTATTGTTGATTCTTCTGTTTTTCTCCATGTATCAATGGGTAGATTTTTAAAAACCAACGTGATAGATTTTATATTTTGTCCTAATATGCTATCTCTTGTTTTATTGAACTTGTGCTAAGATGTTTGGAGAATCCAATTTTGTCATTGGATACTAGCCAACTAAATTTCAGGTTATCCACATATATGATAAGATCCAATTTATTTATTTAGCCAAGTTCATAAAAAAGTGACCAACTATAGGTCAAGGATGAAATTCTGGGATTAGATCACTGGAGATTTCTTTATTCATAGCCAATGACACATTAATGATGTGTGATCATTCTGTCATTTATGGATCACCCCAAGTGTACCATCAGCTAATTCATCCTTTTATACTTTGTCCCCATTCAGGTGTACCATTTCTTTCTTTTTAAAAAAATGCATGTATGTATTTATTAATTTATTTTTGGTTGTGCTGGATCTTGGTTGCTGTGTGGGCTTTTCTCTAGTTGCCGCCAGTGGGGGCTGCTCTCTGGTTTCTGTGTGCGGATTCTCAGTGCAGTGGCTTCTCTTGTTGCAGAGCGTGGGCTCTAGGGCGCATGGGCTCATTAGCTGTGGTTCCTGGGCTCTAGGGCGCCAGCTCAATAGCTGTGCTGCAGGACCTTGGTTGCTCCATGGCATGTGGGATCTTCCCAGACCAGCTATTAGACCCAGGTCTCCTGCATCTCCTGCATTCACAGGCAGATTCTTTACCACTGAGCCACCAGGGAAGCCCTCCTTTTTAAAAGTTTTTTAAAACTTTTCATTTTATATTGGAGTATAGCCGATTAACAATACTGTGATAGTTTTAAGTGGACAGCAAAGGTATTCAGCCATACATATACATGTACCCATTCTCCCCCAGGGTGTACTATTTCAGTAGCATTCTTGGTATATACTCATCTAATACTCTTTAGTGGCATTATAGCACTGCCTATAATGTGGCTACCTATGCTTAAATTCCTGTTGCCTAGTTATACCGTTGTGATCTTGGGCTATTTACTGCTCTAAACTTCTGTTACTTTGTCTATAAGATGCGGAAAAATAATACTTAAGATCAACTAAGAAAATGCAAATAAAGCATTAACCAAGAGCCAAATATCTAGTAAGCACTGAAGAAATAGTAGCTCGTCTTAACAGTAGTAGTTAACCTACCCAAAAAGAAAATTGTTAGTCTGAGTACAGTTTAGTCTTAATGAGCCCATGCTGAGTCTTAGTGAATACCACTTCTCTTTATATTTATAGGAATTTACATGCTCTCAGTTTATGCTGTTTAGAAACCCATCCATTTTTTAATTTTGCGTAGGGATTCATGTCTGGCTCACTGATCTATAATTGCAGAATTTTCTATTTTCCCATATGGAGAATTTGCACTGCATTTGCTTTTCCAGCCCTATGACACCTCTCCCTTCTCCACTATTCCTCAGAGGTCACAGTTGCTGGTTCGGAAGTTTCACCTCCTAGTTCTCTCCAACCCTGCAGTGAAGGTCATCACAGACAGGGCACTTGATGTTCTGGATACTCCCACCTATCTTTGATACCAGGTCCCTCTTAAATAGTTTGTTCTTCCCTCTTCAATCTGAAGATCATTGTCTTCTGTGCAGAAGACTGGCAAAACAGGAACGCAATGGTCCTGCTTCCTTTTTGTCGTCTGTTGTCACCATCTGTCTCAAGCAGAGGGCCTACCTCTTCCTGTTTGTTCCTCTTGCTCATTAGTGTAACTTTTAAAATTCTCCTCTTTTCCCTTTATTATATTATATAAACTTTAGCACCCCAAGAGTTTATGTTTTAATTCATTCTTAAAGACATGTCCAAATAGTTTAAATTCACCACTGATGACCCCAAAAATTCTTTATGCTTTTTGTTCGTCTTTTTAAAATATAAGCTCCAATATTTCCAACCTAAAGTGACATTTGAAGTAGTTTCTCCCAAAAATATCTTTTGAGGTTCAGATTAAAAGCAAACACTCACACAATGTGTAACCCTGGAGAAGTTTAAGGTCCTACCATTTTTAAATGACTTGCTACCCATATCTCAGTTTTAAATGAATTCAGAAAGTCAATTGTTAAGAAAATATGAGGTGAGTAGGTGATGTGGAAAAAGTTATAGTTATGCCAATGGTAGTAACTAGATGGTCTCAGGACAAATTGAAACTAATACCAACAGTACTATTGATGGATTGTATATAGGTTATAAGAGAAAGAAGAATCAAGAATTGCAAAACCTATAATTTTTTTTGTTTGAGCAATTAGGTAGATGATAAACCTGTTTAGTGAAAGGTGGAAGATTTTGTGGCAGCCAATTTGGAAGGGGTATTAATAATTCTGTTTGGTCATGTTTAAGTTTTCTATTACATCCAAATTGAAATGTTAAGTAGAATATAGGAGTTTGGAGTTCTAAAAAGAAGACTAAGCTGGAGATATAAATTTGGGTTTTCTGCTGAAGATGAAATTTAAAGCCCTGAGATTAGTTGAAATTACTCAGATGAGATCACCAAGGTGAGAAGAGAGTAGAAGAGAAAGCCTTTGGTCACCAAAACATTTAGAGGTCGGGGAAGAGGGAAAGGAGTTTGAGATGAGGCAAAGAGACCAAAGAAGAACAAAGGAAGCAGGATATTCTGGAAACCAAGTGAGGGATGTGTATCAGGATGGCAGGAATGGTGCATGGTGTCGAATGTTAAGAGCTCAAGCAAGATGATCTCAGAGAAGTGAACATTAGCTTATAGCAAGATGAAGTCATTGGTGATGTAAGGTCCATTTTTTTTTTAGAGAAGTCAGAGAAATACCCAATTAGAATGATTTGAAGAGAAAATGGGAAGTGAAATGGTAGAGAAAAGCGTAGACAATGCTCTATTTTTATGAAGGAGAACAGAGATATGGAGAGTAGCAGGAATAGGGTGTGGACTCAAAGGGGAGCTTTTGTTTGTTTGCTTTTTTGGTTTGTTTCGATCATCTTAGAGGATGCATCAGTTTGGATGGGAAGGATCCAGTGGAAACTATATTAATAACATAGTTGAGAAAGAAAAAATGGCAGTAAAAAAAAGGTTTCCTTTTAAAATTAAAGGTAAGTTTTCCACCATCTTTCCATGCTGCCATAATGATGCACATCAATATCCTGGCTAATGCTCTCAAGAGTACCAACAAAGCCAAAAAGAGAGACAACACCAGGTACTTATCAGGCTGTGCTCCAAAGTCATCCTCAGGTTTCTAACTGTGATAATGAAGCATGGTGACATTGGTCAATTTGAAATTGTTGATGATCACAGGGCTGGGGAAATTGTTGTGAACCTCACTGGCAGGCTAAATAAGTGTGGAGCGATCAGCCCCAGATTTGATGTGCAACTCAAAGATCTAGAAGAATGGCAGAATAACCTGCTCCTGTCCCGTCATTTTGGTTTCATTGCACAGACAACTTCAGCTGGCATCATGGACCATGAAGAAGGAAGACAAAAACACAGAGGAGGGAAAATCCTTGGATTCTTTTTCTATGGATATAATATATACAAATAAAATGCCTCAGAAGAAAAAATAAATAAAGGTAAGTGAGTTGAGTTAAGATAGGAGCAGTGCCTTTTCTATTAGGCTAATATGTGTATACAGATATAAGTAGATTGACCATCTGGTGGAAAGATAAGGTAGTTCTTACTGCAGAGGAGTATTTTTGTATAAAATATACAGACTTATTAGCTTAGCTCGTGAGGGGAAGAGAATATAACAGAACTAACACCATCCACTGCAATAACAGAAAAGTGAGCAAACTGGAGTAGGTTTGTCAGTGTCAAATGACCATTCGTGTGGGGTATGGCCATGGATTTGAAATGACTCTTGTCCATACTGCTGTGATTTTTCTCCATGAATACTGAGATACTGTAAACAAACTTAGAGAGAGAGATTTGTATAAGGAAAGTTAGGATTTTTTTTCTGGTTATATGCAAAAGAGATAAGCAACTAATTAATGGTACTTGTAAAGAGATAGTTATAAACCTGGACAGTAAAATCCAGACCTGATAACAAGAGAAGTAAAAGAATTGAATGTGTTCAGTATATTCATTCTTTTACTTGATTTGGGCTTATTTTGCTCTTTGGGGGGAATTTCTTAAAATAGAAGCTTCTATTACTGTTTTAAGTCCTTCCTACTTTTCTATAAATTTTCCTCTCATCTCTGCTTTAGCTGTATCCCACATTTTATATGACGTGTTTTCAGTTTTATTTCCTTTTATTAATTTTTAAATTTCCTTTGAGATTTTATTCCATTTTATTTTCCGTTGTTTAGAAGTGTGTTACTTAATTCCCAAGTGTTTGGAGATTTTCCTCATTTTTCTGCTACTGATTTCTAGTTTCATTTTTGTTAGAGAACATACTTTCTATGATTTCAATTATTTTTAAATTGATTAAGATTTGTTTTATGCTCAAGTTATTATATACTTGGTAAATGTTCTGTGGTGCTTAAAAAATGTATATTTTGTTCTTGTTGGGTGAAATGTTCTATATACATCAATTTTCTGTTGGTTAACTGTGTTGTTCAGATCAGTTCTAGGCACTTTCACTGTAAGATCTTTGCCACAAGCATTTTTATTACTTTCAGATATTTCCATTGAATAACTAATTGGCCATAAGACAATTTTATGATAAAAGATAAAATAATGAAAAATAAAAGGGAAATCAAAAAGGACATGATGACTCATGAGAAACAAATAGCAAAATTAAAAAGGCTTCATTACAAAATATGAAATATTTAAACACAATTAATGTATGTAGGTTCATGGCAATACTGCACAAATAATTGATTTTATATTATGAGTTATACCTAAGCATTGTTTTCCAAGTCTTTCATCCATAGTATTTTATACATTTTTTTGGTTTGTTGATACCTCTTCATTTGGCATCACACTTTTCTTTTTCCTGAAAACATCTTCCTTCATTAAGAGGGATGTTGGTTTTCAAATGCTAAGATGCGTATTTGTACCTGACCTTTGTATTACATTGTAAAAACTTGTACAGTGTTGTTTGTTGGTATATTATCACATGTCAGTTGACAGACGCTCATAAGTTCCATAGGAAATGTGGATTCAACTCCATGCCTTTGAGGCCCTCGGCTTCTTTCTTCTCCAATGTAGTGACTTTGAAAATAAGAAACCAACTCTTGTGGCAAATCATCATCTGTCAGCTCAATAAAACCATCAATAACATAGCTCACTGAAACCAAAATGTCAAACCCCAAACTGTTAATCAGTTATCTTTCACAGAAAAATGCCTTACAGCTAATTAGTTATGTGGCCAAAATGTCTGTAGCAAAAATGCTCACAACAAGAATTTTTACTGCAAAGAAGTTTGCAGCAGAAATACAAGATAGGTTCAGATCTTCTATTTCCTTGATCTTGATTACTTCTATTTCTTGCTAAGAGGAGGCTTAAAGACCAAACAATAATGGTAAATTTGTCTGTTTCTCTTTTCAACTGTATTCATTTCTGCTTTGTGTATTTTTGAGGTTCTACTGTGTGGTGCACACACATCAGAATTGTTATGTCTAACCGGAGGATAGATTCTCTTATCACTATGTAATATGCCTCTTTGCTTCTAGTAATATTGATTGCTCTTAAGTCCACTTAATCTCATATTAATAGAGCCACTCCTGCTTTTTAAAAAATTAGCCTGTGCGTGGTATACTTTTCTATTCTTTTACTTTCAGGCTATCTTGTGGAATTTTAAGTGAGTTTCTTATAAATAGCATATAGTTGGGTTGTGTTTTTAATGTACTTTTAATTGTTGTAGTTAAACTATTGCACCTAAAGTAACTTGATATATTAAAACTTAGATTTGCCTTTTATTGTTTGTTTTCTCTGGTTCTTATTCCTCTGTTTCTCTTTTCTTGCTTTCCTGCAGGTTATTGAAACATTTTTAGAATTCTGTATTGATATATTTATAGATTTTTTAGTGTGTCTCTTTGTATAGTTTTCATAGTAGTTACTCTGGGTATTATAAAATACATATAGGACTTATAGCAGTTTACTGGTATTAACATTTTATTACTTCAGTGAAATATTGAATCCTTTTTTTCCATTTATTTTTCTTTACTTCCCCCACTTCTGGCATTGTCTTGGCTATAAGATGGCATTAAAATATTTGCTTCAATCATCAAATATGATTTACAAAACTCATGAGAAGGATAGTCTTTTGCATGTACCCACATTTCTGGTCTTTCCATTTTTTCCTTTGATGTTCAAAAATAATTCATTATTTTCTTTCTGTTTGAAAAAAATTCTTTTGCATTCTTGAAGGGTAGATGTGCTAGCATCAGATTCTTTTAGTTTTCTTTTATCTGGTTAGGTTTTCATTGCCTCTTCATTACTGAAGGATAGATTTTCCAGATATAAAATTTGATATTGACAACTATTTTCCTTACTCATTTGAAAATGTTGTAGCATATCCTTCTGGCTACCATGGTTTCCAGAAGAAATCCATTGTCATTCAAAGTAGTGTTTCCTGTAGCTAATGTGTTGGTTCACTCTGACTGCTTTCAAGATTTTTTTCCATATTTTTAGTTTTTGGAAGTTTATGTCTTAGCATGGATTTTTTTTTTTTAGTTTATATTCTTTCAATTTTTCACAACTTCTTTATTCTATAGTTTTAGGGCTTTTCTTCTTTTCTAACCAATTAAAAAATTTCTCAACCATTATTTATTCATATGCTCTTTCAGCACTCTCTCCTTTCTCCTCCTGTTAGTGTTACTTGCTCAGCTGTGTTCAACTCTTTGTGACCCCCTGAACTGTAGGCCACTAGGCTCCCCTCTCCATGGGATTTTCCAGGTAAGAATACTGGAGTGGGTTGCCTTTCCCTTCTTTGGGGGGTCTTCCCCACCCAAGTATCAAACCCAGGGATCTGCCTGCATTGCAGGCAGATTCTTTACCATCTGAGTCCTGAGAGAACCTAGTAATATAAATGCTAGATTTTTTTTGTTATTGCCAAAATTCTGTAAGTCTCTGTTCAGTTTTTTTCCCCCAGTCTATTTTTCCTCCTTTGTTCAGAATGGGTAAATTCTATTGATCTTTCCTCAAGTTCACTTATTTTAATCCATCACCTCTACGCTGCAACTTTGCCCTCAAGCAATTTTTTTATTTCTAACATTGTATTTCAGTCTCTATTCTCCATGTCATTCTTTTTTTATAACTTCTATTTCTCTTCTGTCATTTTATGTCATTTCATTTGTTTCAACAAAATTTGACTGCTTATTAAAGCATTTTAATATGATTGCTTTAGAATTCTTATTGAATAATTTCTATATTTGATTCATCTTGGTTTTGTCAATTTTGCTTTTTGTTCAAGTTGTGATTTTCCTCATTCTTGGTATATAACAGGTGATCTTAAAAAAAAAAAAACTATATCCTGGACATTTTGGCTACTAGAGTCTGGGTCCTATTAAATCTTTTCTTTTATGACAATTCTAGTGATAGTTTAGTTTTGATAGCTCTTGTGATACTGTTTTCATCTGCCTGGTTTATCTGATGCTGGCAGCACTCCCAAAGGTCCATGGTAGTGCTGCCTGAAGGGGTAGAAATTTCTCCAGGCCAGGTTACCTCCTGTCTCTACATAGAGGAAAGGAATCTCTGAGTCTCAGAGCAAAAGCTTTCTAGACTAGGCAGCCAGTTGTGCAGGATTCTCCTCCCTGGTGCTACTCAACCACCTGGCTTTTAAGAAAGTGCCATGTCTAATCAATCGCCAGCCCAGGATTGATGCTCTGGGACTGGTGCAGCGAGATTTCGGGGGGGGGGGGGGGGGGGGGGGGGGGGAGGGAGGTTCCGGAGGGGAAGCATATGTAAACCCATGGTGATATCATGACAATGTATGGCAAAAACAATAATAAAAAAAAAAAAAGAAAGAAAGTGCCATGAAACCTCAAACAAGGAAATGTCTTTATTCAAGCACTTAGTGTGTGTTATTTAAGCCAAAAGCCTGGATATCATCTATGATTCTTCCCTCTGTCAACCGGAAGTGAATTTACTGAGAATCAGTGAAGCTTAAGTTCTAGTGCTCCCCACTTGTAACAGCCCTATCAAAGACCTTGAAACCCAAAAGTGTTTATATGGTCACATATTTTTATAAAATTTTCAGAAGTAGCATATTTTAACTTAAGCTAATTAAAACTATGCCTTTTTTTCCACTGACTTCCTCTTTATCACATTCTCCTCATGTTATCACCTTTTGAGACCTAGCTGCAAGAAAAAGTTGTGTTAGGGATACATTTAGTTTGGGTTTGTTGATATAAGAGATAAGCTTTTTCTTTTTTGTCCATAGACATTTCTGTATACGGTTATTGCTAGACATTCTTGCATGGAGTGGCTTTAGGAAAGTTCCTAACCACTCACTTCACTGACTTACCCAGCTTAGTGACATGATATTCAGGACCTACAGTTATCTTACAGTAAGAGCACTATCTGTCTTACTCAGAAGTATTGTGTAGAGAGAAGAAATATTTGAAATTTGGGGATCCAGAAATTATCCTGTGGATAATTCTCCTAGTCATTAGACTTGTAATATTTAGCTGATAATTAGAGCATTTATTTAGCTGAATATTGAAATATTTGAGACATAATGGTGCCTAGTCAAAATATAAGTTCTCCCTTGCCACAAAAATGTAGCATATATGATTATAAATAATTCATATTTTTATATAGAAACTGAATGAAATTGAATTATCAGAATTTTTCATACAGACCACAAGCTTAAAGCTATACTACACATAGTAAGTACGTCTATGTGTGATGTCATGTTTTATATATCCCAATTCATCATAATAAAGAAAACAAAAATTGATCAACCATGCTAGAACAAAGACTAAATTATCCTTCTTTTCTTTATTTATGATATTATCTTACAAAATCATTGTCATATAACAGGTGATATCAAAGAGTTCACTGCCAAAGTGTCTCAAGCAGTTGATTGATTAAAATTAGTATCTCATTATTACTTTTCCTTTGACTTGGTAATGTTTATAGTTTTTGGCAGCTTTTTAAAGTCTGTAATGTGTTTTGACTTCTTTTCTCATTCTAAAGACATACTCATTTTGTATCTAATTTGGACTGAGTAGTTTTATATTTTTTATTAAAAATGATCCCATAATACTTGGATCAAATTCTACTATCTTCCCACTTTCAAATCCACATCCACTCTGGAAATCCAGGTATTCCTACCTTAAGGTATCTATTAATGTCAACTCTGTCTACTTCTCCCCACTACTATGACTTCCATTTGTAAGTAATCTCACCTTTCATCTGAACAACAGTGCTAGCTTCTCTTTCTTGGGCAGAAATGTCTTAATTTAGTGTAGCCAAATCTACTGCTTCTTCTGTATGTTTTTAAGACTTTACTGTCTTGCTTTCTCCATTCCAAGGAGAAAAGTCTCTTAATTTTTCTTTTTGTCTTATAATTTTTTTACACTTATGTCTTTAGCCATTGTAGAGTACTTTTATATTCTTCTAAGTAACCAGGAATGCTGACGTCTTTTTAAAGAGAAAAGTTTTTTGTCCTAAATCAAAATACCAACTTTATCATTTACTAAATTCATTTTAGATTTTGTTTTATGCCAGGTATCTATTTGTCTTATTAGTATGGTAGCACATGGTGCTTTTATTACAGTAGGTTTAGAGCACTTTTAATATCTGATTGAGTAGGTCCTTGATATCATTTTTTTAAATGAAAAGTTATTATACATTCTTTTTTCCATATGAATTTTTGAACAATCGAAAAAAATTATGTTGAGATTCTGATTAGAATGGCAATAAATGTATGTATTATTAATAACATAGGAAGTACTGTCTCTTCAATTTCAGATCTTGTTTTATGTCCTTCAATAAACTGTTATCATTTGCTTCATTTAGATCTAATTATTGTCTTCTTAGATTTATTTTGGTAATTTTTCTTTTCTATTGTGCTTATGAATAGGATATTTCCTGTTTCAATTTCTAATTGCATAATATTAGTAGAAAGAAAAGCTATTAATTTTGCATCTGGCTACTCACATTACCAAATTCTCTTATTAATGCTCACAGATAGTTTGCAGAATATCTTCTACTTTCTAAATATAAAATCATATCAACTGGAAATATAGTATTATCTTTTCATTCCCATCTTTTAAACTGCTACTTCATTTTTTAGCCTTATCAGTCTCCAAAATGTGTTGCATACAGCAGAAATCCCTGTTATGTTACTGATTTTAATTTATAAATGGCTACTGTATACAATGTGGTTGTTGAGTTTAAGGAATGCTTATTAAAAATTCTTATTTAGTAGGTGGTGCTGTAGACTGAATTATGTCACCCCATAATTCATATGTTACACATATGTAACTCCTTATGTGACTTTATTGCAGATAGAGACTTTGAGGTGTTTAAAGATATATGAGATCAGAAGGTAGATCCCTGTCTGCTAGAACTGGAGCCTTATAAGAAAAGGAAGGAACACCGAAGTTGGCTCTCTCTCTCTGCTGTTTGAGGACACAATGAGAAATTAGCCATCTGCAAGCTAGGAAGAGAGATCTTATCAGAACCCAACTATATCCATACCCTGATCTCAGACTTTCATCCTCTAGAACTGTGGAAAAGTAAATTCATCTTGTTTAAAGCTACTCAGTCTATGGTGTTTTATTTTGTCAGCTCAGTCTGACTTAACACAGATAGTTTCCCCCTTTTCTCTCCTAATTGAGAATTTATGGGTATAAATGCAACTAGATGAAGCCATAAGTTATGATAAATATAGTCATGACATTGTCCTCTAGACCAGCAGTTCTCAACTGCAGTGATTTTTGTCTTTCAGGACATTTAGCAATGTCTAGAGACATTTTTGGTTGTCACAACTAAGGAAGAGTATTGTATCCTGCTGGTATCAAGCAGGTAAAAACCAAGGATGCTGCCAAATATCTTATAATGGTGGAGAGTGCCCCACAACAAAGACTTACCTGGTTCAAAATGCGAACAGTGATAAGGTTTAAAGACTTTGCCTAGCCAAGCCCCTACAAACTCCTGTACCCTAGAGGGAGAGAAAAGGAATAAAGTTTCTCAAAACAACCTATAAAATGCCTCACTGCTGAGACACAGAGGTGCCAGGCTGGGGGTGGTGAAGTGCTGATCCTCAGCGCACTGGTAATTGGTAGAGCAGGACTGCTTGCTCTGCTGGCTTTAAAAGTAGAGGTCAGTAGTTGGTTTTGGTACCAGGCTGCAGGCCAGTGATGCTGAAGGTCTCCACACCTGTTATCACTGGCATGTGTCCTGCAGGTAGAACACAGGCTGTGCAGGTAGAGAAACTGGTTCTTTTTTAGTAGCGCATGAACTGGCCCATACCACATCCTCCTCTGGCTGCCAAGACCTGCTATGGAGCTTTCTGTATTCCTAATTTGGCTTAGAATTTTTCTTAGGAATGACTAATGAACTTTATCAAATACCTCTACGGCAGTCATTGACAGAATCACATGGTTTTTCTCTTGTAATGTTTGGTGTGTTCAATTATCTTGATATCTTCATTTCAAAATGTAAAACATACAAATTCTTTTAAATTGCATTGGATTTTTTACTAAGGCTATTCTAACTTTATTTGAGAAGTTTTCATGTTTTTCTACAGTCTACAGTTGATGGATTAAAAAAACACATATATATATATATATATTCACTAGTGTTAGAAAGAATTCATGTCTAAAACCATCTGTGTCTCTTCTAAATTATCAATTTTTAACCTTTGGATTTATTTTGTAGCCAGTTTTGAATCAGTTTTGCTCTTGTACCAGTTTTGGTCATTTCTGTCTTTTAATAGTTTCTTGATTGGCCTAGCTTCTTCTGGTTTATACTTTAGTAGTCAGAGTAATCTTTTCAAAACTGAAGTTAAATTATATCACTGTTTTGCTTAAAACTCTACCCAATAAATACCATAAAACAAAATTTGAACTATTTTACTATGCTTTCAAGGCTCCTAATGATTTTAGGTCTTATCCATTACAACTCTTTCTTGTGGTACTCTTTCGTTTACCATTTCATTTCACACATCGTAATGAACTGCCTGCTTCTCAAATACAGGACTCTCTTTCTTCAGCCCTTTTTATGGGCTTTCCCCTTTGCCTAGAAAGTTCTCCATCCCTTCCATATTTCATATCAGTTTTTACCTTTCTTTCTTCCTAATTCAGTTTTTAAATTTACCACATCAGAGGCATTTCCTGGCTACCCCCATCCAAGTATATTTCTTCTCATTCCAAGACCCACCCTGTTACCCAAAGTAGGCAGAGATTTTCTATTTTCCGGCAGTCACAAAGACTCAAAGCCAGCAGACACCCAAATAGTGGGTTGGCCCAAAATTTCATTCAGGTTTCCATACAATGTTTATGGAAAAATTGAATGAACTTTTTGACCAACCCAATACATTTTTCTCCCAAGGGAAAACTCATATATTGTGTTGGTCACTAAGAGAGTTATCTCCCCACTTTTCTACCTTACTTTGTAAACACCTCATGGTTTCAGAGCCCATAGGTTATAACAGAATGCCAAATGAATTTAAGATATTTTCTGCCGCTGAGAACTTTTAATTCCTTTTGATTCTCTGTAGACAAACATTTGTATGCAATCACATATGAATGCCAGAAAGAATTTAGAATTGTAGCCATGTAGGAATTTATATGTATACAAGAACACTAATGTTCAGAAAAAGGGGAAGGCAGAAATTACATTTTTGATCAAGGTATCAACTACTTTTTATTAAAAAAATTAGTATCTCCAAATGGCTTGCTGAGAAATACTATTTGGCAAGATATTTCTCAATCTGGCTTACGGTGCCTGTTGTAATTTTACTAAGCCTAACATTTTAACGTTTTTGAATGTAGTCCCAAAGATCTTTAATGATCGATGAGTCTTTGAAAAAAAATCAGTCAGTAAATATGTAGCAAAAATGGGCCACCAAAGGAACACTGAAAATTCACAATATGAACAATGAAGAAATAAGCCCATGTGCTGTTACTGAATAGATACAATTGCTTTGAAAAAGATTTCACTGACCAGTTTTAACATGAAATTATTACCAAATTCAGTTAATGTGTCTCTTTTCCCACCATACAAACTTTTTGAAAATAGAACCCACCCTGAATAGGAAATTTTCCAAGATAAACATCAAAACCCATTAGTGAGTGACTACAAGATAGGCCAGTTCGTATTCATGGACATTCTGTATTGGTGTGGACGGCCTCTGCTGCTGCTGCTGCTGAGTCGCTTCAGTCATGTCCGACTCTGTGCGACCCCACAGACGGCAGCCCACCAGGCTCCCCCTTCCCTGGGATTCTCCAGGCAAGGACACTGGAGTGGGCTGCCATTTCCTTCTCCAGTGAATGAAAGTGAAAAGTGAAAGTGAAGTCGCTCAGTCATGTCCGACTCTTAACGACCCCATGGACTGCAGCCTACCAGGCTCCTCTGCCCATGCAGTTTTCCAGGCAAGAGTACTGGAGTGGGGTGTCACTGCCTTCTCCAGCATCTGCTAGCATGTACCAACTAAATATTAACATTTTCCTGTTTTCTGGATTTAAATGGTCCAGACTTTGAATGTAGATTCCTTTTATTGTCACCTCAGACTGGGCAATATTCTTGCTTTTAAAATGCTGAAATTCGCTTCTCAGTGAACTTCAAGAGAGGGAGAGCCACCCTACAGCAGATGCTCTCCTGCTAACTAAGAATCATTCATGGGAGTTGTCAATTTGTTCTTCCAAAAATATCGAGCATGATGAGAAGAAAGCAAATGTTTTTGCTATCAAGACATAGACATTTGGTCAGAGCAATAAAATAGCCTCCAATGCCAAAAAGTAATAAAGAAAATGTGGAATGAGTAACTTCCAAAAGTTATGGAAATAATTTGACTGTGTCTTACTACATGATAAAAACTGACACGATTCCTAACTACCCACAGATGGAAGCACTCCTCACACCACGTGTTCAAGCAGAGTCATCCTTACAGGCCTTACAACCGTGGTGCAGCCAGGAATTTTGTCTGTTTCAAAACCATTAGGTATGTATATAAAATGTGTATCCATGTGTGGTTAATTTCTAATGGTGGTGATTAGTTTGCTTAAAGCCAATACAAATTCTCTTATAGCAAATGTTACATATTTAAAAGATGACCGCATAGGCCTCAGGTGGGATCTATGAGTATAATTGTTTTTAATCTATTTGTAGTTCCCTGGGATATATAGGTAAAGGGGTAAAACACACATTTTACACTCAATTAACATTTCAGTTCAGTTCAGTCGCTCAGTCGTGTCCAACTCTGCAACCCCATGAACCGCAGCATGCCAGGCCTCTCTGTCCATCACCAACTCCTGGAGTCCACCCAAACCCATGTCCATCGAGTCATTGATGCCATCCAGCCATCTCATCCTCTGTCTTCCCCTTCTCCTCCTGCCCCCAATCCTTCCCAGCATGAGGGTCTTTTCCAATGAGGCAACTCTTCGCATGAGGTGGCCAAAGTATTGGAGTTGCAGCTTCAACATCAGTCCTTCCAGTGTATATCAAATAGGCATTCACAATCTGGTTCTGCCACACAAATTAACCCTTATTTTGTTTGCTGAAAATGGGAATTAGTAGAGTTACAGAAAATATGGATAGAAACCCCACAGAATGCAAATTCAATTTTCATTTACATGAGACTTCATCAGTGTGAAAAGTATTATGATCAACTGGTTTAAATAAGATTGGAGAAGCTGGGAAGAAAAGAGGGAAAAAACTGTTTCTGTAGGCCATGTAGTGTGAGGAAAAGGGGTGGATCTGAATCCAGGACACCTGGATTTGAATCATGGTTCCTGAATTATGTGTTACATTGAGAGGTTTCTTAACCGAAGTTCCCTGCTTTATAAAATTAGGATAATAAAACCTCATAGAGATATGATGAGTGTTAAAGGAAATAATGAATACAGAATGGTGAAATGTAGGATACATAGTGGACATTCCGTAAAGGAAAGATACTATTATTTATTTATTAAGTGCCTTCTACCTGCTAGGTGCTTTTTGTATGTTGTCTCATTTAAGCCTTCAATTTGACTCTCTGGTATTGCTGTAAGTTGAAGTTGCCTGGATTAAAAGTTATTGGTGACTGCCTCTCATTCCCAGACATTCTGAAGTGTGACTACCAATCTTGAATATCAAAAAGCTCACCAGATGATTCTAATGTATAGCAAAGTTTAGAAACCACCACCTCCTTAGCAATGCAATGAGCTAAGTTTTAGCATATCCATTTTCGAGTAAAGAAAATAGAATTGGGGGACTGATTTACTCAAGATTACATAGTTGACCTGCTTCATTCATTGAATTTGCACTGGTCATCTATTGTACATTAGGTAGTGTACATGTTTCAGTGTTGCTCTCTCAAATCATCCCACCCTTGCCTTCTCCACTGAGTCCAAAAGTCTGTATTTCACATCTGTGTCTCCTTTGCTGCCTTGTATGTAGGATCATCAGTACCATCTTTCTAAATTCCACTTAAATGTGTTAATATACAGTAGTTGTCTTTCTCTTTCTAGCTTACTTCATTCTATATAATAGGCTCCAGTTTCATCCACCTCATTAGAACTGACTCAAATGTGTTCCTTTTTATAGCTGAGTAATATTCCATTGTGTATATGTATAACACACCCTCCTTATCTATTCATCTGCCAAAGGACATCTAGGTTGCTTCCATTCTCTAGCTATTGTAAATAGTGTTGCAATGAACATTGTCATACACGTGTCTCTCTCAGTTCTGGTTTCCTTGGAGTGTATGCCCAGTAGTGGGGTTGCTGGGTTGTATAGCAGTTCTATTCCCAGTATTTAAGGAATCTCCACACTGTTTTCCACAGTGGCTGTACCAGTATGCTGGAGAAGGAAATGGCAACCCACTCCAGTATTCTTGCCTGGAGAATCCCCGGGACAGAGGAGCATGGTGGGCTGCCGTCTGCACGGAGTCGGACACGACTAAAGTGACTTAGCAGCAGCAGTGGTACCAGTTTGCATTCCCACCAAGAGTGTAAGAGGGTTCCCTTTTCTCTGCACTCTCTCCAGCATTTGTTGTTTGTAGACTTTTTGGTGATGGACTTTCTGACTGGTGTGAGATGATACCTCATTGTGGTTTTGATTTGCATTTATTTAATAGTGAATGATGCTGAGCATCTTTAATATATTTATTAGCCATCTGTATGTCTTCTTTGGAGAAATATCTGTTTAGGTCTTTTTCCCATTTTTTGATTGGGTTGTTCATTTTTCTGGTATTGAGCTGCATGAGCTGCTTATATATTCTAGAGATTAATTCCTTGTCAGTTGTTTCATTTGCTATTATTTTCTCCCATTCTGAGAGCTATCTTTTTGCCTTGCTTATAGTTTCCTTCATTGTGCAAAAGCTCTGGGACAACTGAGATAGAGCGGGGAGAGAGGCATGAGGGGGAACCTGCCTAGAGGGGACACATGTATACCTGTGGCCAATTCATGATGATATATGGCAAAAAAATCACAATATTATAAAGTAATTATACTCCAACTAAAAAAATTAATTTTTAAGAAATCTCATAATGATTGACTGTGTGGATATGGGGGAAATGATCTTGATGTATTATTTTATAATAGTACTGGGTCATCAAAACAAAAAAGAGTTACAAAATAATATGTAGAGTTTAGTGCTAATTTTTCCGTACTTAAAAAGTTAATCATATGTCTAAAAAGACTATAAATATGTTTATCAAATACATTTGTGAAAGATTTGTGGAAAGTAGGGAGAAGATTAAGTTTTTTGCGTGGTGATGATTTTTCAAATGTTCAACAAAGGGTATTCATCACTATTTTAATGAGAGAAAAAAGCATAAATGGTATTTCTGTAAGAATCAGAAAACTGGAGAAGTAACAGGCTTATAAGTTCAAGGATGAACATCTTTAATTTGAGGGGCCTGGAGAACATTCAGATGATACCCAAAGGGTGGAGGAGTGGCATGATTCTGAAGCCTAGAATAGAGGTGTGACTAGATATATGATTTTTTTCTTGGAAATGTCTGTTAGATCTGAAATTACTCTCAACCTTCCCCCAATAATAAGGTAATAAGGAATTATAAAATTCTTATTAGCCTAACATCAGGACTTGTATCCTTTCAATTTCCTCTGCCAACATCTTACTTTAGCCCTGAATAACTCATGACTTGAAAATTTATAACTTTTAAGCTGACCTTTTTTATTCTAGGCTATCTTTCAATCTCTTCTGTATACCTCTGCAATAGTACCTGTAAAGTTCTAGTAAGCCTTCTTCTTAAAGACACAGTTGGCTTCCCATTGTCCACTGAATGAAAATTGAATTTCATAGACAAACATTCAAGACTTTCTATAATAACACCCTTGCTATTGGTTTTTTTCACACTACTCTCCTAGGAAACCTGATTATTTGCTCAAATACATCTTTTATCTGTCCACTTTACTTGTTCCAAATGCCCCCTCTATATCTGCACCTTTTAAAATTCTGCCCATTCTTTGAAGCTCATGGTCATCCAGGAAAGCTCTGTTATTATCTATTATTATAGATAATAGATAATAGATAATAATCTCTATTATTCCCATTGGAAGTGATCATAGCTCTGTGCAAATTTCACACTCACTTGTATCACTTATATGGCATTTATCCCCCACCTGGAATGTGGTTTACTATTTACAAATCACTTCACAATCTATGCTCATTTAATTCTCATAAACAATACTGGAATAGGTAGATACCAGATCACCATCCATTTCTAGAATTTTGTTCATCTTTAAAAACTGAAACTCTGAACCTGTTAAAGAATAACACTCTGTTCTCTCCTCTCCCAGCCCCTGACAATCTCCATTTCTACTTTGTCTCTACAAATCTGACTACTGTATTTACTTGATATAAGTGGAATCATACAGTATGTGTCATTTTGTGACTGGCTTATTTCACTTAGCATGTCTTCAAAGTCAATGCATTGTAGCATGTGTCAGAGGTTCCTTCTTTTTAAGGCTGAATAATATTCCACTGTGTGTGTATACCACATTTTGTTTATCCATTCATCTGTCAGTGGTCACTTGGGTTACTTCCAGCTTTTGGATATTGCCAGCAATGCTATTATGAGTGTGAATGTACAAATATCTGCTTGAGTTCTTGTTTCAATTCTTTTGGGTATATATCTAGAGGTGGGATTACTAGATCATATGGTAATTCTATTTTTAAGTTCTTGAGGAACCACTGTACTATTATCCACATTGGCTGCACCATTTTACATCTCTACCATCAGTGCACAGAGTTTCCAATTTCTCCACATGCTCGCCAGCACTTATTATTTTCTGTTTTTTTATTTTGACAATAGTCATCCTAGTGGGTATCAAGTGAGTCTTTTGCACTTTGAGAATTAAAAACAGGAGTTAAACCCAGAGGCCAAGGAGGTTATTATAAATAACTGCCTTTGAAGGCAGTATATGGTATGCTAGACACTCAGCCTCAGGTCTAAGAAATGGGAGCCAGCGGCTGGTTCAGTGATCATTTGTAGAGCCTATGGCTTCTCTGGGCTCCCCAGGTGGTGCTAGTGGTCAAGGGAGCCTGGCAGGCTACAGTCCATGGGATCACAAAGAGTCAGACATGACTCAACGACTTAGCAAGCATGGCTTCTCTAATAGGTTAGTTGCTACTCAGCCCCAATAGATTAGAGTTTTTGTATATCTTCATACATTACATAAGATCTTTTGTTTTTGTTTTTTTTTAATCACTGAGTAATAGATTTGGATTTTGAATCCTTGACAAGCCAATAGTCTTTAGGTAACTAGGTTTGACTGTAAGGATGCCAATATAGGATCTCGGTATGAACAGAAGCCTTCCCACATTTTTGGGCGAGAGTCATACTAGTAAGGCAATAGAGCAGAGATTCTGGGTCCGTAATGGAGTGAGTGCTGAAATCCAGTATCTGCGTGCTAAGTCACTTCAGTCATGTCTGCCTCTGTGTGACCCCATGAAGTGCGGCCAGTCAGGCTCCTCTGTCTGTGGGATTTCCCAGGCAAGAATACTGGAGTGGTTTGCCATTTCCTCCTCCAGGGAATCTTCCCGACCTAGGGATTGAACTTGTGTCTCCTGCATTGCAGGCAGATTTTTTACCCCTGACCCACCAAGGGAAGCCTGAAATTTAGTGTCTAGAATATGGCTAATATGACAGCTGAGAGCTGATGGCTAAGAGCTCAAATACTTTGGGCTTCTACTTAGCAAGGTATAGAAGGGTCATGCTGGAGACTTGCCTTTCCAAAGAATTTGAAAAGCATATCTTCACCCTGCTTTTGTGTTTTAGACATAACTACAGGTCAAGGCTACTATTAACATTCTGCTGCAAATGCCCTTTTGTACAAGTCACCACTAGGAGATAGTGCTCAGAGAGACTGAAATTCTCTCAAGATACAGAGAAACATGTGGGACCACTGGGAAAGCATTATAGAAGAGGTTGGGTAATGTATGTGTCTGTGAGGACCAGGACAGTGTTCTCTAGTATTTGCCCTTGGGGAAGAACTGTCTCTTATTAGTTACATGCAGAACTGTGTGGAGCAGGGGTTGGTGAAACTGCTCTGCAAAGGGCCAGATGGTAAACATCTTAGGCTTCGTGGGCCAGTTAGAGACTCTGTCGCATGTTCATCTTTGTTTTTTATAATCTCTTAAAAATATAAATAAACTTTCTTAGCTTGCGGGCCACAGAAAACAGTCCATGAGCCAAATTTGACCCACAGGCTGCAGTTTGCCAACCAGGATGTTAAAGGAGCACCCGTCACACTGCGTGACCCTTGCCTTTCTACTGCATGTTATGAGCCATTTGGGGGAGAAATGATTCCCTGCGTCTATCGTAATTTCTAGCATAGTGTCTTGTAAATATTCAGGCTCAACAAATACTGGTAAGTAAATGAATTCATGAATCAGAAGAGAGTTTTCAAGCATTTTCAGCAAAGTGGTGCGATCATGAATCAGTTCTAGGATATAACCTTATTACAGTTTAGAGGTAAAAGGGAGCAGGGACTGTTTTCCTTTTCTCTATACGTAAAAGAGGCTGGAGTGGTTCTGTAGAGACTTGGTGAGAGGCATGGTAATGGCTCCTGTATTTCATGAAAAGAATAAAAATGATAAGCATTGAAAATCCTGTGGTAACAATACAGATCTTAGATTTTTTTTTTAATGTCCCAAATTCATTGTAGACACAGACACTGGGAAAAGCTGACTTCCGCAAAAGTAGATGTAGTATGTTTCCAATGAGCACATTGTTGTATATACTCTCTTTGTGAAACATGTTTTAAACAGGAATTTTATGGTGTTTTTGAAAGTGAAAGTGAAACTAAAAGTCGCTCAGTTGTGTCAGGCTCTTTGCAATCCATGGAATTCTCCAGGCCAGAATACTGGAGTGGGTAGCCTTTCCCTTCTCCAGGGAATCTTCCCAACCCAGGGACTGAACCCAGGTCTCCTGCATTGCAGGTGGATTCTTACCAACTGAGCTTCAAGGGAAGCTCATGGCGTTGTTAGCTTTCCAATATAAAATGTAGAACTCCAATCAGGGTTTGAGAGCAGCATTTTATCTCTAGGTCAGTAAAATTATTTCTACTTAGTACATTTCTTTTGTTTGGCTTATGCTTGCAGTACCCTGTGCCACTCCCTGGCAGTATGTCATGGAGATAAATTAACATTTTCAGGTCTCTAGGATACCAGTGTTGCATTGTCCTCAGCGGGGTGTACTCTGTCTTGCAGAGTATACAGGCCTGAGTATGTTATGAGGGGCCTCAAAAGTGTATGTAACCTCAAAATATTTCATTATTTGCACTCGAGAGTGATATTAGGACTATAAAAAATTATTCCTTTGGGTTAAAGCACAAAATCTACCAGAGTATCCTGTTAAATGGAACACTTTGGAAGAGATAATGACACACTAATTAACCCATTATCATTAATTAAGATCCCAGGGAAGATCCACTTTTCAGATCACTAATCCTCCAGTGCTCTGCTGAAGAGAAAGCCCTCTGAGCACAAGATTTGATGGTAAATGAGTTACAGTGACCCAGCACCTACAGGGAAGGAACTGGGTAGGGTTGAAATAAGGATGCCAGAAAGTGAAGAGAGATGGGAAGTGACTTGGACAAAGTCTCAAGTTTATTTTTCAATGTTTATTATTATTTTTATTAAACTATAGTTTATTTACAATATGAGTTTCAGATGTACAACATAGTGAGTCAAGATTTTTGTGGGTGAGGAAGAATAGAAAAGAAAACTGTGCTGAGAGAAGCAAGAACATACAGCGTATACAGGTACCCCCTTCGCAAAGTCAACCAGGCTCAGATCGGGTAACATGAATGCCATGACACTGTTACTTAGTCTCCTCAGGTACATAATTCACCAAAGAGACTAAACATTTCAGAAATAGAAACCAGCTAGTTTCTTAATGGATGCTTAAGAGCTGTAAGGACCTATTATAAATATTGCGCTGTTCTAGGTATTATTAGAGAGATGAGGGGGAAAGAAACTAACATGTTCTAAGCATATACTCCATGCTCACTCATTCTTTAGTTACCTCATATGATTCTTCCAACCACCCTGTGAAAGAGGTAGTAATCCTATCATTACAGATGAAAACTTTAGTGTCAAATAGCCCATGTGACTTGTACAAAGTGTAAAGTTTATTATTTTTTATTGTTCTTGGAGTATAGTTGATTCCCAATGTTAGTCTCAGGTGTTAACATAGTGATTTGGTATTTGTATACCTTAGTATTCTATTTAAATTTATTACAAAACAATCTGCATTATGTTTAATTCTAAAAGGAATAGATAGTTGTATATTGTGATGTAATAAATATTGAATAAATCATGAAAATATTTCCCTTGTGGTAGAAAAATTGCAAACCACAATCTGTAATTAATTACCTGTACACTTTTGTTTATTATTGAGCAGTAAGACTAATATCCAAATATGCAGGTTGTCTTGGGACCAAACTGAAATATGTAAATGAAAGCAGAAGAAAGGTACATTGCATATTTTTCTCAGAATACAACTTTGATTAGAATAAGAAAAAATTTTATTACAAAGCAATGGATATATTTTCCCGTGTTGTACAACATTAGTAGTTTATACATCTTAATCCTCTTCATCTATGTTACCCCTCCCCCCACCCCTCTCCTCACTGATAACCACTGGTATGTTCTCTGAATCTGTGTGGCTCATTTGTAATCTATATTCTTTTGTTTTACTTTTAGATTCCACATATAAGTGAAAACATATAGTATTTGTCTTTGACTTACTGCACTAAGCATAATACTCTCTAGGGCCATCCACATTGTTGTAAATGGCATAATTTCATTCTTTTTTATGACTGAATAATATTCTATTGTACAAAGTGTAAAGCTCAGAGCTCAATAATACTTTCTTGGTGTTAAGCACTATGCTGAAGATGTCTGTGCATCTCTAAATGTTGAAATAGCTCATGAAGTAGACATTACTAGTCTTTTGTTTGTTTAGTTTTTGGTTTTTCGGGTTTTCTTTATAAGTAATCTGATGCCCAGCCAGGTTAATTAATTTGGTCAAGATGAGTGAGGATGCTGGTATTCAAACATATACACACATAGTTTAAGTTCTAAGCCCTTAAGCATGTAGATTTCATTGCCTTTAGGATGGACAGTTCCTGTCTTCCATCCTTGAAGCAGAGCTTTGTATTCTACTAACACTATAACACTGCATTCTATGTGAAATATATTATTTAATGTAAACCATACAGTAGTATGAAAATGTAACAAACCTCCTTCCTTATGTTGCCCCCTTCCTCTTTTCTTTCTCTTCCCCCTCTTCCTCCTTCTTCTAAGGATCTAAACTTCATACGGATATAGGCCCTCATCTCCAATTAGGGGTGAGTAGGAAGAGATAGGGGACTTCCCTGTAGCTCAGACAGTAAAGAATCTATCTGCAGTTCTAGAGACCTGGGTTCAGTTCCCAGGTTGGGAAGATCTCTTTGAGAAGGTAATGGCAACCCACTCCAGTACTCTTGCCTGGAGAATTCCACGGACAGAGGAGCCTGGCGGGCTACAGTCCATGGAGTCGCAAAGAGTCAGACACAACAGAGCGACTAACTCTACTACTCTTCTAGGAAGGGATAGAAGGGAGAATTCCTAACCACGTTGATTAAAAATCTCTTAGATCCATCCATGTCAGGTGAGTAATCATTTAAATCAAAGTTCAAATCCCTGACAGGTCTGTTTCCTTTCTCTCTATTTCCACACATGAAATATGTGTTCAAGAGGGAAGCAAATCTATCCTATGGCGGTAGAAGAGGCTTCAGGAGCCCAAGTGGCTATTTTGCCTGCCTTGTTTTCAGGCGTCCATGATCACATTTGTCCCACTTGACAGTGGTACCAGATTGGCCTCTCCCATGAAGTCTGTGAATTGTCCTTCCTTGACTCTAGATTCACTTGTCTTCACCTCATCCATAGCAGTGTCCAGCAACTGGTTCTGTCATAGGATACATGTGATGGCCATCAGACAGGCTCCTGGCATCAGAGATCTTTGGAAGTTCTGTCTTTATATTCCCTTTTGTCTAGTGGTAGCTTTCTCTAAAGCTTCTGCATGAAGTTACCTTTCCCCAAAAGAAGCTTTTTGGTTAAGGGAAGATAGAAGTGATAGGCACCAGGGAGCTGGTTGTTGGATGCATTGCTTATGTGGCCTTCTTAAGACAACTTGACATTCAAAAATCCCTACCAAGCCAGCTCTGGCTCCAGTGCAAACTTGGGGATAATCTCCAGACTTACGATGCTATCAATCATTTCTAACTAACAGGGGGAGGAATGGAAGGACTTCATGTCTGATACTGTGTCTGGGCATATCAGCATATTTACCCATATGAGTTGAAAACTTAGGCTTTTACAAAATTCTGAACTCAAATGTTTATAGCATCTTTACTCAGAATTTCCAAAAGTTGGAAGCAACCAAGATGTCCTTCAATAGGTGAATGGATGAGCAAACTGTAATATATCCACGCAATGAAATATTACTCAGTGATTTAAAAAGGTGCTATCAAACCAAGGAAAGTCATGAGGAATCTTAAATGCAGTTTGCTAAGTAAAAGAAATCAATATAAAAGGCTGCATACTATAAGATTTTGACTTAATGACATTCTGAAGAAAACAAGAATATGGAAACAGTAAAAAGACTAACACTTTCACTTTCACTTTTCAATCTTATCTCACACATATTTCAGATGTGGACTTTGATGCCAAGAGAAATCATATATCTCCCAAAGTCACATACAACTGATGGTGGATGAAAACCAACTCTCTTGATCTCCAGTGCTTTCTGATGGATGTCACACATGTTTTACAAACACACAGTAAAGGAGGGAGTGGTGTGTGTTGGGATACTTAGCAATAATAATAATAGCTATAGCTTCCTGAGTGTTCACTATGTGCCTGACAATAACCCCATTTATGCTTTGTTACATATTGCCATTATTGATATTACTTTTGTTATTGAAAGAAAATCAATAAGGAGATGAAGGGTTAATATTAATTAAGGACATTAATATTCAAAAATATTAATTACATTGAAAAAGTCCAAAAAATTTCCCTTAGTATGTGAAAAAATCTGGATTCTACTTTAGCCCTCTCTGACACCAAAGCTTGTGCTCTTGTACACTTTTTTTTTAACTTCAAACAATTATTACTTCATTATTATGAAAATAATTCATTCTTAGAGTTAAAAGAAAAAAGGTCTAAGTGTTGTTTCAGTTAGGAATGTGTTTGTCCACAAGAGCTGGAAGACCCCTCCAAAAGTGTAGAGAGATAGACCCTTATGTGACTCACAGAACAAGACTAGGGATGGAGAGGTAGGTAGAAAAGGGCCATTCATGGCAGCTCAGTGGTCACAGTAGGGTCCCAGGCTTCTTCTATTTTTCCACTCCATCATCCTTAATATTTAGGTCTTTGTCCTCAGGATTGTCATATCAAGGTGGCCAAAAAACACCATATCTCCAGGTATTGCATCAACATTCCTAGTAGATAGAAGAAGGAAGGAGTTCTTTATGAAAAAAACAAGACAGCTTTCCAAGAAACCCGTATTACCGTCTCATTGTCCAAAATTGTACTAGAAGGCTACCCTAACAGCAAAGGGATCCAGGAGAAATATTTATAGAAAAACACACTGCCACCCTGAACAAAATTGGAATTGTGCTACCAAGAGTTAAGGGGGAATGAATTTGGGGTAGGCAACTAGCATTGTCTTCCACAAACATGATAAAAGGTTACCAGGTAAAACAGAAGTTCATCCTACTACTTCTGGCTATTATCTTCCTCTCATGTAATTACCGCAGTTGATTTTTCAGTCAAATTTAGAGAACAGAGAGAACATGGATGGAAGGAGAGAATGGAACAGCTTTAGTGATGTAAAAAGGGACATATGCAAAGAAAAAAAAATAGAGTTGAGCCTGAGCAAGTAAATTGAGGAGTACAAGGTGTGAATTGACAATGGGCCTTAAAGGTTAGGCAGAAAAGTTTGGCTGCTATTCAAAAAGACTAAGTAAGTTACTGTCGATTTTGAACAGAAGAGTGAAGCATTTCTATAATAAGAAAATACTTATTTGTTGTCATACTGAGATTCTTAATCTCTTTCCAAGTTGAGTCAATATAGTTATCAACACTTTGCTGCTTACCACCTCCAGTGCAACATGCCAGGGAATAGGAATAGATTGCTGGAGCATGATTCACCATTAATTAACAGTATTTTTTTTTAGTGATTTATAAAAGACAAAGGAACAATTACCATTCAAGTAAAAGTCTGTGTAGATATGAGTGTCTCTCCTTTTCCAGGTTGGTTCTGCTACTAGTATCTTTTAAAAAGCCATATGGATATGGTTTAAGCTTTAAAATGATCAGCTATTTCCATTCAGGTGCATTGTAAAATTCATTAGAAAATACTTCCTTTTCCACTGCTCCAATGCCTCAGAGAATATCAGTTTTATATTTTCCACTTGTTTAAATTATAGATGTCAGCAGCAGCAAAAAGGAATTTTATTTTCAGATGATATGACAAGGAGCTTACTTTTCTGAAATACCTTGAGACAGTGTCTAGTGCTATTGGGAGATTTCAGGACCCAAAGTCCCCAAATTCTTCAGAAAATCTGGAACTTGTTCTAATTCTTAAGTAATTTGAGCTTGTTAAGGAATCTCCTGTTCTGTTAAGGGAGTAACTTCTCTGTGATTCTACCTGTGTGTGTGTGTGTTTTATTTTCCCCTTCTGTAACAAAGTGGTTTTGATGTACTGTGTTTTGGAACCATTCTAATATATGAAACTTTTAAATTTTACATTGATAAATTTTGATAGCAGTTGATCATATAGATAATATATTGATCAAATTGATATAAATATCAATTCATATCCCACCAATTTGTAATACCTGACAGATTTGACCAAAGGCTACACTGAATATTAATTTTGAATTATGTGTACACAGAACTGTAAATATTATTTCAGTGGAAATGTAATCTACTTAAGAAAACACATTTTTTGTCACTGTAAAATTACTAATAGCCACTTATATTTTTAAATATGTATAAAGGCCCACCTAGTAAGATTTTTTGTAGTAAGAACATACCACTGCTGCTAAGTCACTTTAGTTGTGTCTGACTCTTTGTGACCCCATGGACTGTAGCCTGCCAGGTTCCTCTGTCCATGGGATTCTTGTCCAGGCAAGAATACTGGAGTGGACTGCCATTTCCTCCTCCAGGGGATCTTCTTGATCCAGGGATCAAACCACGTCTGTGCTCTCCTGCATTGGCAGGTGGGTTCTTTACCACTAGTGCCACCTGGGAGGCACACACACACACACACACACACAAAATACAATCTTTCTTAATTAAAAATAAAAGCTAAAGGAAATAAGCAGCCTCATAATAAGAGTAAAATCTGTAAAATTAAAAGTAAAACTAATAATAAAAAAGGAAATAAGCAGCCTCATAATAAAAGTGAAATCTGTAAAAATAAAAATAAAAGTAAAAATAAAAAATACATAAATATTAGAGTTTCAAGGTTGGGACTCAGTGGAAGAACTTGACAACACAGTCCTGCTTCTCAAGGTTTGTCTTTCCACTGGTGCCTTGTTACTAGGCACGCTAGCAATCCAATGATGCTGCTACCGCCAAACATCTAATCTCCAAGTTAAACAGCTCCTCCCTTAACAGTTTGAATCTGAGCCAAAGCTGACCTGTGACTCTTTCTTTAAAATTAGGAAACAGAGCCAGGACTGAGACATTCATAAATAAACTTTTTTTTTGGAGGAAAAAAGAAAAAGTGAAAGCTAGGTGATCTGACTCAGGAAATACAGTGTTTCCTGTAGGTGTAGAACCCTAATCTGGTCAGGTAAAGGCAGTTGCTGTGTCAGATAAACTCCAACAACTCAGGAGTTTGACACATCAGATGCATATTTCTTGCTCTCCCAAGGTGCTTTTCACTTTGCGCCTCAGCCCTCTTGGCACATCTTCCAAGGTCTCAGCGTCTGGCTGCATCATGACAGACGAAGAGTCCTGCCTCTGTATGTCAGGGGCTGGGGGGCATTTACGGGCCACGGAGCACTTGCGGCGGTGGTGGCCCTGGAGACAGGCAGGGTCTCCAAGGCTGCCTTCTACTTCTGCAGGTAACTAAACCCACATTTGGAGGTGGGACTTACTCCATCCCACCTTAGGCAAGTTCATCCCACATTCTCATCGCCCCTCTAAAACCTAGTAAGCTGTCCTTGAATTCTGTGGTCTGGACTGAATTACTTCTGATGTCTTTCTCTCCCTTCTATTAGAAGTGCTGTAATTAGCTCACAAAAGATTAAGCCATTTCTTTCATTGCATTGTGAAGTTCTGGGTACATATTAATATTTTGTCAGTCCAGGCTGTTCTTCTTGTTCAATATAAAATCTTGAGTGATGTTGGGCAATATTCAATCTGGAAGCAAATGAATCGAAATTTCCCTGTGTTCCTTCCCACCAAGAGTAAAATCACTTTGCTGCCCCTAGGGGTGTGGATGGAAGAACACAGAGCCTGAAAGAGTTTCCAAGCTGCTTTCATTGCATGTAGATCTGCTTCTCACTTCTTTCCTCTGGGTCCAGAGGCATCTGTTTAACAGCTAATTTTTTTGAGCCCAGTTGGAACTGGATAACTGCCTCCTTCCCAATAGTATTTTTAAGTTTTTATTTCCTCTGTTTTTCCTGCCTTTGGAAACTTGAGGGATACTTAGTGGTGGGCTGAAATAGATCCCTAAAACTTACAATTTCAAACAATTGGTTGAAAAGCTCTTTGATCAAGTCACAGTTGTTCTGAATCTAATACAGTCACTAAGGAGTAAAGCCCAAGGGGCCAACCATTCTCTTAGATTCCACTAAAACCCCAAAACACCAAAGTTGGAAAATTAAGATAATAGTTTATGAGGGGCAGAGTTAGGAAAAACATTTTACTTTTATATACCATATATAATGGAAGTACTTGCCTTGGATACTACAGTATGCTAATGACCCCAGAAGAAAACAGATGGTTTGATAAAGTATAAAGACAAAGAAACTGTCTAGGTAAGAGAATATTCTGGTTTTACTTTACTGATACCAGGTTTTGCTTTAAAAAAGTATACTGTAAGGACAAAAGAATAACACAACAGGCTACATTAAGTTGACACTAATTTCCTTGGTTCAATACCCAGTATCCCTAATTATTGCTCCCTAGCAACTTGATGGACAGTAGTAATTAATTAATTAAACATTTACTTTAATTAATTAAAATTCTAGTTTTGTAGCAGATATTTGACCATTGATTTTTCAGAGCTCCTGAACTATTGGGAGAAACCAATAAATAAAAGATTATATTAGACAAGGATGGAGCCATGATGGTGTAAACACAGTTACATGTGGAGAAGCATAGCAAATCAGCATGAGGCATTGGTGAAGGTCAGTGGTAGTTGATAAGCTCAAACTTTAGCATTGGACTGCCTGAATTTAATTCCCCTCTTCACATTTAATTGTTGTAGTACTGAGAGTTAAGTCGCTTCAGTCACGCGCAACCCATGACTGTAGCCTGCCAGGCTCCTAGGTCCATGGGACTCCCCAGGCAGTAATACTGGAGTAGTTGCCATGCCTTCCTCCAAGAGATCTTCCCCATCCAGGGATTGAACCCATGTCTCTTAAGTCTCCTGCATTGACAGGCAGGTTTTTTTACCAGTAGTGCCACCTGGGAAGTCAATTGTTGTAGGACCTGTGCAAATTGATTCAACTCTCTAAACATCAGTGCCTTAATCTATACCATGTGGAAAACAGAGGCACCTTTCCTAGTGAGATTTAAATGAGATTATGTATTGAGGCATCTGCATAATGCCTATGGATTGTGAATGTCAATTTATGTTGGCTAGTAGTATTTACAGAAGAGATGATGCTTGAGATGGGTCTGTGGAATGAGTAGGAGTTAGAGGACAGGGGAGTGGGAGACAGCACTTCGGAGGGAGGCAAGGGGGTGGGATAGACACACAGAGATGAAACAGCCTAGCATCTCTAGGTAACAGCAAGTAGGGCACACCCATTCTCCTTTGATTCACCTTCATTAAATCCAGCGTGTCCTCACAGGTGACATGAAAGTAACGTTAAAAGTTTGTTACAAATGTTTGTTTTCACCTCAAGAATTCCTTGAAATGTACCCTCCTTCCAATACTCCTCACTCTTTCTTAGCCTAGTTTGTGAGTTCAATCTGGCTCTCTCCTCTGGTTTCTGTTTTTAATACAACGCGTGGATTTGGATTGTTTACTGCAGACTGAACTATGCCATTCAGAGGTCACAACTCCTGGTCTCTGTGAACCCTAACAGTGTAAAATAAATATGCCTCACTATTGAACGCCAGCCATTCTCCAGGAAACCATCCAACCTGGCCTCCCTCTGATGCTACACCACCAGATGCAGAGGATGACTGGACAATTTTCTAGAGAGAAAGGACAGTGCCAAGTTATAATGAGCTATACGTGTTCAGGAATCCGAACATTTTCCTACAAACTACAAAGAACCACTAGGGAACTTTAGATAGAGGAAAGACATGATCAGATTTCTATTTTAAGAAGATCATTCTGGCAACAATTTCTAGATCAGGTATAGGAAGATCCACTGGGCTTGTCTGTGCAGGTAAACCCAGGAAAATGGGACCTGTTGTAAATAGCAGTAGTGGGAACAAAGGAATAGCAGTGAGTGTCTTCCCAGATGAACAGTGGTGGGGAACCTGCCTGCCAATGCAGGAGACACAGGAAGCTCGGATTCAATCCCTGGGTCAGGAAGATATCCTGGAATAGAAAATGGCGACTCACTTCAGTATTCTTGCCTGGAGAATCCAAAGGACAGAGGAGCTTGGTGGGCTGCGCTCCATGGGATCGTAGAGTTAGACATGACTGAACACACACACATTGATTGGTTGGTTGGTGAAATGGAGAGTGAATGTCCTGGACTTGGTGACTCACTGGCTGTGGGAGGTAAGTAAGAGAGAGGAGTCTAGAATGACTACTTCATTTTTAGTTCGGGCAACTGGAAGTGTAGTGAGGCCATTCATCCAGAAGTGGGATCCAGGATGAAAAATTAAATGTTAGGATAAAAATCATGAGGTCAGATTTAGGATATTTTTTGTCGAAGGCATTTGTGGTCTTCTAAGTAGAGATGTCCATTGGCAGAGAAGTCTGGGGTCCTTGAACATTCATATTTTTGAATGCTTATACAGAAAGAGATGTGCTTTGTGAGGATGACTCTTGTTTTCAGACTAGGTTTATATCTTTTATTATAAATGAGTGATTCTTCTGTTCTAGAAATCAGTGTCTAGTGATTTTTGAATGTGTGATTGAATCCTAAAGGGCCTGATTGTCATTGGATTAACTTTGAACCATTCCTAGAAGTTCAGCAATCATGTACTTTATTTACCTTTTGCAGTATTAATAGGTATATATTTTCAAGCATTATCCAAAAGTCTGGATTTATCATTAATTCAAGTAGTTGGGGAAAAAAATTGTATTCTGTCAATTTATACAACCATCAGTGCCCTGGAGGAGTAGCAGAGTGGAGTCCTTGTTGAGAATGAGAGCTGCTCTTCATTGTGCTCAGTCACTCGGTCATGTCTGACTGTTTTCAACCCCATGGACTATGGCCCTCCAGGCTCATCTGTCCACGGGGTTTTCCAGGCAAGAATACTGGAGTGGGTTGCCATTTCCTTCTGCATTACTCGGTTCCTAAATTCTTCATTATCCAATAACCATAGGAAAAAATTATTCAGAGACTAAAATGAATGGAAAAGTACAGAGAATACTAAAATGAAACTATGCATCAGTAATAATTGAAAATGATAATTGCATAAATAAAAGCTAAGGAGGCATTGATTTGTGCCAGAAAGGATTTGGTACAGGACTCTTTTTTTCAAGAGTTATAATCTTCCACATCTTCTTTGCTGTGTCTCTTACACAACTACTTGTTTCCTTCTACCTAATTCACATTTTCACTGAAGGTGCAGCTTTCAGGTTTTGGCTTTGTGAAAGGATTTCAGATTATAACTTTTCACCCCATGGGGTCCAGGTCTTTGTGTTCAGTTTCCAGGAGACCATTAAAATTGAAATTCTAGTTTACTAAGGAATGGTAGATTTGTTTTCTCTTCAGCACTGTTTTAACTGTTTTTTATTTGGGCTTTCATTCCTTTCTAAATCTTTGTGAATTTCCTTTACTTTCTTGCTAGCTCAGCAATGCGTTTAATAAGCTGTTTTAAAATACTTCACTCAGAATTTTTTGGTGTTTGCTAAAGGTTTATTCAGCTTACCTAATCCACCACATGATCAGAAATAGAAATAATTTTTGTAAGTGTAGGCAATGTAAAAGTATAATGTTAACTTGAAAATGGGAATCAGAGGGAAAAAACAGGATGAGGGAAGGAAAAATAGAATCATTTTTTCATCTTTCACTGTAGAGTGTTAATAGACACTTTTTAAAATTTATTTTTAATTGGAGGATAAGTGTTTTACAATGTTGCATTGGTTTCTGCCATACAACAACGTGAATCAGCCATAAGTATGCATACATCCCCTTCCTCTTGAACTCCCTCCTACCCCCACTCAATCCCACCCCTCTAGGTTGTCACTGAGTACCAAGTTGAGCTCCCTGTATATACAACAACTTCCTATTAGCTGTCTGTTTTACATATGGTAATGAATATGTGTCAGTGCCACTCTATCAATTTGTCCCACCCTCTGCTTCCGCCACTGTGTCCATATGTCTGTTCTCTATGTCTTCATTTCTATTCCTGCCCTAACATTTTTCTAGATTCCATTATGTGTTAATACACAATATTTGTTTTTCTCTTTCTGCTTTACTTCAGTCTTTATAACAGGCTCTGGGTTCATCCACTTCACAAGAACTGACTCAAATCCATTCTTTTTTATGGCTAGGTAATACTCCATTGTGTATATATACCACAACTTCTTTATCCATTCATCTGTTGCTAGACATCTAGGTTGCTTCCAAGTACTAGCTATTGTAAATAGTGCTGTGATGAATATTGGAGTACATGTGTCTTTTTCAATTATGGTTTCCTTGGGGTATGTGCCCATTAGTGGAGTTATAGAGTCATATGGTCATTGAATTCCTAGTTTTTAAAGGAATCTCCATACTGTTCTTCATAGTGGCTGTATCAATTTATAGACACTATTTAAATACAAGCCACAGTTCCACATAAATGAGGTGATTACCAGAGGACTAAAGCCAAACAAATAAAGCTTATTTCTGAGATCTGGTGGGGAGGAGGATATTAGGAAAGAAAGCCCTTTACTTTAGGAAAAGATACAAGTAAAGTTGTCTTTATTCACAGCCAACAAAGTGGTTTACATAGAAAATCTGATGGAATCAATAAAAAAGCTACTAGGACTAATATGTGATTTTTACAAGGTATCAGGATATAAGATCAATATAAAAAATCAATTACATTTCTCTACACTAACAATGAGCAAAAGCAATTTTAAAACAATGTTATTTACAATAGCATCAAAATTATATATTTAGGGATACATCTGACAAAAAATATGAAAGATATATATGCTTAAAAAAAAAGCACTACTAAGAAAAATTAAAGAAGACTTAAATAAAAACAGAGATTTATCTTTGTCATGGATCAGAAGACTCTCTACTATTATGATGTCAGTCCTCACCAGACTGATCTATAGATTCAGTACAATACCAATCCAAATCCCCACAAGCCTTTTTGTAGAAATTGACAAGATGATACTAAAATTCATATGGAAAGGCAAAAGGCCTAGAATATCCAAAACAACTTTGAAAAAGAACAGCAGAAATGGAGGGTTAATACTACTTGATTTTTTTTTATAAACTTGAAATTTTAGTATAAAGTTACAGAAAATAGATAAGGTATGGTGTAGAGATAGACATACAAATGGAACAGATTAGAGGATCCCCAAATAGACCCATACGTGTACAAACAACCAATTTTTGACAAAGGTAGAAGGGCAATTTGGTATTTTTAACAAATGGTACTGTAATAATTGGATATCTGTATAGTTAGCTGTGGACTTCAGTCCTTATCTCACATGCTACATAAAATTTAATTCAAAATGATTCACAGACCTGAACTTAAGAGCTAAAATAATAAAACTTTGTTAAGAATGTAGAGGAGAAAAATCTAATGACCTTGGGTTAGGCAAAGATTTCTTAGATAAAACAGAAAAGGAACAAATCATAAAATAAAACATTGATAACCTAATAGATTTCATCAAAATTAAACTCTTTTGTTCTTTGAAAGACACTTTAAGGGAAAGAAAAGGAAGCCATGTATTGGGAGAAATACTTGCAAAATATGTATCTGACAAAAGACTTATGTCCAAACTATGTTAAGAACTTACAACTCAATAAGGAGACAACTCAAAATATGACAAAATTTAGCAGACATTTCACAAAAGAAGGTGTAGGAATGGACAGGAAGCCCATGAAAAGATGCTCACGATCACTAGTTGTTAGTGAATTGAAAGGCGCTCAGTCGTGTATGACACTTTCCAGGCCTACTGGAAATACTGGAGTGGGTAGCCATTCCCTCCTCCAGGGGCTCTTCCTAACCCAGGGATCGAACCCAGGTCTCCCATATTGCAGGCAGATTCTTTACCAGCTGAGCCACTAGTTGTTAGGGAAATAACAAATTAAAACTACAATGAGATATTACTATACCTCCACTGGAATAACTAAAAGTAAAAGGATATTTTAATTCATGCCACAAAGGTTGATGAAGATGTAGAGCACCTAGAACTCTCATATGTTTCTGATGGTAATGTGCAATGAAAAAGCCATTTAGGAAAGCAGTTCAGCAGTTTCTTACAAAGTAAAACATACTCTTAACATGTGACAGAAATTACATATGTGGCTATCTATTGAAGTAAAATGAAAATGTCCACAAGAACACTTATATACAAACGCTCATAGTGGCATTATTTATAATAATGAAACATTGAAAACAAACTGTGGTATATCCATTCAAAGGAAAACTACTCGGCAGTAAAAATAAATGAATTAACTGATATATACATTAATATGGATGAATCTCAAACATATACTGCCAAGTTAAAGAAGCCAGACCCACCACCCTCAGATTTTTGATATTTTATTTTCCATTTAAATGACATTCTAGTAAAGGGAAACACAATAGTAAGAATATATTAAAGTTTTCCTGGAGTCAGAGGAGGGGATGGTTTGCAAGAAGAGGACTAATTGCAAAGAGCCATAGGGAAATTTTGATGTTGATAGAAGAGTTCAGTAACTTGACTGTGGTGATAATCAAATGACTGGATACTTTGCTTAAACTTTTCTAACTGTATACCTAATATGGGTGAATTTTTCTCTATGTGAGTTATAACTAAATAAAGCTGTTTTCAAAAGGTAATATATACTTATTTCTACCGCAAGATGGCATAATACTGATTATAATTGTACTTTTCAAATGTCTTTGTCAGCTGGAAAAATTGGTTACAAGGAGTAACTTTAATCTCTAAAAACCACAATAAGTATATGGGTAGATGCATTTCAAAATCCCATCTCAAAAAAGCTGTTCTTAAGGATCAGTAGTGTTAATAGCCTGAAAGCAAACTGTGTGAGACATTAGAGGTCCTTTGCCTTCTGTGTTTCTGCCTTCAGAACTTCTTACTGCAAGTGGATAAATGGATTCCTTATTTATGCCTTATTTCTTTGCAGAATTATCGTGCATTAATATCCTCTAAGTAGATCCATTGGCCTTTCTGAAGCCTTTTATGTAGCCAGATGGGAAGGGAATAGAACAATATCCACTGGTCCAGTTTTTCCTCTTTCCAAACATTAAAAAAAAAATCAAGATGCCCTTAAAATCCTTTTTTCTTCAGTCTCTAAAAGAGAGGGCTTAACAAAGCCCAGTAACCATCTTAAAGCTCTCCTGCTGCTAAAGGGAGTACAGCAGAGACCGCAACCATAAGGATTGACTCCTGACTGAGAGCTGAGTCTTTCTCAAGAGAAATCTGACAATTAAGTGCAGAAGTTTCCCCTGGATCGCACCAAAGATTAACCCAGCTGGCGTTCAGAGGACTCTGGCTGAATATGGCCAAGGGGAAGCCATTCTGTGGCATACATCTAAAACACATTCTTGCCCTATGGGGCTGATCACAGCCAGATAACGAGGAAGCAAATCATTTTAGATTTACAGAGCTTCTCAAGAGTCTCTAATAGAAAAAACCTTAAAAAAAATTAAATTTATAAAGAGATATGTTGTAACCAAAGCTGTAGCAAACTCAGGGCTAAATGAATTTAATGAATGTAGCAATGAAAATAAGATTATGGGCATGAGGAAATCTTCAACAAAATTTTTCCATTTCATCTGCTTTCCCTCCAAATTCAAGTAAGATTTTCTTCTTTAGGCTGTAGCTTTCAAAAGCAATCCCATTCCCCATATAATGGATGATTTGGCATCAGACCAGAAACTAGAAGGAGGCCACTTGACATAGTGATTAAGAGGGCAGAATCTGGAGTCAGATTCTGTTAGTCTGGTTAATTCCTACACTCTACATAGTGTGTTGTTTAGGGGAAATTATTTAATATCTCTTTGCCTATTTCCTTATGGAAGGTAATATTAGCACTTACATATAGAATTGTTACAGCATTAAGTACTTACAGATAAGAAACTGTGAAGAGGACCTGGCACATATAAAATGCTTGTATTAATTAGTATTTGTTTCAGCTGTGAGACAACACATACTGGCCGATTCTTTTCTCAGGTAAACATAGATGGGGCTGGGCAGGATAGTAGCCTCACAGTCACGAGGGACCCAGACTCCTGTTCTGTTGCCCCATGTATTTGTCTTGGTCCCACTTTGTGGCATCCTGGTTCTGAGCAGCGGGATAGAGAAGGGGACGAAAGGATAAAAGGACCAAAGGCACACGTAAGGTGTCTCTTCAGGAAGATTTCTTAGAGGTGGCCCCATGAACATGAATATAACTCACTGACGAGAGCTTAGTCACAGTTCTCCATCTAGCTTTAAGTGAGACAAGAAAAGGAAGTCTGAAAAGTTCAGTTTGTGGAAAAGGCCTGGCATAAACAGGAGTAATCATGTTATCATAGATAAGCATAACAACTAATCTTTGTCAGAGTGCTCTATACATTTTAGCTATTGTTGTTATTTGGTTATTGAAAGGACTCCCAATTCAGACCTAATAGTTCTAACTCATGTGATTTCTTCTGTACATGCCTTTTCACTTCAATCTGCCACTGAGATTTGCACATTTATAAAACTGCTCATTTAAAATATTCTTCTCATCTCCCCCCTTCTAATATTCTGCTCAGGGTAAGTGTAATACTGTCATTGTCTTATATTCATACAGACTGTCCCCAACTTGGGATGGTTTGACTTTATGATGGTGTAAAAGCGATATGGATTCAGAAGCAACCATACTTCCAATTTTGATCTTTTCTCCAGGCTATTGATAAGCAATACTACTAATAGTTTCTTGTGATGCTGAGAAGTGGCAGCAAATTGAAGCTCCACTTTATCAGTAAACAGCTAATATACTTGCAATCATCCTGTATTCATATAGCCATTCTGTTTTTCACTTTTAGTGTGGTATTCAATTAATAGTGAGATATCCAACACATCGTTATGAAATAAGGGTTAGATGATTTTGTGTTAAATGATTTTGCAAAAATGTAGGCTTTGTGTTCTGAGTATGTTTAACTTATACTAGACCAAGCTATAATGTTAAGTAGGTTGAATATATTAAAAGCATTTTGATTTACAAAGAGATATCCAACATATTATAAGATAGGTATTAGATAATTTTGACAAAATGTAGGCTTTGTTTTCTGAGCATGTTTGCCTTAGACTAGACTAAGATATGATGTCCAGTAGGTTGAAACGCATTTCAATTTACAATAGCTTTATCGGGGTTTAACCCCACCATAAGTCGAAAAAAATCTGTTGTTATAGTCTTGAGATATTATTTCCTAATTTATTCTATGTTTTTCTTTCTCAACTAGTCTGTTATAAACTAGGTTGTGTCCCCCCTCCCCCAAATTCTTATGTTGAAGTTCTAACGCCCACTACCTCAGGATGTGACTGTATTTGGACACTTTTAAGGAGGTAACTTAGTTAAAACTGGTTCATTAGGGTTGGCCCTAATCCAGTATGACTGGTGTCCTCTTAAAAAGACAAGATTAGGACATACACACACATGTTGGAAAGACCTTGTGAAGACACAGGAAGATGTATCTCTGCAAGCCAAGCAAAGAGACCTCAGAAGTAATCAGTATCAAACGCCTTGATCTTGCACTTCTAGCCTGGAATTCAAGAATCTAAATTCCTGTAGTTTAAACCACCCAATCTGAGGGGCATTGTTATGGCAGCCCTAGCAAAGTGGTACATAGTCTGTTGTCTTATTTGGCATCATCGAAGTCCCAAAAGGAAACAGATGACACTAAAAAAAAGGCAGTGCAAGGAGATTTAAAGTACAAAAGGCCGATTTACTGTGATGTGGGTGTTGGAGGACCAGAAAGGATGGTGCATTAACCTAAAGAGTGAAGCTGTTACCACCTGGAAACCCTAGGGTAGGAAGGGAAGGCGCCTTTATTAGAATATTCAGTGAAGGGATGCAGGTGTATCTTGAAGCAACTTTGTAGGAAGGGAAAATGGTAGTAAGTGTCCTGACCCAATGCTTCTCCCTGCCTGCCTCCAGTCTCCTGCCAGCCAGCCCCACAGAGCATAGGAGTGCAGTCATGTGATCTAGGAAGGTCAGCCACCTAGAATGAAGAGTGAAGAAGGGTAGAGAGTGAGTCTGGAGAAACACATAGAGGATATCTAGCAGAGGGAGGAACTGTATTTTCCTCTTTTCCTTGTTTACTACCTCTCCCACCCCTACAAAATACCCTAGAAAATATATAGCAAATCCTCAAAATTCAAGTAATGTCTCTGCTTTTTAATATGCTGGGTAGGTTTGTCATAGCTTTTTTTCCAAGGAGCAAGCATCTTTTAATTTTGTGGCTGTAGTCACCATCCATAGTGATTTTGGAGCCCAAGAAAATAAAGTCTATCACTGTTTCCATTTTGTCCCCATCTATTTGGCATAAAGTGATGGGACAGGATGCCATGATCTTCGTTTTTTGAATGTTGTGTTTTAAACCAGCATTTTCCACTCTCCTCTTTCACCATCAAAAGACTCTTTAGTTCCTCTTCACTTTCTGCCATTAGGGTGGTATCATCTGAGTTGTTGATATTTCTGCTAGAAATATTGATTCCAGCTTGTACGTCATCCAGCCTGGCATTTCACGTGATATACTCTGCATATAAATTAAATAAGCAGGGTGACAATATACAGCCTTGATATACTCCTTTCCCAATTTGGAACTGGTCTGTTGTTTCATGTCTGAATTCTGTTGCTTCTTGACCTGCATACAGATTTCTCAGGAGGCAGGTCAGGTGGTCTGGTATTCCCATGTCTTTAAGAATTTTCCAGTTTGTTGTGATCCACACAGTCAAAGGCCTTGGGATAGTCAATAAAGCATACATTTTTATGGAATTCTCTTGGTTTTTCTATGTTCCAATGGATGTTGGCAATTTGATTTTTGTTTCCTCTGCCTTTTCTAAATCCAGCTTAAGCATCTGGAAGTTCTCAGTTCACATACTGTTGAAGCCTAGCTTGGAGAATTTTGAGCATTACTTTGCTAGTGTGTGAGATGAGTGCAATTGTGCAGTAGTCTGAACATTTTTTGGCATTGCCTTTCTTTGGGACTGGCTTCCCTAGTGGCTCAGAGGGTAAAACGTCTGCCTGCAGTGAATGAGACCCAGGTTTGATCCCTGGGTCAGGAAGATCCTCTGGAGAAGGAAATGGCAACCCACTGTAGTACTCTTGCTTGGAAAATCCCATGGATGGAGAAGCCTGATAGGCTACAGTCCATGGTGTCACAAAGAGTCGGACACGACTGAGCAACTTCACTTCCACTTTCTTTGGGATTGGAATGAAAACTGACCTTTGCTAGTCCTATGGCTACTGTTCAGTTTTCCAAATTTGCTGGCATATTGAGTGCAGCACTTTCACAGCATCATCTTTTAGGATTGGAAATAGCTCAACTGGAATTCCGTCACCTCCACTAGCTTTGTTTGTAATGATGCTTCCTAAGGCCCACTTGACTTTGCATTCCAGGATGTCTGGCTCTAGGTGAGTGATCACACCATCGTGATTATCTGGGTTGTGAAGATCTTTTTTGTAGAGTTCTTTTGTGTATTCTTGCTACCTCTTCTTAATATCTTCTGCTTCTGTTCGGTCCATACCGTTTCTGTCCTTATTGTGCCCATCTTTGCATGAAATGTTCCTTTGGTATCTCCAGTTTTCTTGAAGTGATCTCTAGTCTTTTCCATTCTATTGTTTTCCTCTATTTCTTTGCATTGATCACTTAGGAAGCCTTTCTTATCTCTGCTTGCTATTCTTTGGAACTCTGCATTCAGATGTCACCTTTATACTGCTTCATTATAGTTGACATCAGATTAAGATTGTGAACATTTAAGAAAGGTTCCTGTCAACTTACTTTCCCAAAGTGTTACAACTTCCAGCCTACCTTACCTGTTTCTGACAGATAAGCATTATACCTTTTGAAACCTACAATAAACTTTCAGGATATTTCTTTTCTGAAAATGACTCCCAAAGATAGCAATGTGGCTTTTTCAAGAGATGCTAATAATTTGTAATGATTTGATTAGACAGCTACATTAACAAAAATATTCTTCTAAGAATTACTGTTACTTATATTGGATACTTCCTTAGTTTACTCTCAGCAGTGACAATGATTATTGAGATAAATCTCCATTTTTAGATGTACTTATTTACACATCATTCAGCTCTGCCATCTCTGTAGCTGCTTCCTTTAGAAGCTGATATATTTTCTGGCTTTTCCAGTAACACAGTGCTTTGTATTACATTGTTGGGTCATTGAATCAGTACTTACTTGAAAGAAAATGACATGGTTATTTTATGTGATTTTACTTTTTATCTTTTTTATTTGATTTGAACAAGGATTTAATCTTAAAAAAATACTTTCAAAAATACACATTTAAACTTTAACTATGAAAAGTTCCTTGTCAGAGACTTTTATATATCTTTTAAAATTATTCACATTAACATTTCTTGTCTTTCATCAATTTTCAAGATAAATTAGTATTCATTTTTAAGGGTTATTTCTTCTGGGTGAAGAATGATATCACATTTAACAAGAACTCTGTAATTAATATGTCACACATTTGAAGTTACAATTAGGGTATCCCTGTAATGTAAATCCAATTGTCTTTATTATCTCTTTTATAATGTGTAATTTTATAATGAGGTAAAGATTATAATGTCAAATTAGGGTACTGAGTTCAAGTGCATGTAAGTCATCATCTCAGAAAATAAGTTTTCAATTTCTTGATTATATTAGTTTTTTGTGAAACTAGTCTCCATGGTTCACTGTAATTTTGTTATCTTAGTGTATTTTTGTTTTTCTGGTTAATTAACATCCGCACCCCCATAGGAAGAAGAACAAAGTGAAATTTTGTTAAATTCAGTTTTCCTACTATATTTTAGGACCTTTTATTCATTAAGTACTATATTCAAGACTTTATATATTTCTGTAAGTTCTCTGAAAATGTTAGGGATCTGGAAAAAAAAAGTTGAAATATGAAAAGAAAGCTGCAAATCAAAATGAACAAATACTTAATTGTTAGGTCTATAAAACCTAACAATATGCTATCTATAAACTCAATTCTTATTTATATTTATTTTATGTAACATATGGTATATTTTAAGATGTGGGGCTGAAGAACTTCAAGCTATAATCAGTACTTTCACATTAAGCCAGTTCTATGAAAGTCTTAAAAATGAACTTAATCTCTTTTTATGGAAGAAAGTAGTATGTAAAATTTCAAATAGTGTTTGGAGGCAAGTGTTTTAAATGTTTCATGCTACAATATGTATTTTTTATATTCTTTGTCCCTCAAAGAAAAATATTAGTAAGCAAAACAAAAATTTTGGAAAATATTCCACACACATAAATTCTCTCTTTTCAAAACAAAAAGGCATCAAGAGACAAATCATCTAATTTGATTCAGTGATCTTTCTTTCTTATTAGTGGCTGAGGTAAGTTGGTAAAAATGAGTGAAAAAAAGTCCAGTCATATGTTTCAACAGTTGATGTAAGTATTCAAAAACAACTTAAAGGTAGGCTTTATAATGTATTGTGATGTTGGGGGTGAGGAGGGTGAGATGTATGACATATACCAGTAAGAAGATAAACTTTTAGTATGCTTAACATAGGAATAATGGCCCTTCAGAAACTTGGGAGTTTTTTTCCCCCATATTCTACATTACATTTGGAGAAGGCAATGGCAACCCACTCCAGTACTCTTGCCTGGAAAATCCCATGGTCAGAGGAGTCTGGTAGGCTGCAGTCCATGGGGTCGCTGAGTCAGATATGACTGAGCGACTTCACTTTCACTTTTCACTTTCATGCATTGGAGAAGGAAATGGCAACCCACTCCAGTGTTCTTGCCTGGAGAATCCCAAGGATGGGGGAGCCTGGTGGGCTGCTATCTGTGGGGTCGCACAGAGTCAGACATGACTGAAGCAACTTAGCAGCAGCATATCGTGGTGGTGGGATAAAAGGAGAGAGCCAACTTAAGAATGTCTTTAGTAGTTAAACACTTTGAATCAATAAAATCATTTTTGATAAATGGGTTTTTGATAATTGAGTAAAAATACTTTTCAGCATATACTATAGACATTAACTGCTGATTAATTTATAATAATTAATCTCTAATTCAGTTCAAGTTCTGTATTTTGTAAAAATCTACTTGGGGTTCATAATATTCTTAATAAGTGCTAGTAAAATACCTGTTAACTTTATAGTATTTACTACACCAAAATTATTTCCTAATTTCAGAAAAGTATTACATGTACATATGTTTTAAGCATTTTGAATCAATTCACCTGGTGTGCCAATTCTGAAAATTCATGAAAATTAGAATTTAGAATTGAGATCATTCAAGTCTTTCAGTCTGTTTACAAACATTTCCTTCTACCTGGTCATAAAGTTAGTATCAAAATCTCTGAAGTACTTCTACATTACCTCAGAAGAAAGTTACATGATCTCCACCATGTTTAAGCTATTGTGATTCCAATAGGGAAATAGAAAAAAAACCCTCCTTAATCACTTAGACTTGACTTTAAGTCTTCAAAAGCAATTTTTTGGTTTCTAGTTGTATGAAAGATTATAAAGTGGTATAACTCATTTCTTTGAGCAGCAAACCAACATCATCTACTGTTTAGCTACACTTAAACAGTTTTGAAAATTTGTCAAGGATAATTTTACTAGCTGTTATTTAGGTAGTGTTCAATAAAAATACTAAGGGAAAAGTGGTTAATTAGGTATGTAATACAGCAATAAATAGTTAGTGTTTTCTAGGAGCAGGTATTATTGACATTCTGCATATATGATATAATATGCATTGTATTACAATTTTGACAACTGTAAAATGCTTTACTACCTAAAACAAGACCTGGAACAGCATTTTCTACTAGAACACCTGCAACAATAGAAATGGTCTGTATTTGTACTGTCCTATTTGGTAGCCACTAGCCATATGTGGCTAAGGAACACATAAAATAGAGCTACTGTGACTGCAGAGGTAATTTTAAGTTTCATTTCATTTTCATTTATAATTAGATTTTAATTTTTAGCTAGTGGGTACAAGTTGGACAGCACTGAACATTTCCATCACACAAGATAGTTCCCTAAAACTCTTTTCCAGTAATTCCTCCTTTTCCTGGCATCATAGGGAAACACTAAATATCTAATTTATCCTGCTTTTGGACTTTACCTAAATAGTTTCATGCAGTATATACTCTTTGTACCTGGCTTCTTTTGCTACACATATTTTTGAGATGCACCCATGTGTATTGTTAGTCAGCTCCTTTTAATTGCCCAGTAGTATTCCATTGCATAATTATATCACAATTCGTTTTCCCATCTTCCTACTGATAGCTATTTAGGTTGTTTCCAATTATTTGGTTTTAATGCTGCAAATACTATATAAGATTCTGCATTAATTAAAGTGAAAACAAGCTACATGTGTATATCAAAAGATACTTTGATCTTGAAAAAGACAATCAACTTATGAAATTGTTATCTTCTATTGCTCAGGTAATTATTTTTTTAACAAAGGAATAGGATGTGTGTGTGTGTGTGTGTGTGCATGTGCATGCACACGCGAAGTTGCTTCAGTCTTGTCTGACTCTTTGCAACCCTACAGACTGTAACCAGCCAGGCTCCTCTGTCCATGGGATTCTCCAGGCAATAATACTGGAGTGGGTTGCCATGCCCTCCTACAGGGGATCTTTCTAACCCAGGGACTGAACCCACGTCTTTACATCTACTGTAGTGGCAGGCAGGTTCTTTACTTGGCTGAAACTTTAATTCCAGATTATATATAAGAACAGACATATCTCAGGGCTGCTGAGTTAACAGTTGGTTTGTACTACCTAAAAATATAGTTAGAACGACAAATCTACCAGGAAAAAATAATGCAGTATTTTCAAAACCAAAATATACTTTGGGTGTATATGGGTAGAATTAGGAGTGCTCCAGAGAAAAATGACAAATTATATAGTTTTGAATTACTCTATCTACTCTAGTCTTGGCTTCTATCACCTGATATCATTATTATTATATATCCACAGAACTTGAGATCTAGTAAAGGCAACTAGTAATCCAGTAGTTTAATTTCCCAGTGTTATGCATATCATAAGAGAGTGAAAGTGAAGTCGAGTCTGACTCTTTGTGATGGCATGGACTATAGCCTACCAGGGTTTTTCAGGGATTTTCCAGGCAAGAATACTGGAGTGGGTTGCCGTTTCCTTCTCCAGGGGATCTTCCTGACCCAGGGATCGATCCCAGATCTCTCACATTGTAGGCAGACATTTTATGGCCTGAGCCACCAGAGAAGTCCATATACATATCATAAATAATAAATAACTGGTTGAAATGAAACCATTCATTTCCCTTAGTTCCCTAAGAGAACTAAGATTATTAGTGTCTCTCAGTTTAAGAAAATCAGATATTATAATAAAGTGAAAACATTTTAAACAGGTGTGATTTCTGCTTTATAAAAGGATTCACCACAAATTCATTGGTAAGCTGCCACAGACCAATCCATTAATTTTTTAAACTCTCATATATACAATTTTGGGGGAGTAAATCTATCATATTATCAGTATTTTGTCTTTTGTATGCAGTTTTTCCTTTTATAAGCATTAATGTTGAAGTAACTTATTAGTTCTTGACTATGTATTAGGTATCAATAGTAGGAAATAACCTAATAGATAATATCGAAGAGGAAATTTACCCTTGAGAATTATTAATTTATAAAGTATATAATCCACACATAATCAGGGCTTTTTATTTTTCAAGTGGTTCAGATACAAATGTGTTAATCGATGTCTCTGCCATTCACTCAAAGCTGAGAGCTAAAACAATCCAAGATCAAAGGACACAGCATTTTAAATTCACAGATATTGACTTTGCACATTTTTACAGACAGGAGCCATATCTAGCCCATTTTTGATACTCAACAAATAACTACTGCATTGGCAGTTTATTGAATTTGTCAAAGAATGTAAAGTATTTTTTGGTTAGGTACTTTTTCAGTCTAGTGTGTATTACACTGTAACAGGTGATAAATGTTAAGACACATGGCTGGGCATTTTCTGTGGTGTAACAAATTATTTTTGAAATATATGTGTAACATATGTAAAGATGTAGCTATATAAGCTTATAAATGACCACAATGGAGAAATGAATATAGGCAAAGGGATTTCTGACCTTTCATAACTATTACAACACAAAACACGCATTTATAATCCAGCATGTTTCCAAATCTATAGCTTGAATTGGTTGTCTGGTGGTAACATTGAAAAATTCATATTATAGTAATCTCACTATGATTAGAACTAATACTATCAATTTTTCTAAAACAGGAAGAAATATTCTAAATCCTAACTTCAAAAGAACTCACTTAAAATACCTATCTATAACTCAGGAAAAGGCCAAATGAGGATGTAGGTTAAAAGGAAAAAACTCTAAGCAGCTTTAAACTGATGTTACAAAGTCCTCACACAAAGGTCACACACTCTTCCTAAAGCAGAGTTCCTCAAAGTACTCTTGAGATAGTTTTGCACAAGCTTCATTATGTGGTTTTCTTGTCGGCAGATTATAATCAGTAAATTAAGAGGGTGTGGAGGATAATGGAATTATGCTAACAGCAGTAAGAGACAACAGCTGAGAGTGAGGAAAGGGATGGGCAAACTATAATAGAACTAAAAAAGCGTTTCAGAGCTGTGTAGTGTGAGCAAACAGCAACGCTCACCATTACAGCAATAGAGACTTTAGCCGTAAATGTAATGAAATGAATATTTATAGTGACTACCAGTTTTCATATAGCTGGAATGCGTACTTCTTATTTCCTACGTGTACATCGAAACTATTATTCTAAATCTGAAGAGTTCAACTGCTGTTGGTCACCATGTCATTTGTCTCAGATTGGAAGGGCCTACTACCACAGTGGGTCATGAACCTTTCCGTTTTAGCACTGTGCTCAACCCTGTTCACTATTACATTGTAACACATTCTAAGAAACTCTGTAACTCATTATGAGATTACCAAAGGCAACATTACTTTCTTGAATATATTGTTCAGCTGATTCATAAAATACCCTTTTCTAATACTCCATGGTGCAAAACTGTAAAATAAAACCACTGACTCTTAGTTAAGACTGTACCTTCTCCAAAATGAGTATTATGTACCCGAGAGTGGTGTTGTGAGGATTAAGTAAGATAATGCATGTAAAACACTAAGCACAACGTCTGGGGCAGAATAAAACTTTGGAAACGGTAGCTATTATTTTAGCAGGCCCCAACTCATTCTGCAGGTGGAAAAATTAAGCCTCAAGAGGAGAACTGACTTCCTAATGCTCTAATATCCAAGTTATTGTCCTGGATAAGCAGCTTAGCTGCCTGTGTTGGTCTGGTGTATTGGCAGGGCCCGAGGGCATTTCTACAGATTCTTGTCTGCTGGGAATTGGAGGAATATGTTTGAACCCTGTGGCGTTAGAGGCTAATTCGATACCAATGGGGGTTCGAGACAGTTGTGTGCTAACAATATCCATCACCAAGGGAAGCCATTCGTCTATCTCAAAACAACCTGAAGCAGCAAGAGCAGGTTGTTAGGGAACCGGAGACCAGGACGAGGCAAGTAGTAAGACACGAGGCTGAGCTCAAATCCTGGTTTGGTCAGCTTCAAAGAGGGACGAGCACTTAAGAGGGCTGAAGATAACGGGGCTCTGGGAACAGACTAGGTTACCCCATCTCCCAACGCCTTTCCCGGAGCGGGGCCGCCATGCGTTCCGGGAGACTTCTTGTTACTTAGTAGCGCTTATTCCCCGCCCTGTCGGTAGGGAGGGAGCCTGGACCTCGCCTCGTCGCTCCTGAGGGCCGGAAGAGCTCGGACCTTCCTGGTGCGCGCCACGCCGCGGCTGGAAGGCTGGAGGCCGGCGCGCAGCCCACGCGCGCCCCGAGTTCGCCCGCTCTAAAATGGCGGCGGAGACAGCTCGCTCCCACCCCGCCGCCCGCGCTCCTCCGAGCCGTGGCCTCGGGAGGCGGGACAGGGCCGGAATGCGGCAAGCAGGAGCGCGAGGGCGGCGTGGCCCCCCCAATCCAGCGCGTTCCCCACCGCCCCGGCATGCTAGAAGTCAGCAGGCGACTGCTACCAGGAATACAGCCGGCGCCTCAGAAACGGGAGGGGTGGCTAACGAAAAAGTGAGGGGGGGAAAAAAAAAATGAGAGAAGGCTAGCGGCGGCACATCCGGGAGCCTACGCCCGCCCCGCCCCGGAAATGATGTTTACATGGGGGCGGGGCCTCTCGTCAAAGTGGATTCTTCCCCAGCTGTAGCTGGTCGTCTCACAAGGTGTCTGGGATCGTCCTCAACAGCCCCTCTCCTGGGTTAGCCGTTCCCGCTCCCGCTCTGAGGCTTCTTGGCACAATACAGGCTGCTGCGACTGGTAGCTCTCATTTCACAGAAAGGATCCCTCGCGCCACGGCCCTAAATTCGTCCTCCAGCCTCGCCAGGGCGTGTAGTAGCGTACCTCCGAGGGGACTCTGGGGGTAACCTCAGGCCCTGCCAAACCTAGCGCATCTCTGGAATCCTTTCTCGGAAACCTGCCCTCGCTCCCCCCCACCCCCGTAACTCGGTTCGGGGGTTGTCCGTCACGGAGCTGAGCCCGCCCCTTCCGGCTGCTAGCCGGCCCGCCTCCTCCTCTCTTCCCTCCCCCACCCCTCCCCGTGCGAGTGTCTCCCTCTCCCTTTCGCTCCCTCTCTCTTCTCCCTCTCTCTCTCTTTTGTGAGTTATAGCAACCGTTGCCTTGTGAATCAAGCGCCATAGTCACCGTAGTCCTGGCGACTGTTACCCATCAACAACAACTACTCCTCTCCTCCTCCTCCTCCTCCTCCTCCTCCTCTTCCTCCTCCCCACCACCACCATCTCCATCACCCACCAACAACACCACAATAATCCACAGCCAAGGTGAATATTCTTCGGTCTCTACATGTGTGTGGGAGCGTGTGGATGCGTGTGAACGCTTGTGTCCGTGCGTGTGTGTGTCCGTGTGTGTGCGAGCCGAGAGTGGCTGTGCGGGGGTCTCACTTCTGACACCCGGGCTGCAGCTGCGGCGCCGCTGCCGAGGGGCTCGGTCCCCCGGGCTTGTTTACAATGGACCGTGCGCGCCGCGGCTGGGTCGGGGGTGTGGGCGCCGCGCCGCCCGCCCGCCGGCCCCGGCCCTCCGCGGCCGCGCTTCAGGGATGGAGCGGTAGCTCGGGGGGCTGCGAGCGGAGCGGGAGAGGGAGCCACAGTTCTGCGCTGCGGACGGTGGAGCTCTCCCCTAGGTCTAGGGCTGAGGAGGAGGGCCAGGTGAAGAGAGAAGGATTTTTTTTTTCTCTTTCTTTCTTTAATTTTCTTGTTTTTCAAAGCTGCTTGGTTCCTGCTTCTTTCAAAAGCGAAATAGACAACAGTGTGCAAGGGGGGACCCAAGAGGTGGTGTTTTGTTGTTGTTGTTCACTTGTGGGGCCTTGTTACGGGTTTTGTTGTTTTTATCCTCATACAACGGTGAACTTTTCTCACCGCCTATTCCCTTCATTTTTGCCCCTCTTTGCCTTGTGCTAAATGAGCTGCTCTTTTACCATCATCGTCAACTGCATGGTTTTCTTTTTTCTTTTAAAACTGTATTTTCTTTGTGCTGCAAACGGTCTTTTAATATCCTTTCAGCACTCTTCCCTCCCCTCTTTCTTTTACCCCCACACCCCTTGCACACACACTGGAACCAAGGGCTCCTTGGCTGGGTTCTTTGCTGCACTGGGAAGATCTTTTTTTTTTTTTTTTTTAAAGTCTTCTCTCTTTCTCTCATGGTGTGTGTGTGTGTGTGTGTGTGTGTGTGTGTGTGTGTGTGTGTGTGTGTGTGTGTGTGTGTGTGTGTGATTTAAACCGGATGCAGGGCATCTGTGGTACTTGGTTAGTAGTTATTGACAGTGCTTTATCCTTCATGTCTAGATGGGAGGGGTACTAGTGAGGTTCCGTTTCACTTTGATGAACCTCCTTCCCCACAGTGGAGTGTTAACAATTTTCATCGTGGTTATGAGACTTGGTGTGTTACAAACAGGGGAAGGACAGAAGGAAGCTTTGTGAGAACTGTTTACGGTGTTATTTGTGACAGTTATGGCACTTCTAAAGAGTTTCTTTCTTTTTTTTTTCTTCATCTTCTCTGTTCGTTTTCCTTTGAGAGTTGAAATTGAAGTCAAGTTGTTCATAAAGAATGTATGAAGCTTCTCAACTTGAAACGTGTGTATATTTCACTTTCTTTGTGGTTGTTAAGATCTAGGCATGTGTGTACTTAACAGTCTTTTTAATACTAGTTTTTGGTTTTCTTTGGACAGTGACTTAAGCCTGCTGAAGAGAGAGAACTTTTTCCTTTTTAGGTCTTTCCTTCAAAATTCTATATTTTTCTGTACATTTGAGTATTTGTCAGTCCTCAAGTTATAGGCTCTTAGATACAGGTAACCCAGTTTTAGAGATCCTGTAAATTTGTTCATTTTTCAGCGCAACGTTTAATTAATAGATTATGAGTAAAGAGTTTCATAGTGTGTGCTAAAACAAATGTAATGTACAGTTTTATTTGCACATATTGAAGTTTCCAAATTGGAATTTTTAAATACTTAGTCTTTTTTTCTAACAGCAAACCATATATTGATTTACCCGACAGAACAGACTGTGGATAATGTGACAGTATTAATTACTCTTCAGATTGTCAATGAGCAGGTTTGGTAATTGTAATGCAATTTAAGGCTAATACTTTGTAAAATAAGGGAGTTTAAAAACTTTTCTTTTTTTAAGTTAATTTCCTTGTGGTTGGTATTTTAATTGAAGATGATGTTGTTTCTGAACGTAGACTTTCTCAGAGCACTCAAATTTCTTTATATTTGTCGCCCCCTCCCCAACCTAGGTTTCATGCAAATCTCTAATACTAACCTGTATTTCTTTTTCTGTTCAGGTGAGTGTCAAATGCCTGAACACTTTTGGATGGTGAAGTTCCTGGGTCCTTATAAACTTTCAAGTTAATAGTTTCACTGTCTTGAGACAGTTTCAGACATTATGCCATTTACATAATACATTTTCAGTCGAGTAGATTATGTGCTATAATTTTATAGTTCAGTGTTTTTATTGTTAGTGTCCAAGAACTTTTTTGAGGCATTTCACTCATTACAACTGTCTCAGGTTTTCTCTAAGTTAGATTTTTATTCACAAGGTGTTTTGAGAGCAGAACTTAATTTGAATTCTATTACTTATCCGTTATTAAAAGCACATTTGTGATATCAATGTTGCTGCTAGAGATGCCTTGGACTCAGGTGTGTCAACATTATTCGTATGGATTAAGTAAATAATAGCCAGAAATACTAACAAAGGATAAATTTTTAAGTTTAGCGTGCCAATAAATACTTGGTAACACTTAAATTTTTTTTCCTGTGATATTTGTCCTAGAAGAGACTATTATGTGTTTGTATTAGACTAAAAAAAAAGCTGAAGTGTCCAAACTTTAAAACTAAGATTATTAAATAGGAGTTACTTGTAACTTATTTTGAATAGCTGAATATTTGTGATTCATTGTATGTCATACTGTCTCAGCTTTTTTATATTATTGTGCCTATTGCATTAAATGGTATAGGCATATTTCTGTAGTGCATTTAAATGTATAACAGTAAACTAAAATGCACTTCTCAAATGCATGATTCCACATGTTTTCATTATATGGGATGATTATGCTAATTTAAAAAATAGTATATTATTCCTCCAGTATTCAAATACTCTTGTACTCAAAAGGTTTATAGTTATAAGTTTAGGATATGCAAAAAACTTACAGTTTATGAATTTAATTTATGTTAACCCTAAACAATATTTTTTACAGAAGCATTTAATGGTGGAAGGGTATTGCTATTAAAAATTAGGAATTAAAACATGAATTTTGAATCAAAGATTTAATATTTTATTTAAATGATACATGTTACAGTTTGATAACATGTTTCATTGTTCTTGAGAAGGTTGATGTTTTCTGTACTCTAAACTGTCTACTGAAGAAATCAGTGGGTGGAGTTTGATTTTACATCTCAGAGTTTTTAGTAAGTATATGTGTATATGTGTGTTTATTTAAAAGAGAAGATAGAGCATCAGGAATGTAGGAAGAGTTAAAAAACAAACTTATCTGAACAGTGTAGTAAGAATGTTACTTTGTTTTTCTTTTCTGTATCTCTAGTGAGTATGTTACAAGAAATGAGAATACCAAAGGAAGCTTTTCAAATTACAAAGTCTTCAAAGACATAAACCTTTAAATTATGAAAAATCTGCTAGGTTTTTTTTTTGGCTTGCTTGCTTTGCTTTTATGGTGAGCATTAGGCAAAAAATCCTCTACATCTAGTTACTTTAAAAATAAACAACGTTGTTTCCCTAATGGAAATATTTGTCTAACTTTTTGGTATAGAGTCCCAGTGGCTGTTGGAAAACAGATTTTAAATTCCTCTCTTTTCACAGGTGCATAGTGTTCCCATATTTTGGAAATCTAATATTAAATGGATTTAACTAAATGTAGCTTTGTTAGGGACAGATGGCTGTTTTAAACAGGTGTGACTTTCATTTCTAGTGCATTGTGTTGGGACTTCCAGTGGTTCACAAACGAGCTGTCTAAAGCAGGTGGCATCCTTTGCTTTTGTTCTTGGTAAAATATACTTTTGGAGTTAATTATTTCCCTAGGAAGAGTTGTTTTTCTTTTTAAAGTAAAGGTTTTGAACTATTCAAAGTAAGATTCCTAATTTAAATAACATAACTTTTATTTTTGAATATTATTCTGCTTTGGGGCTGTGTAAGCTTCAGGTCCTTTCAGAAAACACTTCTATTCTTTAAACAGTGATAAATTCCATTTGAATCCAGAAAAAGTACTCAGGAGCAGTTTACACAGTCAGTTTATCTGAAGTAAAAAAGCCAAGTAGATTTGAATAAAGTGAAATTAGGTAACATGACAAGTTAACTTTTGCTGTCTGATACTTGAATTTTTTTTGGCAGCGTTATTTTAATTTAAATATTAAGTGTTGAGAACTGGTGGTGTTTTGTTGGTTATTTTAAATATTATCAAGTGAAAACATTTTCCTGAGCTACTTTGATTGTGACTATAAAGATTTTAGTGCTCTTTTTAAGTGAAAATTGTTTTTAAGCATTAATGTTTAAAAATATGTACTGAAATAAAAAATATCAACCTATTGATTCTTAAGGTTCATTTTACTTGAATTCTATCCTTTTTTGGTGGAAATGTTATACATCTTACAACAGATGCACCAGAGGGTGCTATGCTGTTTGCAACAAGAGATTATTATCACAAAGAATATGATCTGATTAGAACTTTTATTTAAAGAAAAATTTAATTACATATGCATTCAAGCATATAATAGCCTTATTTCTTTGGAGTTTAAATTTAATATACTGTCTTAATTGGCAGTTTTATATCAAAGCCTGTCTCTCTGAACTAATGTATATTAGCATAGCATAAAACAATATCAAGATTGATATCTTTGGTATCTTCTGAATGTCAGCATTTGTCCTATATGCACATACATTTATCATCTTCTTATGAAGGTATTTTAATTTGTATCTAAAAGAAATTAGTTAAGAATCATACTATTTTGGCAGTGTGGCTTTGTACCCTGTAAATTGGTTGTCGTTGCACCTATCAATGTATTGTATATCCTTATAACATTTATACATGGCATAATTAGTGATATACTTTTTATGGCATAATCCAAAAAAAGCCATTTCAAAAGTATAAATTGTAATAATAGTTAGGCTAATTAAGTCAACAGCAATAAGAATAGAAATTGTCTGGAGAATTTGGTCCCTACTTCATGCCACTAGAGTAGTCTGGTTTGAATATTTAACTTGGCTTTATTATCTGAAAAGTTTTAGATTCTCTGCTTTACTCTGTGCCTTCTAAACTGAAAGTGACCATATATTACTTTATGTATCTGAGTATTTGTTCAGCAAGGTTTTTTAGGAGAACTCTTGAATTCAGTCTTTGGGGTTCTTGGATCGTTGACTTTACTTCTTCCGTAGTACATGTAAGGTAAATACTGAAGCAGTAGTAGTCAGTGTTTTCCTCAAGTAAGCTTAGAAAGGCATAGTTATATCAAGTCAGCTTTTCTCCAGATGATGGATTTATGTGTACTGTAGTTCCACATTTAAGTACAATCAGCAAAATGTGATTTTTTTTTTTTAAATGCCTTTATAAGACATAGTGTTTCATGTGTTGGAATGTCACAGAGACTCCAAAACATCAATAGAGAAGAACAATATTTTAAAGTATTAGTCTTGTTAAAATAGGCATTTCTTCTTAAAAATATGGTCCTACTAATTCATTAACAGAATTGATTAATGAATAAATTATTAAATTGACATAACCAATTTTTGCTGCTAAGAATTTAAAGAATATGACATTGTTTCAAAACCTTTATATTTGATATTTTATATTTCATATCAAACTATAAGACAGATTTTATGAAAAATCAGTTTAAAAGTTGAAATGTATTTAGAGTATCAAATAGGTGTATGTCTTGTTTTTAAATAGATTGAGGATAAATATATTGTTTAAAAACACAAGGCTTTGGATGCAGATTTCAAATAATCTTATCAGCTGTGGAACCTTGGACAGGTTATTTCCCTTTGTTTGGCCTCAGTTTTCTTATCTCAAAAATGGATCAGCCTTAGCCTGCCTTACAGAGTTTTGTGAAGAGTAAAGGAGCTAATTCATACAATGTGCTTTGTTCAGTACTTGGCACAGAATATATGCCCAGGGGCTCAGTGGTAAAGAATCTGTCTTCCAGTGCAGGAGACTCAGGAGATGTGGGTTTGATCCCTGGGTCAAGAGGATCCCCTGGAGGAGGAAATGGCAGCCCACTCCAGTATTCTTGCCTGGGATATATGGACGGAGAATCCTGTTGGGCTGCAGTCCATGGGGTTGCAGAGTTGGACATGATTTGGCAGCTGAGCATGCAGGCACCCACGTACACACACAGTCAATACATGTTGGCTGGTAGGGAGTACTGAGAAAATACCCAGTCTGAATTTCATGCTATCTAAGAATTCTTTGAATATGCTATTGGGTCCTAAGTTTTAAAAGATTTTGCTCACTCATTTACATATTAAATAATTATTCCACTTCCCTCCTTTTAGGGGCTTCCCTTGTAAGCTCAGTCGGTGAAGAATCTGCCTGCTGTGCAAGAGACCTGGGTTCTATCCCTGATTTGGGAAGATCCCCTGGAGAAGGAAATGGCAACCCACTCCAGTATCCTTGCCTGGAAAATCTCATGGGCAGAGGAGCCTGGTGGGCTGCAGTCCATGGGGTCTCAAAAAGTCGGGCACAACTGAGTGACTAACACTTACACTTCCCTCCTTTTAAAAATAGACTGAAGCTTATCAACCGTAGACTTGGATCACCATTTAATAACCAGTCTTGTTACTACACTGAATTAATAGGATGCTGGGGCTTCCCAGCTGGTGCAGCGGCAATGAATCTTCCTGCCAGTGCAGAAGATGCTGGAGACCTGGGTTTGATCCCTGGGTCAGGAATACCCCTTGAAGGAGGAAATGGCAACCCACCCCGGTATTCTTGCCTGTAAAATCCCATGCACAGAGGAGCCTGGTGGGCTAAAGTCCATGAGGTTGCAAAGAGTAGACCCGCGTGAGTGACTAAGCACACGCAACAATAGGGTGCTAGCCCAAAGTTATGTTTTAGTTTTAGTTTTCTGCAGCCTTATTATAATGGATTCTTTTTATGTTGGATACCTTTTCTGGTCTAGGAATCTCAGACTGAGAATTAATGGTGTAACACGTCATAAACTCTTACACTTGTCCAATTTATATTTTCCTTTCACATCTCTTATACATGAATTCATTTGAAAACATTTTGAGCCCTGCTTATATAAAGTGCAGTCATTGATATATAATAATGACAATAGTTATATAAAGATGAGTTCATCAAGGGGTTATTCCCATCTATAATGCACTGCTTAAAATTATTGTAACAACAGTAGAAAAGTGTGTGAGGTCACCATTTATATACCTGTAGCAATAAGTAATTTTAGAAGAGTTTGCCAACCCCAATCTTGTGGTATAAAGTAACCTCAAGAATGTTATTTGGTAAAACATATAATATGAAATTATAGAGGAAAAATAACACCTTTGGTTTCCATTGTTAGGGCGTTAAAGTTGTTGAAAGAATCATTTTAGTTGACTGCTGTATCTAAAGTTCCTGTTCAGTAAGTTTGCTATGTTTCTATTTCTCTAACCACTTTGACAAAGAATGAAATGTTTTTCTCGTTTTAGAGTGACCTAAATAGTCCCTATCTTTCTCAAAGTGGAAATATGATTTACCCATTACAGTTGACAAATTACCTGATACTGTGTGTCATCATTTTTGCTGAAGCATCGTATACTGTACAGGCTTTTTGCCCATCACCCTCATCTTACCTACTCCCATCCTTCCACTCCTGTTCAGTGTTCAATTAATTATATGACTCCTTTACATTATTTTTATAGATAATTTGTCCCAACTTATAAAGTAAGCAGACTCTCAGCTCAGCCATCTCTGCTTCCTTTTGCCAATGGATCTAACATACATTTTCAAGGGAACTTTTGGCAAAAGGCTAGGAAATGTGGCTTAGATGTTAAGATTACATATCATTCTTACCAGTTTCATTTATCTGTTATCTTTGTAAACTTTTTCCTCTTGAACAAATTCATATCCTTGTTCCACTAATGATGTAGCCTGAGCATAATTATGCTCCACGAGTTTCTCTTCCTAGTCCTGGCTGTATACTGGCCTCTGGCTAAGCATTTTTGGTTGAATCTCTAGTCTAGTCCCACAATACCTTGTTTGCATAGTCACATGTGCCTGCCTATTGCTGACTTTTAACTCTTGGATTCTTCTTTCTCTGCTTTCATTAGAAGCTGTAATTTGTTGTTGTTTAGTCACTAAATCTTGTCCGACTCTTTTGTGATCTCATGGATTGTAGCCTGTCAGGCTCCTGTGTCCATGGAATTTCCCAGGCAAGAGTACTGGAGTGGGTTGCTATTTCCTTCTCCAAGGGGTCTTCCCGACCCAGATCGAACCTGTATCTCCTGCATTGCAGGTGGATTCTTTACTGCTGAGCCACCAGGGAAGTCGGCCAGAAGCTGTAATACCCAGTCAGTATTGCTTGCCTTGACTTCACAGTACCTGGTTGAGATTATGAGAAGTCTTCCTGTTTAGAGAAAAATGGTCAAGGGATAATAGGAGCTAAGAGTGAGGCAGCTTGCCTGAAATGACAGTACATTGGTTGGAGAGAGGAGACAGATACACTGAGAGGTGATGTGCAAGGAGAAGATAGGGGAACTAGGCTGGGAAATAAAGGTCTTCAAGCACCAGCCAAAGGAGTAAAGAGGAGGAAAAAAAGCTTCTGTTCTGATATGCAGTCTGCCAGTAAGTGAAAAACCTTAGGCTAGTCACTTAAACCCCCTAGGTCTCAGTTTCTCCATTTGTAAACTGAAATAATAGGGCTGTGTGATCTCTAAAGCCCTTCCCAGCGCTAATCGTCTATGATTCCATGGTGAGATTGGCGGGGGGGAGAGGGAAACACGCCAATAACATGGAGCCTGGAATCAGTGTTTGCTTTACTGATGGCATTTTGCTTGCCTCTTGTTTCTTCTGATAAGAACAACAAAGAAAACCCAGAGCCTGGGTCTAGTGGAATGGCCATGTCTATGGCACAGTCTCAGAAGCTTCCACTGTTTCAGTGGCCCCTGAGGGGAGCTGTGGCCAAGTGCCCTGATTTCCTCACCCACATAGGAAGGAGCCGAGTCTCGCAGCTTGAGCTCCTGCCACGCCAGCTCCTTTCTGTCTGTGTGCCAGACAAGTGTCTGACATTTGTGGCTCCTGCCTGTTGCTCACCAATGAGACACTTAAAACAGGACATGATTTCCCAACTCTGTGGATAGGCAAATTGACAGGGAAAGTGGGGGCATGGAAGATAAGCTCTCTCTTGCGAGCTTTGTTCACTCTCATTAGAAGCAGTAAAAATTAATTGAGTTTCTGTTGGTCTCATTTTTCAACATTTCTTCCCCAGTTACTAAAGCCTTGAATTTTTTCTTCCTTTCATACTTTTCAGCTACTTTTGAGAAGAGCTAAAATCCTGTCGAGGAGTCTGAGTAATTTTTCAGGGCTTCCTGACTGCTTTGGGGCTGTGCTGTGGGATGCATTGGCAATCATTGTTGCTTTTTGTTTTCTGAATGTTGTTTATACTCGGATATGCATTTTTTAAATTCAGGTTTGTTGGCAGACAAATTATGTCTTTTGGTCAAGAAATATTCATTTTCATAACTTAAAGTCTTTATTGGAATATAGTTGACTTACAATGTTGTGTTAGTTTCATGTGTATAGCAAGATGAATCAGTTATACACACATATATATGTCTCCCACTCTTTTTTAGATTCTTTTTCCATAGAGGTCATTACAGGGTATTGAGTTGAGTTCCCTGTGCCATACAGCAGGTCCTTATTAGTTATCTGTTTTGTATATAGTAGTGTGTATATGTCAGCCCTAGTCTCACAGTTTATCCCTTCCTTCCCCTTTCCCTCTTGGTAATCATAAATTTTGTTTTCTATATCAGTGACTCTGTTTCTGCTTTGTAGATAAGTTCATTTATACTATTTTTTAGATACCAAATATGATATTTGTCTCTCTAACTTACTTCACTCAGTACTTTATTTGGCAAGTGCACTTACAAGATTTTAGAGGATTTTTCATTAGTTCATTAATAGAAGTCTTACGTTTTGCTCTATCTCACCTCTCCTCTTACCAGTTTAATAAGGGGTATATGAAAGATTAACAGATTTTAATCATTACTTTTAATATTTGAATGCTGTTTTTTATTGATTAATAGAAATGTATTCAAGTTTCTGAATTACAGATCTGAATGCTTGATGGCTTCAAATGTTTCAGTATAAAACTATCCTTAAAAATGCATCTGGCCCTCTCAGTCTCAATCAGCACAGTTTATCTTAACATGCAATTAGAAACCCTTTGCTTCTTAGTTAAATTTGTTTCTTCCATGCTTTAGCTGTGGGGGTGGTGAGGGAGGCTGCTGGAGTGGGGCAGGAAGAAAGAGACACATGTAGAAATTATATCCTGTTCCCATGATTGAGTATGAGTGCTTTGCATACTCGATCCAGTTGGTTTTCTGGACTGTAAAGTTTTGGTGGAAATAAAGATTCGAGTGGGGATTGTAGGGCATGTAGGGTGGGAGGGGGACAGAAATAACTTAGGTGATCCAGTATTTCTTTCAGGTCTGTTTCCTTTCGCGTGTTATAGTATTAATCAGGGTGTGTACACTTTTGTAAGGATAGGCATTTTATTATTTCATATTTGCCTGATGCCTTTTCTCCTAAAACTTGACTGTATGTTGTATATACAACACCCTTTGTATATTGATATGCAGTAATATCTTTCTCTTTTAAAGAGTCTATATTGTGATTTAGTCATGCATAGATTTAGAAAGGTAGGAAAAGTGGTGAGAAAATGTAGTTTCTGTGCTAGATAACAAAAATAATTCCTTAAATTCACTTCTCTACATTTTTCTTTGATAGATTGTTTTGTGGATTTATTTTTTTTTTGCAATAAAATCTAGAGTTTTCCTCTATTCCTACTGAGTCTAAAAGAACCAGAGAGTGTAGTCTGTCATATCAGGCTTTCACTGATTGGCATCTGATTATATCTGATAACAATCTTAAAGAGATGAGTTTTAATGAAGTGTCAGCAAAAGAGTCATTAAAAAAATACATGAAAAGATATTATATTACTGATCTTAAAATCATTTTTACATCTTAAATATGCATATTTTGATGTGCCGTGATGAAAACCCAACATGAAATATTAATACACAGATACCAGGTAAAGTGAGATTATTTGTTTTGATCATGTAACATGATCACATTATATGCTTTTAAAGAACATTTTAAAACATGATATTTTGTTTAACAAGTAATATTTCTAGGGTGTACTTTCATTAAGAAAACTGGATTTTGGGTTATATGTAGTGTTTTGTGTATATGTATATGTTTGTGTATAGACCTTTAGAAAATCATTTTAATTGGTACTTCAGAACTTTGGTCAACACTGTTTTTGCCCACTGGTTTTTGTATTTTGCATATCTTGGAACAATATTAGTGTTATTTTCTTGAAGCAGAGAAAATTAGGGGACTTTGTGGCTTAAGTTCTTTGAATGACCTTTCTGTGAATTGGGGAACAATTTTTAATAGTGCCTCACATTATACAGTGATATTTAAAGGCTACCTTTACTTAACAAAGGCCATGAATGCTGAAATTGAATTGAATTGTTAAAGGCAAAAATTGTAATTCTGATTATAGTAGGTTAAGATAATGTACTTGGATCAACATTTGCTCTTTTATTTTCAGAAATCTGCCTACTTTTGAAATTTAAAACCTTTTAAATAATGTTGAATGAGTAGAGCTGTATAATAAATGTGGATTTATATTTCAGAAAAGGTTTGAGAGGTAGATGGTTTGGAAGTCAGGTGGGATTTTATCTTTGAAATTTGGAGGTGATGTATTTAATATTTTTTGGTTGGGTTACATTTACTTGAGAACTTATGGTCCTGATAGAAATGCCAGTGACTGTGGAATGGAGACGATCAGAGACTTTTGTGGGAGGAGGTCATTGTAGTGATCCTGACACGTCACTCAACTTTCCTTCATGCTGTCCTTGATAAACTTTAAAGTGAAGACATCTTTTTTGGATAATATGAACCTATGATATTGTGTTTTTGTTAATTTACATGGCTGTCTGAAATTTCCCAGATCCTACCACAGTCTTGTGTGATGCATTGTCCATGAGCTTCGGAAGCTCCAGCATATGTTCTGGTTTATAAATCTTAGAAAGAATGATAATTGATGACTAGGGATGCCTAGAACAACACCTTAATCTGAAGGAATGGGATAAGATGAGGGTAATTTGGTAATTTCCAATCATATACTTGGAAAAATTAGACTAGGAATAACGATTAGTACAGTATAGAGAAAAAGAAGGGTGATGTTAGGGGCTACGTAGGAAATTCACTTGGCCAAATTAAGCATATTTAGTAATATTACTGTTATCATTAATAACATTATTTCTAATATTTCTAAAATATTCTCGTAGAGATATAAGGAAATTTTGATATGTTAATCTGTAAGCTTGTAGTTTTATATCTTTGTTCTTTAGCTTTATTTTTGAATGAGAAATTAAGGATTTATATCAATGTGTATTTAGTGCCAGTACTATTTTGGTTAATTTAGGAATCCTGAAATGGCTTGGCTTTCTATTGGGTTTTCAGGAGTATTTTGAAAGAAACGAGAAAAATTGGGTATTTGATACAAAATTAGATATTCTTAGCTAGGTGGACATATTTTTTAAGATCTGAAATTTTAGACGGCAGAAATGATCAAGATGATATTTAGATATCAGGAGGGATTAAAAACAGGATCGGAAGAGACATTAAAAATGCAGTTAGGTGAAACCTTGAAATAAAGGTTAAAAATAAGGTGAGATGGGTATATCAAAATACAAATGGTATAAAAATTTGTTAGATGAATAATCACTTCTTGGCCTTTCTATGATTTTTAACAAATAGAGGAAGCTGAGAAACAAATTATACTTAAGTTTCTTATGAGCACCAGGTTTGTTTTTTTGTTTAAAATATTTACAGTAAGATCTGAGACCTTTGACTATTATTGTATGGAACTTCACTATTAATGTTGTATTTAGAAGAAGAATTAAACTCAGAAGTTACATCAGAGTTTTCTTGTAATTCTTTTATTGTTACAAAGTTAAATGTTAGTATAAAAAATTAATACATTCCATTAGAATATCTGATTAGTGTATATGATATCCAAAGCAGTTAACATTTGATAAGCCAGCATATAGTGAAAAACTGTGTACCATAAATGTATATATTCTTAAAACTTTCTTATTTTGAAACTTTAAAAACTAATAGTGGAGAATATAGAATAGTACAGTGAACCCTCATGGGTCTGTCACTCAGACCTAATGATTATTATGTTCTACTGTTCTTAAAGCTGTATAATATGAAATTATTTGTTTATTGAAATGAACTTGAATCTCACTTGTTTTACGTCGCTCTGAAGAAGTTTAAGTCAAATCTTAAGAACAGATTCAGTGTAGCCTTGAAACCATGGAAACCATGCTTTCATTAATTTAAGACAAAATATTTAAGAGTGACTTATCTTCGTGTTGTTTCTTCTCAGCAAAGCATTTGTACATCAGGAGGTTTGTTCTCATTTGTTGCTCAAGTCATTTGTTTATTAATTGCAGCCTCTTCTACTTGGAATGTACCTATCATTAGTGAAGGGAGCAAGCGCACAGCTGCAGCCCTTGTTCACAGGGCACAGGAAAGCAACTGTCTTTATATACACCTGCTAGAGGGGAAAGGGATTACTGTTTTGTACATCATTCTTTTAACTTGTTTTTGGGTAGATTTGTAAGGTGACACGGAAGAGAACCATTTATCTTCTGGAATATTCCTTCAGAGTTAGCTACTCAGTTACTTGGATATAATGGAACATAAAGGAAGAGACATCCATTGGTAAGAGTTAATGTACCGAAAATTTATGACATCATTCAAAGCAATTTAATGGTTTTTGATTGTCTTCAGAGAATGAGGAGAGTCCCTTAGTTTTATTATTTGACTGAAGTCTTGCTGTTTAGTTGCTAAGTCGTGTCCGACTCTTTGTGACACCATGGACTGTAGCCCGCCAGGCCCCTCTCTCCATGGGATTTCCCAGGCAAGAATTCTGGAGTCAGTTACCATTTCCTTCTCCAGGGGGTCTTCACAACTGAGGGATCGAACTTGCATCTCCTGCATTTGGCAGGTGAATTCTTTACCAGTGAGCTACTAGGGAAGTCCGTGACTGAAGTCAGGCAGTATAAAAGAAGAAGCTTATTTTCCAATGCTGGAGTCTATTCCCCCACGCCAAATCCATTATTCATGTTCAAAATTATTCTGTAATGAGCAGAATAATATGTGTAGCAAATAATGATTAATGTCATTTTGTATGTTGATAAGGGAAGGGAACCAACTATCTTTATATTTTAATGTAATTTAGAAACTAAGCAGTTCCTAATGTGAGAAAAATCATGTTGCTCTACTTACTCTCTGTTGGAGTAACTCCCCAGTAGCAAAAAATGTTGTGATTTGGGAGAACACCATGAGAAGGAAAGCTTTATCAAATAATTGACTTCTGTTTTAGAACCTGAACCTATCTGCATAACAGCTATGCTTTTGAGTCTGAAGCTGGAGCTTCAGACTATCTAGAAAGAATGTCTTCCTTTCTCAGGGACCCAACTTCAGCCTTTCTCCCTGTTTCTACTTAATTACTCTATATTCTTCTGCCTCTTCACTATGTCTGGTCAGGACAGTTGACCAAAAGGGGTAGCCAGGATGCTAGAGTAAAGATTAAAGAGGTGGAAAGGTCTGTTGCTAGATTTACACTTGCTTCCAGATGGCACAAATAGATTCCAGCAGAGACGTAATTAGGATGTTTTATTTTAGAAACAATTTTTAAGTTGGAACAGACTGGAGGTTATCTCGTTCAACCCTCCATCCCCCATTTATTTGAAAGAAAATGGAGATTAAGTGACTTGGAAGTATAACATTTATCAGAGCCAGGGCTCTTGAGCTCCAGACTCCTCAGTCTTTGACCAGTGTTCTCAAGCTGTATACTTCTTATGCTGTATACTTTTGTTAAAGCTGGACAACTCAAATGTGCTGCCTTAAGTATTCACAGTACTTGCTTATTTTGTCTACAAGTCTGAGCTCCATATTTTTCCTAGGAAAAGTAAAGTTTTATAATTCTGTATTCAAATTTTGAATGTATATCTTAATTTATCATGTTATTGTCATTTAGTTGCTAAGTTGTATCTTTTGCGACCAGGCTCCTCTGTCCATGGAATTTCCCAGGCAAGAATACTGGGATGGGTTGCCATTTCCTTCTCCAGGGGATCTTCCTTACCCAGAGATCAAACTTGCATTGCAGGTGGATTCTTTACCACTGAGCCACCAGGAAGCCCAGTTTTTGTTATTGTCAACTATAATTTTTGGTATACAAGTCATTATTTAATTGTTTTATTTAAAAATGACATAGAAATGCAATTTAAAATATTTTCCAAGCTCTTAAATAGGCTGTATCCTAAGGGGAAGTACTATATTTGCTTGTCTTTTTTTTTTTTTTTAAAGAAAAATAGCAGATTTGCAATCTCTATCATTTGTACTTCCCCTTTTTGGGTGTTAGTGATGTATGTCATAATAACTGTATTAGTGTACATAATCCTCATACTTGGCATACATCTCTTTACTTACTTAATGACGTAACGGTGATTGTAATCATTCTAAAGATTGTTGTAAAAATTTAATGAATTATTAATTATAGAAATTGAAATATTTGTTCCTCTAGGTCACTCTTGAGCAAAAGTAAAATTACTGGCAGCTAATATTGGCTGTACAAGCTGGGACTTGCCTAGCTGGGATTTAAAGGTGCGGCAGCACTCTTAAGTCAAAGAACCAACAAATTAGAATGTGAACGGACTGCCCTGTGTTCCATAGCAACTAGAACCAGTACATGCAGTCATTCTGTTATATGACTTCTTATTTTCTTAATCTGAGTCTTTGGAGGGATCTGTTGTTTACTGATTAATAGTCTGAGACTGCGGCAAGAATAAGTAATTACCAAGATTTTGTCTTATTTTTCTGTGTTTGTGTGTGTGTGTTAGATTTGGAAGTAAACTATAAGGTTAGGCTTGAATTTAGTTTTGGTATCCTGTTTTGTGATAAAGATGAACAATTTGAGCACTAACCTGTTGATTATTTGAAACAGTCCACCTAAGAGAGACTGAGAAATTGACAAAAAACTGAACTTTCTAGCAGTAACCTGATGCTCTTACCAGCTTTATTTGTGGCACCAAATCTTAAAGGATGTATTTATATAAAACAGGAGTAGGTTTCCTATGGGAGAAAACCATTTGTCATTTGCCCTTAACAAGGTAAATCCCTATGGATAAACGTTTCTTGTAAAACTGTTCCCCTTGGATTTCTTTTCTCCTTCAATAAAAAAGGAGCTATGATAAACAAAGGTATGATGAAATATTAGTTAGCTCTTGCAGTTTTGCCTAGAAGTTATTCATTCTTAATCTTTATGGTTTTATTTTTTTAATTTAATGAGAATTAAGAATCAGGATACAGTGCATTAAATTGACTTTGTGTTAACTGAAGAAAAGGGGTTTTGTTTTTGAGTGAGCATGGGGGGGCATCTCAATCATTTACTTTTAGACTTAACTATATTCCTAATTTGCAGCATATACCTACTGGCCCATAAAATGGAACAGAAAATACAAATTATTCAGATTAAAAAATGCTAATTACTTGAAAGTCTAAATTGAGGTTTGAATATAGAATTACCAGTTACTAAATATTAGACTGCTGGATATGTTGGATATAGAGGGGAAGAATCTGAAACATGGTGTATGGTCTTAATAGCTTATGAATTTATAATCTGGCTAATTTTTTAAATTAAAACTTTCTAAATATGAATTAATAGAATCTTCTGAAAAGGAGGTACTTTGGATGTTCTCATATAGCCCAGAGTTTTTTTTGTGTCGGTATCTTTCATTGCCTATTTGTCAGAATTCTTTAAGAATTGTTTATTGAGTGCCACAAATATGCCATAGGTTGTGTTTTTAGGAAGCTCACAGTTTAGTTTAAATTTTCAAACTTACATTTCATCATTCTGCTTTGTAAACTGCTCTTTTCTGGCCGGCCTGGTTTATGATGTTATGTAACTGATTAAGAGTGTGAACTTCAGAATGGACAACCCTGGGTTTGAATTCCAGCTCTGCCTGCTGCTGATTAGTAGTTAACCTTAGGCAGATTACTTTAAACTACTGTTTCAAAAAATTGCATTAGATGATTTAGACTAATAGCACTGTGTCTGACATCTAAGTGCTTAGTCAATGGCATTCGCTGTTATTACTCTGAATTCTGACTTGTCCTTTTTTCCCTGTTACTTGTTACTTCTCATCATTCATTCTTGTGTAAACTGTATTCCTCAGTCTCCCAAAATTCATCTCTCCTAAACTAGAGTGGTCCCTAACGATGAGTTTACTTTTAATGAATTTCTTATTAACACAGGTATTGATAGTGAATTGTGATTTAGATTTATGTCTATAAAAGTTTGATCTTTCCACACTGTTCCTAAGATTCCAGAGGGTAAATGACTACACAGTAGGTTTTTGAATTCAGCACAAAACCCAATATCTTTTACTAATAGAAGCAATCAATGAGTAATTATTAAATCTCAGATTTTTTTATCTTTAATCAATTATAGAAGTCACTTTTAACCATTGTATAAGTCAATAAACCCCTAGAGTAACAGGAGAATTTGGCCTTGGAGTACAGAATGAAGCAGGGCAAAGACTAATAGAGTTTCTCAAGAAAACGCACTGGTCATAACAAATACCCTCTTCCAACAACACAAGAGAAGACTCTACACATGGACATCACCAGATGGTCAGTACTGAAATCAGATTGATTATATTCTTTACAGCTAAAGATGAAGATGTTCTATAGAGTCAGCAAAAACAAGACCCAGAGCTGACTGTGGCTCAAATCATGAATTCCTTATTGCCAAACTCAAGACTTAAATTGAAGAAAGTAGGGAAAACCACTAGACGATTTAGGTATGACCCAAATCAAATCCTTTATGATTATACAGTGGAAGTGAGAAATAGATTCAAGGGATTAGATCTGATAAAGTGCCTGAAGAAGTATGAATGGAGGTTTGTGACATTGTACAGGAGTCGGGGATCGAGATCATCCCCAAGAAAGAGAAATACAAAAAAGCAAAATGGCTGTCTGAGGCAGCCTTACTAATAGCTGTGAAAAGAGAAGCAAAAAGCAAAGGAGAAAAGGAAAGATATACCTGTTTGAATGCAGAGTTCCAAAGAATAGCAAGGAGAGATAAGAAAGCCTTCCTCAGTGAGCAGTGCGAAGAAATAGAGGAAAACAATACAATAGGAAAGACTAGAGAACTCTTCAAGAGAGAGATACCAAGGGAACATTTCATGCAAAGATGGGATCGATAAAGGATGGAAATGGTAGGGACCTAACAGAAGCAGAAGATACTAAGAAGAGGTGGCAAGAATACACAGAAGGAATGTACCAAAAAAGATCTTCATGACCCAGATAATCATGATGATGTGATCACTCACCTAGAACCAGACATCCTGGAATTTGAAATCAAGTGGGCCTTAGAAAGAATCACTATGAACAAAGCTAGTGGAGGCAATGGAATTCTAGTTGAGCTGTTTCAAATCCTGAAAGTTGATGCTGTGAAAGTGCTGCACTCAATATGCCATCAAATTTTGAAAACTCAGCAGTGGTCACGGGACTGGAAAAGGTCAGTTTTCATTCCAATCCCAAAGAGAGGCAGTGCCAAAGTATGCACAAACTACCACACAGTTACACTCATCTCACACGCTAGTAAAGTAATTCTCAAAATTCTCCAAGCCAGGCTTCAACAGTACGTGAACTGTGAACTTCCAGATATTCAAGCTGGATTTAGAAAAGGCAGAGGAACCAGAGATCAAATTGCCGACATCCACTGGATCATAGAAAAGGCAAGAGAGTTCCAGAAAAACATCTACTTCTACTTTATTGACTATATGAAAATCTTTGACTGTGTGGATCCCAAAAAACTGTGAAAAATTCTCCAATTCTCCAAAAGATGGGAATACCACACCACCTGACCAGCTCTTGAGAAGTTTGTATGCAGGTCAGGAAGCAACAGTTAGAAATAGACATGAAACAACAGACTGGTTCCAAATAGGAAAAGAAGTATGTCAAGGCTGTATATTGTCATTTGCTTATCTAACTTATATGCAGAGTACATCATGAGAAGCGCTGGGCTGGATGAAGCACAAGCTGGAATCAAAATTGCTGGGATAATTATCAATAATCTCAGATACATAGATGATATCACACTTATGGCAGAAAGTGAAGAAGAACTAAAGAGCCTCTTGATGAAAAGTGAAAGAGGAGAATGAAAAAGTTGGCCTAAAGCTCAACATTCAGAAAACTAAGATCGTGGCATCTGGTCTCATCACTTCATGGCAAATAGATGGGGAAACAGTGACAGACTTTATTTTTCTGGGCTCCAAAATCACTGCAGATGGTGACTGCAGCCATGAAATTAAAAGACGCTTACTCCTTGGAAGAAAAGTTATGACCAACCTGGACAGCATATTAAAAATCAGAGATGTTACTTTGCCAACAAAGGTCCATCTGGTCGAGGCTATGGTTTTTCCAGTAGTCATGTATAGATGTGAGAGTTGGACTGTAAAGAAAGCTGAGCACCACAGAACTGATGCTTTTGAACTCTGGTGTTGAAGACTCTTGAGCATCTCTTGGACTGCAAGGAGACCCAACCAGTCAATCCTAAAGGAAATCAGACCTGAATATTCATTGAAAGGACTGATATTGAAGTTGAAACTCCATTATTTTGGCCACCTGATGTGAAGAACTGACTCAGTTGAAAAGACCCTGATGTGGAGAAGGGGACGACAGAGGATGAGATGGTTGGGTGGCATCAGCAACTCAATGGACATGACTTTGAGTAAACTCTGGGAGTTGGTGATGGACAGGGAGGCCTGGTGTACTGCAGTCCAAGGGGTTGCAAAGAGTTGGACACAACCGAGCAGCGGAACTGAAGCAATTTTGTCTAGCCCTGATTTTGTAGTGACCATTTGAGCAATGCAGTTATAGTATTCCAAATGGATTTTTTAAAGTTCCTGTTTTTTTTAAAATCGATTGAGTGGGATGAAATGATATCATAAGTTTTTGTTATTTCTTCAAATTAGCGTCATCCGGGAGTAGATTTGAGCTGACCTAATCAAGGTCTCTTTTCCTCTTATGTTTTCAAGTGATGTTTTGTTACCTAACTGTGTCTGTATTGCATGTGTGTTTGTGTTTCAGACTTGCCTGCAATTTCCTGTGTCTAACAAGAGTAGTTTCTTAGTTTCAGAATTTGAAGAGTGCCTTGTGGAATCTAGTACCTTCTTCCCATTTTCTCATTGTTGCAGGAATTGTGCAATAATTCCTTAGGAATTGTGGAAATTCCTAATTCTGCTTACTGTGGGAGAGACCTGGAGGACAGTTTTTTTGGGAGTGGCTACTTTGAATACCCTCAAACTCTTCAGGTTCTCCTTTTGCTGCCTATCTTCACTGTTCTGCTGAGATGGCCACAAAGTGCAAAATTTGGGCTTGAGTTCCAAGGTTTTACCAATGCACTTGGTGTCAGAGTGAATTATTACGGTAGTTAGATCTGTGATGCACTTGTGATGTTCCACTAGGGCTGCACTATGGGATGTTACAGTTGGCTTTGATGTCTGCTGTGGAGACTTGACCCTGAAGAATGCTTGTATTTTTTTATGAAACTATTATCTATAAATCCATCCAGCTATTTTTTTTTTAACCAGTATATGTTCATTCTGTATCATCTCTTGAGATTTTGTTTGGTAAATTTGCTACCAGTTATGAAGTCATATTGACCTCTCTTCAGACTTAAGGGATTTCCTTCAGTTTCTAGAATCAGTTTAGGTGTACAAATTCATGTTTACTTTTTATATATTCAGTTATTTGTTGAGTAAATATTGGCACCTATTATATTGGAGAAGGAAATGGCAACCCACTCCAGTGTTGGAGAATCTCATGGACGGAGGAGCCTGGTAGGCAGGCCACAGTCCAGGGGGTTGCAAAGAGCTGGACACGACTGAGCGACATCACTCACTCATATGGGCCAAGCAGAGGAATGCTGTGGAGGATACAACAGTGAACAAAATTAACTAGGTAGGTCTGTGCTCTCAAAGAGTTTACAGTTGAACAGTTGGCAGCGAGAGAGAGAAAATAAATGACTATTATAATAAATGATTATAAATGCTATCGGGAAAAAGGAGAGTAGAGAGGGTAGGTGATGAAAGTGAAGGAAATTTTAAATAGGGAAATTAGGAGAAAAAGAGAAGGTGACAAAATGTTACAGAGGTAAGTATTGCTTATTTCCTCAAATGTGGCTTTATGTATTTATATTGATGCCTTGATTGATGCTAGCCTTCCTTCTGTAAAGGAGGAGCTACAGAGCTCTGTTTTCTTCTGTAAATAAAGAGCCCTATCTGTTTACATCTGTTCTTACATAGTACTTTTCTTTCTTCTTTTCTCTTTGCTGCCTTTTATCCATTTTATATGCTTTTCTCTGAATATACAACCTTTTCATTTATATGTTCTTTTGAAGCTGTATTGACTAAAACTGTTGACTAAAAACTGGTTTCTGTAAGAGATTGGGAATATTAAAAATCTCTTTCAAAAACTTTTATTTTTGGAGGAGAGAGGAGATTTTCATTTCTTTAAGTTTACCCTACCTGCTTACAAGTTAGAGGTTCTTCTGAAACACTTGTAACTGTCACTAAAATAAATATTAAAAAAATGGAAAGAACTGATGCATGAAGTATTAAAAGTTAAAAATCACAGTTAATAGATAAATAGAAATTACTCTGGCCAAACTGCTTATTTGTTGATTATGCTCTCAGTTTACTTATATGGCTAATTTAAACAGAACCAAGAATCTTTGCATATGGTGGTTTCTATGGTCAGTGTCTTAGTTATGAAACTGAAAAGCCCTTGTTTATATAGGTTAGATATCTGTCATTATCCAGTCATGCTAATTGTGACTTCTCATAGGTTTAAGAATTGAATTTATTTGTAAAATTTTGTATATGCAAAAAGAGATTAATGAGATTATTTAGACAAATAAAAGTTACTAATGGAGGGAAATTATCTTGAATTCTGCTATTTTGACAAATAGGTTGTCATACTGATGTTTTTAGAATAAAATTTTACAGTGTACTAATGTCAAAATTTTATTTTCCATTTCAAATTCAGTGTCAGATATTCAACACTATGTGTCTGTCATCCATTATGAAATGTACATACGGTTTGACAGTATTTGAGGGTATTGTACTGTATTGGAATACTTAAAAATGATACAAAATATATAAAAGTATAGTTTTTAATGTATTTAAGTTAAGGAAGTGGAAATTTCTATGGAGTTTTAATCATACAAACTACATTTCTCTGCTTGAATTTATGTGACTTTGTAAGTAATATTTATTTCTAATCCTGGTTGAAGGTTGGTTAAGTGGTTATACTAGAAGATATGCCCAGGCATTTGTGTCTGAAGTGAGTCATATATTCCCACATTTTAGCAGCCTGTAGTTCAAAGTTTATTGAACTTGAGTACTTGCTATTTTTGCCATTAAAAATATAAATAAATAAAGTCAAATTTAGTATCACCACTTGTTTGTACCATTACCATGTTTATGAGAAAATATATAAGGTGTATGAAAGACTTTGGAAAGCAAATCTGCCCTCATAATCTCCCCTACTTAGCTTTTCATTAAGGAAAAATGTTAAGATACACAAAAATAGAAAATATGATGAAATAATGAAATGAATTCCTATGTATCCATCTCTCTGCTTTAATTATTAAGTTGTGGTTAATCTTACTTCAGCCATTCCTCCTCACTCCCCACTCCATTATTGTTGGCCTCACTTTTTACCTATGAAAAGCGATCCAACACAGCTGAGTCAGGCTTAGTGCTCAAACTACCAGTCCTTTACTCTGCTTTGCCATGTTGCGTAATCTCCCCACCCCCTGGAAATAGAGGGATGAATGGAAAAAAAATCATGAAAAGAATAAAGGTTAGTTTCCAAACAAGTATCATTTAAGATTTTGAGTTGTGAACTTTCATATTTCTTGTCTCAGATTTTGAGTTGAAATTAATTATTATCTTCCAAATTAAGCGTAGACTCCACAAAGGAAGTTTGTTAGTGCTCTGCGAGAAAGTAACATATTTCTCTTTACAACAATGGTTCCTTTTTATTTTTTCTAAAGATTTTCTGTGTATTTGCTTTCACAAAAAATTGTGAAATATGTATCTTTGAGATTTTTGGCATTTACAATGTGGTACAACTGAAATTGGCCCTCAGATTTAAAGAATGTACTTCAAGATGCTTTTTTCAGTATCCTGTTATGCATTTCAAAAATCAATTGATCCATTTCCTTTTTTCCCATTAATTCAATATTTTTTCAAGTTTTTAAATGATAAAAGTGATTAGTAGTATTTAAAAAGTAAAAGTTTTTTGAGGTTTTAAAACAGGTTTTTAACTGATAAGCACTCTTCCAATCAGATGTTGTATCATAATCCTTGAATAAATCTTAATATTAAAAACTCTTCCTTTGTCCATCAATATCTTTTTGACCTTGGCTGAATTAATTACAGAAAACTCTTGAAAAAACATTTTGGGAAGTATTCTGTCAGTAGATAGGAGCTGGTAGAAGCAAGAAGGGGCTCTCATATTTAGGGCTCTCAATGGTTTTTTTTCTCTTTATAATTAATAAGATGATTACTAAAAAGAATTCTAACCTGTAAGTCGTTGGCTACCAACTATAGTTATATGATTTATTAAAAAGCCTATAATTCTTGACAAATGCTTACAAAATTTTTAAAAATTCAGAATTCAGTTTTATTCAGCAGCTTTTGTTGAGGATCTTTGATTTTTGGGGGAAAGGGGTTGGTATGTAGAAACGAAGTGTGACAGGGTGTTGCAAATCCAAGTAAACTTGAATGTGCAAAAAGACAGGCCAAATTTCATAGATAAATATGTGATTATAGCTGCACACTCCTGGTTTCTTGTAATGAAGCCACACTTTATGATTTGTTGTGGCTTCATAACTTGAAAGACAGAAGACCTCAATGGACACCAGAAAGCTCTTTTTCAACAACACTTCTACTATAAGATATCCATTCTCATTTAACAGTTTATCCTTTATTTTACTGCATTGCCTTTTAGTTAACACTGCCTGTGAAAAGTGAAAAAGTGTTAGTCTCTCAGTTGTGTTAGACTCTTTTCGACCCTATGGTCTGTAACCAGGCTCCTCTCTCCATGGAATTCTTCAGGCAAGAATACTGGAGTGGGTAGCCATTTCCTTCTCCAGGGGATCTTCCTGACCCCAGAGATTGAACTCGGGTTTCCTGCATTGCAGGCAGATTCTTTACTATCTGAGCCACCAGGGAAGCCCAGTAATACCTGACAGGGTCCTAAATATTAATGAGCCAGTTTAGAACTTTGGTTCTTTCAGAGCAGATTCTTCTAGAGTTATGTAATACATAGTAGTAATTAACCAACTATTAAATAATTGCTTTAAAATAAATGCATTTGCCTGACACAGGTCCTGTGAATGGTATACTCATAAGTAGAATCTGACTTTAATGGCTTTATTGACTACTGTGTGTCTGTTTGTATGTAGTGTGTATATTCTAATGTTTTGTTCTTGTTGAAAAAAATCAATTTTCATTACTTGAAAAAGGTTTTCCTATATTATTAATAGAGTCTTAGTTTTAGAATTAAGTTTTTCTAAATTAAATTAATCCTAAATGAGAAATTGAAAGTTTTCAAAGTTCTAAACTATAAAATTAAGTTGAATCTTCAAGTTAAAAAAGTCACTTTTTTTGCATTACAATTGTTACTGATGATCACTGCATGTTTTAAGAACCTTTTCTTTTCTGTGTTGTTGCTTGACTTAAGAAGAAGGAAGAGTGAGTCAAGGAAAATACAATTATTGAATGTAAAATTTTTCATCTTTGTGTTTTTTCCTTTTTTTCTCAGCTATAAAGTGAATCCTCATGTTTCTGCAAATTTTCTTTAAGTTCTTCTCTTTCTGCATTCTTGTCTCTCTTTCTTATCCTTTCTGTCCCATTTTCCCCTTTTGCTTGGTTCTACTCTGCTTGGCTTTCCTTATAGGATATTTTGGCTCTGAACCTTCTCAGCCAACCTTGGTGTGTTGCTCAAATGCTGCCTTTGCACCTCTCAGCCTGCTTCAGCTCTCTTGTTATTGAATTCTTTGTCTTTGTTTTTGGAATAATTGTTCTGCATTCCTCTGTTTATTGTTTCTTGGTACTTTTAGAGAAATAGCTAATTTCCTTTATTCTGCTTCCTATGGTACATAATGAGAAGAAGAAATAAAAACAACAGTTGAAGGACAGGTGCTGTTGGCTCTTTAAAAAAAGAATAAGATGATGCAGTTGGCAGATTATTTTAAACAGTGCTCCCACTTTGAAATAGATAGTTGCTGTGAATGTAAAAAATGAATGTTGTTTTTATTTCTTTAATTTTATTTTTAACTTTCAGAAGTTACAGGCAATATTAGTATAGCCAAAATATACTGGGCATTTTGGATTAGATGATTATTGTAAAATCATGTATTATTTTTATTTCTCTGGTAGTCTTTGGTATTTTATAGTAGGCCAGCATCTATTTTTATCTTTAAATACTTGATGAAAAAATGCCTATCATACATAACTAAGTAAACCTCAATGCAGTTTCTTCTTTTAAAGAAGGTAGAGGTCCCTGCCCATGTTTCAAATTCTATTTCACATAATTTGTTTAGCAGTATTTTGATAGACTACTATTTTTTCTCTTTTGTTTGCATTTGCGTTGAAGTAGTACTAGTTGTAATTGATTTATGTCAGTAACTTGTTGAGTGTTAATCTTTACAGTTATAGAATATAGGATAGAATAGATTTTGGAATTAATAATAAAATTATTACCAAAAGGGGTGACAAGAAAAAAAATCTACTTTTATAATAAAATGAAACTTAGAATTTCTTTAGTTTTTCAGTGGTGTGTGGCGGGGGGGTGGGTAGGGGACTGCTCTTAGTTCATGACTTCATGACCTCTGGGTTCCTACCTAATGCCATTCTACCTAATGCCATTTTTTTAAATCAAAGTTGAAGATGCTTAATACTGCCTTTTTTTTCCCTTGAAACTTTCTCAGTTCATCTGTATCCATTATAACCTTTTAGGAGACTATATGGAAATAAAAACTTGGGGATGCTAGGTGGTATAATTGAAATGTAGATCATAATCTGTTCTTTATTTGTTTTACCAAATTAGGGATTCTAAGGATACATTTTGAATATTTGTGTATGTTTAGCATTTTGTCCCTTTGTTAGAAATCTCTCAGTGTGACTTATTTTTAATAGGATGTGTCTTGAATTGTGGTCCAATCACTCTTGAAAAGTATTAAGCCTCTTAAACACACTGGTCAGACCCATAGAGGGAAGCCTACAGGTTTATTAGCACTCCTTAGCCTGAAAGCACAGCATACCCTTCTAGGTTGCACAGCAACAGACTCCTAGCAACCGTAATAGATTGAATTTCTAAGAGTGACCAGGCCGGATGTAATAATAAAGCAAGAGGTACAAACAGTTGTCATGGTTTTCTTTTCACAGTAGGCTAGTTTGATTTGGGGAAGCTTAGCCTTTAAAAAATGGGTAAACTTCTTGTAAAACTACTACTATTTGTACATAGGACTTCTGGTATTAAAATAGTAATAATAATACCAAATTTAAAGAGCTACTGATTTAAAAGATGTATGTTCAAAATAAAACAAAAAGGAAAGGGAATATCATGTAAAGGAGTTTTCAGGGAGGTGCTTTTAAAAAAGACTTTTAAAACCAAGCTGTAGCAAGACAGTCATATTGAAGGATTGTTAAAAATAAAAATTGCAATATTTGTGCTTTCTTTTGGGAATCCTGTTTTAATTTTTCAGCAACTCTTTGTAGTTTTATGTATGCAATTTAAATGATGAGCCTATAAAACTGATGCTTATGATAAACTTAAAAATTATCAAAGAAACCACACTATTTGAGCTATATATAAACAGTGTTTTTTGAAATTATGGACTAACAACCGATGGAGCAGAGAATCTATTGAAGAAAAAAGAATAAAGTAGTAAAATGTACAATATTCCACAGTGAGAGTAAAAGTGTCTGTGATATTCCTAAAGGTGTAATACTGTGCTACAACTTTGTTAACAGTTCTCCTGGGTATTTTTTAGTCTGTATTTGCTTACATAGCCATGAAAAAGAGATTAATTCAGATACATTCACAACCTGAAACAGGATGCCTCCATCAAAAGAAGTAGATCCTCATATAACTGCTGGAGTTAGAGTGGAACCCTATAGCCTTTGACAGCAATAAGCTGTAAATATACACACATACTAATACCCTTGATTTGTTCATATTTTGTGTCAGCATTTGGAAAAGATTGTTAAAGTGGCAGTTTTAGTACATACTGGTAATTACAGTAAAGAGCAGAAATTAGATATTTGTGACCTATTATATTTCATTAAAAGACTTCCTTATTAAAATGGCACTGCTTATTCTGATTACATGACAGCTGCCCTAAATAGATTAGAAAATACACAGCTTTAGCTAAAGGTAAAATCAACCTCTTAAAAGCTCATGGCATAAAATGAGTAAATGGTAAATAGTATAAACTATTTTTTAACAATAAATTTTCTTTAGGTAGAAATTTTTATCAGTGATTAAGTGCCATGCTTTTTGTGTGTGTGGGCATTTCTCTAATAATAGCTTATCCACAGTGGCATTTTCCCATTGAGGTGTTTTAATACACCCACCTAATACTAGCTTCCTAGTAGAAAAATGATATTAAGAGGTGTCATAGACCCAGGGATCAGCGTGGCATCACAAAAGAAACTTTTTCTGCTCCCTAGTGAATTAGCATCCTAATTCAAATTCAATGTAAATACTACCTTTACCAAGCAGAACTAGGTTGTTTGGAAGTTCTACCACTAGAGTATCAGTATCTGAAATATTAGTAATCAGCTAGAGCCACAGTGAGTTTAATACTTGAATTTAGGCATCACTTGTATAACATTGAATCGTCTGCTCTTCTGGGGAATAAATTTATTATGTGGCTCTTTTCTACAGTTGATATTTCTGAAGTATTACTGTCTTTATTTTACATAGTGACTGCATACCACTGTATAGAAGTCATGCCTATATTCTGAATTGTAGTTGAGCTGTTTGGTAGGCCAACCTGCCACACATTCTAGTAGGTAACAACTTTGTCCTCTTCCACATCATGAGGCATGGGTGTGAACTGTAGTTCAACCTATGAGTATGAAATCACAGCTCGCTCTTGAAGACACAAAAACGATTAGTATGAAGCAGACTTCTGGAATGATTACCTCCTTCAACTAATCTTGAATATAGGTTTTTGTTGGGATTGTCCCCGTATTAGTAGAAGTCTATTGGAGTACTTTCATGGAACTGTAAAGTTTCTGCAGAGACCCAAAGTATGCTATGTGAGACACTCGTGAGTTTCACTTACACAAATATCCATGACTACTTATGTCTTTAGCTGAAGAAAATAAAAGTATCTGATGCATGTTGCATGAGCTTTGTCAGCTTGCAAAATTATTAGAGGAGGATGTGAGTCCTAGCCTTTTGAAAAGTAAAATAGGCCTGAATTCAATTCCTGGCTTATCATTTGATGACTAATTATTTTTAAATTCATCAACTATTTTAAGCCCAGATTTTTAATGTAAGCATGAAGATATTGCATATACAGTTGCATTATAAAGTGAAAATAAGGTGAATGATAAAGCAAGATGTGTCTATAGAGAACTTAGTGTGAAAGTCTATATTGGCATTCAGACGTAGCTAGTATGGTCATTATCTTTCCAGCTTACTCCTTGTGGTAGGATGTGAAGAGGGTTTTGCTGGAGAGGGTGGCAGCTGAAAATAGTAACATGAAACAGATATAATCAGAAAATAATGGTTTTCCAAGAGGAATGTATGTATATTTTAAGGTCATTTTCAGTATTAGGAATTTGTTAGAATAAACAGTTAATAGTAATCCCTCTTATTCACAGATTCAAGTATTGGGAAAGGATCTTTAAAGATTACAGAGCAATAATTGATAAGAAAAATATATACTGGTCAGATGAAATACTAATTACTCTAACATAGGGTAGAATTTAAAGAATAAAGCAAGTTTATTTTAGTTAAGTATGTATGGTGATCCTTATATTATTTAAACATTTGACCTCTCTCCAGTTTTTTCTTCCATGTAAAATGTAGGAGCAGAAGTGAGTAAACTGCCCAGCCTAGTATTAGCACCTAATACTAATGATAAAGGAAAACTGAAAATGAGTTATCAGTAGCTTCTGCTAAGAAATAAAGCAACAGTAGAGTCCCATAAAAATCTGATTACCTGTGGTAGTTTTTGGCCTACCTTTGAAAAAATGTTCAATATACTTATGCTTGATTTACAAAATATAGTGTAAATTTTAATATATACTGTTGTTGCTAAAGGCATCATAAAGGCATTTAATTTAATGAAAAGATATTTGCGAAAGAGTAGAAGTGGTTTGAAATGTAGCAGTTTGAAGTAGCTGGTGGGATTAAACTGGTTTAGGTAATAACTCTCCTATTTCAGTTCTTTGAAGAAGGTAATTCGAGACGAAGCTTAAGTAAAGGAGGTGGTAAGGAATATACTTAACTTTGCCTTGATATTGTAAAAGGGAAAAAAATACCAGGCTACAGTGATACTTAGTAGAGCCAAGGGAAAATAGCACTTACTGTTAAGAATATACAGTTTTTCGATAAAACTACTGGCTATTGCCTATAGTTCTATAAATTTTAGAATGAGTATGACTTAGGTATACTAGGCTTCCCAAGCATCTCAGTGGTAGAGAATACAGCTGCAAGTACAGGACACCCGGCTTCAACCCCTGAGTCCGGATGACCTCCTGGAAAAGGAAATGGCTGCCCACTCCAGTATTCCTGCCTGGGAAATCCCACAGATGGAGGAGCCTGGCGGGCTACAGTCCATGGATTTGCCAAAGAGTCAAACAGGACTTAGCAACTAAACAACAACAATGACTTATGTGCTCATACTGTTCAACTCTTTAACTATTATTTTGAAGAAGTAAATATTGCTAAAAACCTTAAATTGGGAAATATAAAATTTAAGTTAATCAAAATATAATTCTGTTCTCAAAGAACCTATTTTTTTTACATCAACGAATATGTAACTCTGATTTGTCATTTTGTATATACTTGTGAAAACGTAGAGGATAATTATACATTTTATGCTTAACTGAAGATTATGGCCAACTCAGTGAAGATTCATTTGTGAGCTTCATAAATATTCTCTGTGTAAATTTTTTTCTCCTGAGAATGAAGTTTTTACTTTATAGTTATATCTTCCTTGATAGTCTTTGTACTTTGAGTTGTTGAATTGGGAAGTGTATTTGCATATATATGCGTATGTATGTATATATGTAAATATACACAGGAAATAGCATAAACTTTCTTCTCAGTGCAGACTAAAGTTAGACTTCTTCATATTTAAATAATTGCTAAGTGAGAAAAACTTGAAGTCCTAAACTAGTCCAAACTCTCACTACTGGTGAGGTCTTTTCACAACAGAGTCTTCTATATAAAATGTATACTGCATGTGAATGCTGCTCAAAGTATGAATGGAGACCAGCCCCAGGAGGTCTTTCCTTTTCCATAAATATCTATGTGCGACTACATTTATTTTATGTATTTCAATCAAAACAGCAAGTTGTGTGTAAAAGTAGACCTGAGAAGCAAGTTGTTTTCTATTAATATGTTAAAGATGTTTATAAAACTGTAAAATAATGCCTACCTACCTGTCTCCTGAGAAGCTCGTATGCAGGGCAAGAAGTAATAGAACCGTACCTGGAACAATGGACTCATTTAAAATTGGGAAAGGAGTATGTCAAGGCCGAATACAGTCACACTGCTTATTTAACTTTTATGCAGAATACATCTTGTGAAATGGCAGGCTGCATGACTCGCAAGCCGGAATCAAGATTGCCAGGAGAAATCAACAACCTCAGATAGGATGATGATACCACTTTAATGGCAGAAGGCATAGAGGAACTAAAGAGCCTCTTTTTTTTTGTAAACTCTAATTTTTTTATTTTTAAAATTTATTTTTTAATTGAAGGATAAATGCTTTACAGAATTTTGTTGGTTTCTGCCAAACATCAGCATGAATCAGGACACATATACATATGTTCCCTCCCTCTTGAACTTCCCTCTCATCTCCCTCCCCATCCTACCCCTCTAGGTTGTTACAGAGCCCCTTTTGAGTTCCCTGAGTCATACAGCAAATTCCCATTGGCTATCTATTTTACATATGGTAATGTAACTTTCCACGTTACTTTCTCCATACATCTCACCCTCTCTTTCCTCCTATCCCCCGCACCATGTCTATAAGTCTGTTTTCTATGTCTGTGTCTCCATTGCTGCCCTTTGAGTAATTTCATCAATACCATCTTTCTAGATTCTATACATTATGTGTTAGTATGCAACATTTATCTCTCTCTAAAGAGCCTCTTGACAAAGGTGAAAGAGGAGAGTGAAAAGGCTGGCTTAAAACTCAACATTCAAAAAACAAAGATCATGGCATCTGGTCCCAAAACTTCATGGGAAATAGATGGGAGAAAAGTGGAAACAGTGACATTTTATTTTCTTGGGCTCCAATATCACTGTGGACAGTGATTGCAGCCACAAAATTAAAATATGCTTGCTCCTTGAAAGAAAAGCTATGACAAAACTAGAAAGCATGTTAAAAAGCCGAGACATCACTTTGCTGACAAATGTACATATAGTCAAAGCTGTGGTTTTTCCAGTAGTCATGTATAGATGTGAGAGTTGGACCATAAAGAAGGCTGAGTGCTAAAGAATTGATGCTTTCAAACTGTGGTGCTGGAGAAGAGTCTTGAAAGTACCTTGGTCAGCAAGGAGATCAAACCAGTCCATCCTAAAGGAAATCAGTACTGAATATTCATTGGAAGGACTGATGATAAAGCTGAAGCTGCTGTTTGGCCACCTGATACAAAGAAACAACTCATTGGAAAAGACCCTGATAATAGGAAAGATTGAGAGGAGAAAGGGGCGATAGAGGATAAACTGGTTGAATGGCATCACCAACTCAATGGACATGAGTATGAGCAATCTCTGGGAGATAATGAAGGACAGGGATCACAGAGTTGGACAAGACTTAGGGGCTGAACAATACAAAAACAATGCTACTCTTCTCATGAAATTGTTTTTTTCTCAGAAAATTACATTTATTTCTTAAAATTGTGACTATTATAAGATGCAATGGTTTTATTATTAATTTCTCTTTTTTTATTCATGTATTTTTAGGTGTCCAACATAATGATTTGTTATTTGTATACACTGCAAAATGATCAGGACAGTAAGTCTGGTTACCAACCATCCCATACAAAGTTACAAAATTTCTTTTTTCTCTTCCTTGTGATGAGAACTTTTAAGATTTACTCCCTTGGCAACTTTCAAATATACACTACAGTGTTAATATAGACTATAGTCACCATTTGTATATTACAGTCCCTTAACATTTTTTAGTTGCAAGTTAGTACCTCTTTAGCAGGTCACCCATGTGCCTACCTCCAATCCCCCTCCACTTTGGCAGCCATCTGTGCTGTTTTTTTTTTTTTTTTTTTAATGAATTTGGCCCGTTCATTTGTGTTGTTTTTTAGATTACATATATAAAATCATACAATATGTCCCTTTTTCTGTCTGACTTATATAGACATGCTGTCCTCAAATAGTGACAGTTTTACTTGTTCCTTTTCAGTTTGGATGCCTTTTATTTATTTATTTTCTTGCCTAATTGCTCTCATTAGGACTTCTAATACTACGTTAAATAAAAGTGGTGAGAGTGATGAATTCAGCTAACAGTTTGTCAGTTTTGGTTATTTTGTCAAAGAATGGGTTTTTAGGTTCATTGATCTCTTCTGTTGCTTTTTTAGTCTCTTCTTCTGCTCTGATCATTTTTATTTCCTTCTTGCAACTTACTTTGGGCTTTGTTCTTCTTTTCTAGTTCCTTTGAAAAGTGGAAAGTGTTAGTTGCTTAGTTATGTCCAACTCTTTGTGACCCTGTGGACTGTAGCCCGCCAGGCTCCTATGTCCATGGAATTCTCCAGGCAAGAATATTGAAGTGGGTTGCCATTCCCTTCTCCAGGGGAACTTCCCAATGCAGGGATGGAAGCTGGGTCTCCTGCATTGCAGGCAGATTCTTTACCATATGAGCCACCAGTGAAGCCTAGTTCCATTAGGTATAAAGTTAAATGAGTTGAGATTTTTCTTTTTTCTTGAGGGAGACTTGTATGACTATACATTCTTCTTAGAACTGCTTTTGCTGCATCCATATATTTTGGTACATTGTGTCAAGGTATTTTTTTATTCTTTTGATTTCTTGACCCATTGGCTGTTTAATTGCATGTTGTTTAATCTTCACACATTTATGAGTTTTTCAGTTTTCTCATAATGTGTAGATTCATTTATGTAAGTAGATTGTTAAAGTTCTGCAATATTATTGTTATTTCCATCACTTCTTCCCCTTGGATGTGTTAATATCTGTGGTGCTCTAATATTGGGTGCTTGTGTATTTACAGTTATTATTGTTTCTCTTTAGATTGACCCCTTTATTAAACATTATGTGTGTGTGTGTGTGTGTGTTAGTCGCTCAGTCTTGTCCAACTCTTTGTGACCTCATGGACTATAGCCCACCAGACTCCTCTGTCCATGGGGTTTCCCAGGCAGGAATACTGGAGTGGGTTGCCATTCCCTTTCCAGGGGATCTTTTTGACCCAGGGTCATACGTGGATCTCCTACTTTGCAGGCAAATTCTTTACCGTCTGAGCCATCAGAATCCTATATCATTATGTAATACCCTTCTTTTATTGTAGTAGATGTTTTATAGTCTATTTTCTTTTTTTTCTGATAGAAGTATAGCTGCCCCAGCTTTCTTTTGGTTTCTATTGGCATTCTATATCTTTTTCCATCCCTTGACTTTCTTTGTGTGTGTTTTTCTGTATCTGAAGTGAGTCTCTTGTAGGTAGTATATAGATGTGTTCTGTTTATGTATCCATTCAGCCACTCCTTATCTTTTGATTGGAGCAGTTGGCTTATTTACATTTATCTTTTACTCTTTTTCAAGCAAATTGCTTATCTTTCTTTCACTAAGGTTTCTGTTGTTGTTAGGCTTTTTGTTGTTCTTCCCTTTCCTACTTGTTCTTCTCTGTCTTCATTTTGCTTGACTCTGTTTCTGTATGTTAGGTGAAACAACTACCTTGCAATCTTGAAGGAATGGCATTGTGTTTGGAGATGAACTGTATCTTTCAGCCTCACCCTAGGTCTTGCTTGTCTGTTGAACCTTTGTGGTTGTCCAAGCAGCCTGACTTATTCCTGATAGTTCCCAGTTGTTCAGGCTGCCCATAACCTATCAGTGTTCCAAAGAGAAGTAGCTCAGTCAGCAGCTATCTTCAAGCTGATGAGAAGATAGACCTTCAGACAGCTTTTTAAGAATGCAAATATATACGGTCCTGTGGGATTGCAATCATAAACACTGCTGGTAACCTGGAGGTGTCTTGAGCATCACTTGCAAGAATCGAGGCTTCAGTCATGTGTATAAACTGTTTTTTGGAAGATAGTAGAGAACTGTTGCAAGGTCAAGGGATAGCACAAAGATGGTGTTTCCCCGCCTGTTTCACTGGACAGCTTTGTAGTCTCTGGATGTGTTTGGCAAGCCTTAGTCTGCCCTTCAAGCTAAAGTTATAGCCCCTCAAGCTAAATAAATTCTCCTTTTTCACTGAAAGATCTAGGATATGTTTCATTCTACTAACTCTGTTGCCTTGAGGATGATGCGTGCCGCAACTGTCTTTTAAATTGTTAATAGTCCTGTGGGACCCAAGAATGCCAGCCCCCTGGCCACCATAGCCAGATTGGTGAGCAAAGAGTGTTCCCTGTGTGTATTACCCATGCTTGCCAACTTCATTGAGACAGCAGGAGAGCTCAGGACTTGGGTGAGCCCACCAGCTTTGGCAGGGCTGTGAGAGAGTACAGGGTCAGGGCATACCTGCTAGCACCTTCATGGCGGAGGGAGAGCAGAAAAGTGACCAGCTCCTGGTGGCTCAGATAGTAAAGAATCTGCCTGCAATGCAGGAGACCCAGGTTCAGTCCCTGAGTCTGGAAGATCCCCTGGAGAAAGGAATGGCTACCCAATTCAGTATTCTTACCTGGAGGATTCCATGGATAGAGGAACCTGGCAGGCAATAGTGCCTGGGGTTGCAAAGAGCTGGACACGACTGAGCAACTTTCTCTTTCTGTCCCCATAGAGTCCAGTCAAGTCTCTGTCCTTCTGATATATGCTTTAAGACTATGAGTGCATCTTATTCACATACAGTCTAGGAGTTTTCAAACTGCTGTTTTTGTGCTTGTGTCCAGAGAGGGTGAGTCCAAGCTCGAGCCCTTTAAAGTATCCCAGCTCCCTATAGTCCTTTGGGAGCCCCATCGTTTTCATAGCCAGACGTTTTGGAGGCTTGTCTCTTTGTTGCATGTCCTAAGGGTTAGGGTGCCTGATATGGGGATACACTTCTTCCTCCTGAGGGAGAACCTCTGGATTTCTGAAATCCCACCCAGTTGCAGGTTGCCATGCTGGAATGAGGTTCTAGGTGAGGCTGCCTCTGCTCCCTGTTGTGATATGGCCTTTTTACCGTTTGCTGGATTTTTTAGTTTTTATTTTTTTCCCCAGAGGGAATTATTCCGTATGTAGCTGTAGATTTGGTTTATCCATGGAAGGAGTGTAGGATTTTCCTCTGCCACTATCTTGGACTTTCTCCTCCCATTGTGTTTTCTAATATGATAAATGAACAGACATTACCAGTAGTGAACTGAAACTCCTCTTAATAGCTGGAGAGAGCCAGTGTTGTTCATATCTTCTTAAATCTTTATTCAGTTGTCGCATTGCTAACTTGAAACTAGCCATATTGAGAATATTTACATTATGAAATGAGTTGAAACTACAAATTTGTCATTTTTGAAGGTGAAGGGAGGAAAGTTGGCTGATGAATATATACACTGCAAAACTAGGTATAATACACATAAACAAAAATTCTTTGGTATTCTTTAAAAATTTAAGACTGAGATGGGCTATGGGACCCAAAAGTTTGCTAATCATAAATTAATTACTTTACAAATTCAGTTCCAAGATCTGTCATGTATTATATGATCAAGGCAGATTATCAGCCGGGGGTTTTGTCTTTAGAGCCACTTTACCAGTTTCCGCTGTAGTGCCTTCCAAAAAGATTAACTTCATAAAGTGACATGAAGATACATCATATCCTTTGAAGTTGACACCCTGCTAAGTTCATAGCTAATTACTTGTTGAGTGATCAGAGACTCTCAGTATTACAGAGATATAGAACATTGGGGATGGGAAAAGATTCTGGGCTTGAGTAGTCAGAGAAGTCTTTAGGAAGGAGGCAAAGTATGATGATATGAATCTTAAACATTTTTAGGGAGGTGTGTTGGCTGGGGATGTGGGGAAGGGCTTACTCACATGGGAACCAGAGGCAAGATATGATTTTGGTATGAAGAAATTGAAGAGTATTTTAGGAAATAATAAAGCAGATGGAGTTGAAAGAAAAATCAGGCTAAGGACTTGAAACGTAACTGAGTAGGGCATAACCAGCAGTGTATATTTTAAAAACTGGATCAAATGTTAAGGTGAAAGATCTTTTAGGGAGATTAATCTGGGTGCAGATTAGCAGGGAGAGGTCTGAAGCCAGGTAAATCTCTTAATCATTTGAAAGGAAGTGTAGTGTGAAGAACCTGGGCTGTTAATTTAGAAAGACCTTGATTAGAATCCTTCTTTTGCCACTCTGTTACTTTCAACTCATGGATGAGATGAAGATAACTAGATAGTTGGGTTGTAAGTAACACAAAGGGTGTGAAATAGTTTAGTATAGTGCTTGGTACTATGCTAGGACTCAGTGAATGGTATTATCAGTGCTACTTTTGCTGCTACTGCTGCCACTACATTTGTACATTTGATGGGTTATAATGAAGATTAAAACTGGTGAACCATCAGTGGAAACAGGGTGTAGAAACCAGGCCCATCCTTAACACTAATGGATGCAAGAACACACATGGAAGTTCACTCATTATGTGTCTGAATGTTTAAATGCTGCAAATCAGTTAACTGTTAAATAAATGCACTCTCAAATTAGGGTTCTGATTTAACCGATACAGCTTTATAGTGAGGTTTTAGAATTTTCGGAGTTTTTAAGTGTTCTGTTCTGGGAACATAGTGGCCAAGGGAGAATTGGCCTCTGTCACCTCATTTTTATCCTGTAGTCTCCCTCCTTTTTTCTACATTCTAGGTTCTTTGCCATAGCATGTCCACATGCCCACTTCCAAAGCAACCTTGCCTCACCCCTTGCAGACTTATCTTTTGACTACCCCTTGAGCTCGAGATGGGTATGCCTGTGTCTGTGTCTGTCTTGGGGACAATACTCCAGGGCTCTCAGCTTGGCAATTCAGAATCTTGGGAATCTACTGTGGTACAGTCCAGAGAAGTCAGAACGCATTCCTTCGACTCTGCAGATATTTTATTTCATGAAGTACCTGGACAGAGGTCAAGAATGGGTTCTCTAAGATGTAAGGCCCAAGGCAGTGACCACTTTTGCCTGGGACTTGGGGTGGTACTGGAAGGGACCATCTGACATGAATGGCAAATCAGAATTTGTTTACTATTAGTTGTGGAGTATGAGAAAATGAGAGTGAAAAAGTGAATACCAGGAGAATCAGATGTTAAAAAATCTGCCTGCATTGCAGGAGACCCACATTCAATCTCTGGACTGGGAAGATCCCCTGGAGAGGGAATGGCTACCCACTCCACTATTCTTGCCTGGAGAATTCCCTGGACAGGCGAACCTGGCGGTCTACAGTCCATGAGTCACAAAGAGTCTGACATGCCTGAACGTCTAATGTAACAAAGGACAACTATAAAGCCACTGAGAAAGTTAGCATAGTATGTGGGAGCAAATGGGGTAGGACCTGAATACAAAAAAATACTGTGTTTTGTTTGGAACTGAGTACCTAATCAACTTCTAGCATATTGCTAAGCACATAGTAGTGACTCAGTGTTAAAGGGCAAGATGAAGATACTTGAATTATGTGGGCCAGAGATGAGAAGAAAGTCATTGTAGAGTGTACAAGGAAAATAAGTTCTTATGGGGCCAGTGTGGAGTTTTGAAGGAGGGAGCATCTTGCTGTGATTGTCATGGCAGTGAGTGAGCTACTTGTGTGTGTGGATCATGTATATTAAATATTTGTATGTGTGGCACCTAGCAGTTGCAATTCTTTCTTAAATGAGTAATTGAATAATAATATATGAGAACAGGCTCTAAGAAGTGAATTGGGTTTTAAAGTTAAAACCATCAGTGGCAAAGATTTGTATTATCAGTCAACTGATAAGGAGGCTGAGAAACTTGTACTAATTCAAGACATGAAGAGATCCTGAACAGTTGTGTTAGTATCAGAATGAGGTGGTGGAATATGTCTTCAAAGAGGAGATGTTACTTGTAACTTGTCTGGAGAGGAATAGAAGATACAGGTAACTGTAGATTAGCTTGACTTTTCTTACTTGATACTCAGGTACCGGTGAATATGGTTGAAGAAAAGAATTAGAGCTAAAGGAGTTGGTAGAACTATCTTATAAAACCTAATTGTAGGACAAATAACTCAGTCATTTTGCTCAAAGTCATTATGAAGTAGTCACTTGTGTGTGTGCATGCTAAGTTGCTTCAGTCACGTCTGACTTTTTGCGACCCTGTAGAGTGTAGCCCGCCAGTCTCCTCTCCCCATGGGATTCTCCAGGCAAGAATACTGGAATGGGTTGCCATGCCATCCTCCAGGAGATCTTCCGTACTTAGGGATAGAAACTGTCTCCATGTCTCCTGCATTGACAGGTGGTTCTTTACCACTTGCGTTACCTGGGAAGCCCATTTAGTCATTTAGTTTATAATAAATATGTACAGTAATGCCTCATGTCAGAAAGTATATTTCATAATGATAATAAAGTAACAGGAAAATCTGATAATAGGGTTAAAAATTGCCAAGTTATTTCTGAGAACTCTGGTGTGTTGATTATTGCATTTTTGCTGTAACTGACTTGTAATCACCTAAATACACAGCAAACACCTGTGATTATTATAGTGATCCTTGTTCAAGTAACCCCAAAAATGTGTATTTAGACGGTTCCCTGTTCATATATACTCAGCTGTGCCTGTTTGCTTTGTTATTTAATGGACCAACATAAAAATTTATGGCAACTGTCACTTAATGTCACCTTTACCTTTAAGGAAAAAAAGAAAACAGGCAAAATTAAAGCACTATAGCACCAGACAGCTATAATGCTGTTTGCAGTTGACTAAATGATAGAATACTCTATACCTAATTTTATATGATATCATGGGCCAAATTTAGGGCAAAAAAAATATGAACATATGTAAACAATACACTTAATTACATTTTTGTATATCAGTGTTACCCTAAATTTATTAGCCAATAAAAATCCCTAGTTTTAAAATAATCTTGCCCATTCTTCTCTAAACCAAACAGTTCTTTTTAAAATTTCCCTAAAACTGAATAATTATATATACTTAGTTCTCCAGTTTGTGACCTGTTTGTGTATTATTTCTGTTTTTTATTTTTAATAAATAAATCTTATTTAATTATTTTTAAGGAATGAGTAAATATATATTAGCTGCTAATCTGTTTTCACTTTTGCTTCTCTGTATCAGGCTGCTCTCAGAATTGACTGGTCTGTCATCTTCATAATTTAAAAGTGTAGATTTTTTTCAAAGTATTCTTCTCTTCATTGTTTTCCCTTACTTATATTTTTTTCCTAATTTATTATGTTTATAATGTTTACTTGCATTCTAATTCTTTGAAAAATCTCTCTCCTTTTGTGCAAAATGAAAACTATTATTTTGGCTACATTGGAAGCTTTAAAAATATAGTTATACAACGAAATACAATAAAATAATTCATTTGTATGGTAATTAGTATTTATCTAGATTCAATAATTTAAAGTAATCATATAGTTTCTAGATATCAAAGAATTCATTTTTAATGTTAACCTAATTCTTCTTGCTTTTAATATTTTAGGCCACTTGGTCATTCTGGCATTTTATGGTAGAGAATACATTGAGTTTGGCTCATGGAAAGAATATGAGGTAACTGATCAATGTTCTCTATAAATTATGAAGTCAATGTACACAAAACATACAGTACTTTAATATGTCAAATATGGGATTTCATGTCTGAATTTTTTCAATAACTTTAAGTATGAGATTTTGAGATAGATTTTTCATTTCTTAATGGTTAACAATAGCTATTATGATAAAGAACTTTTTTTTCATTACTACTTTATATATTTAAGACAAAACAATATTAGAACTCTTCTTCACATTATATGGTTACAATTAATATCTTTAAATGCTTCCGATAGCTTAGCTCTCTGAGGGGCTATAGAAACCACAAGAGCATGCCTCCTTCCTATCCTCCTCCCCATCCCCCTTTAAGTAGGATTAGAGGAATGCTACACTGTGAAATACTAACAGCTAGCGCACACAGTTTACGGGGGAAGTAATGAGAAAGGGCGTTGAGGCGCCTATAATGTGAAATTGCTAGGCATTTCAGAGGGTGGCCTAGTGAAAGCAGTTGTGAGCCTCACAGTTAGTCTTTTCCTCTTCCTTTAGTATCCTTATGTCACCCTGCATGTGCCTGGGTTTGGTTAACCCTGAAATGGCACTCAGCTAAGTGCATATGCCACATTCATTTCCATAGTTGTTTCATAGTACTATGCTTCAAGCCTGTATCAGAATTAATTCAAATTAAAGATGGTAAAATATAGCAGCTATCCTTATGAAATCCAGCCAGTGGCATGGGAATGTGAGAATCAGGAAATATTAATTATGTGGTAGAATAATAGGCTAACCTACTGCTGATGTCATAATTCCCCTACTCAGTAATGTGTTGGTTATGTAAGAAGGTGCAGCAGTTTGTGTGAACTTCTGCTTCCACTACAGCAGTACTTTAAAGAGAGGCTTTCCATTGGCATTCAGAAAGGTGAAAAGTGCAGAGGTGGTGGTGGAGTGGGTGGTGGGAGGGGCATTAGAGGGATAGGCGTAGAGTCTGAGTACATGTAAGCTGTTCATCATCACTGGGCTCTGAGACTGTGTTTTTTCCCCTAATTGAATTACATTTTTACCTTCCCACATAGTTGGAATGCAACTAAGATGCAGCCCATTCAAGGTGGTAAAACATTGCTCTTTTGACATTTCTTTGGTCTTCAGCTTCTGTGGGAAGACAACCACACAATCTGCCGCTTAAGAGACTTAACTAAGACTCAGAAATAAACTGGAGCTATTTTCTCCATTTCAGAGCTGTGGTTTTATAAAAGTCTACAATAGGATGCACCAAGAATTTCCCTGTGTGTTTTTCAAAATTTTTTATCAATATAAGGTTGCAAGAAAGATAAGGTAAATAGTTCTATGTCTAAGATCTCTGTAATACGATTAATAACGACTATGCACTCATGTATAGGAGTTATGATTTAAGAGTTATAATCTTCATCACTGATAGTATATTTAAAGAGACCCAGTGCCGACTCTTTCAAATAGTTTTCCTAGGAAATTTTGCAGCTTTGTCATATTTCTTAAACCATTTGAATTGTCTTCTAACAAATGAGTCTGATATTTATTCCTTATCATTCATTTTTCATGATTGAGGGCATCTGATATAGACATTGATATCATGTCTAATAATTGTGAAAGCTTGTGTGGGCCTAGAAAAGAGTTTCCGTAATATACTTTGGTTAAAAATACTTGCAAATAACGTTTATTAAAAATAGTTTAGAGGAAATTTAAAATAAAAAAGCAATGGATATTTTGTTAGAGTTCTTTTGGGAAAGTAGAAGGAGATAAGCTTAACTTGAATTATCCTGAGAAGCCATAGAGAATAAGTTTATATGTGCTCTCCTCCCACTTTTTCCTTTTAATCTGACTTTTGGACTTTGTTTCATTTTGATAGTCTTACACTTCTTTGTTATATCTGAGATAAGTAAATTGTCTTGGGTAGGGGAGTAGTAGGGAAGGCAAAATACTTCTTTTTGCATAACATAAGGGATGTAAATTATAATATACTTTACATCATAGATCACACTTCAAAAAGTATTAAATTCTTCTGTGTGGACAGCATCTCACTCAGCTTTCCCACTAACTAGTTATATGGGACCATATTATGTATGTGAAAACCCAAGTCCAAGAGAGGTTAAGATACACCTTTGAACACGATTACACAGCAGATAGTGGAAAGTCTAGCATGTACACCCAGATCTTGTGATCTCCAATACTGTATTAGTAATTTTCAAATTGTATTTTCCAGTCAGGTTCTATAGGAGCTGCCTTGGGGAATGTTGGTGGCAGCAGAGCAGGTCCATTTTTGTTTCCTTTTCTTTTGAGGCTCTGGGAAGTGTCTCATCAGGGGGAGGCTTTTAGAGCCACTGTTCTATGCTGCTTTTCTTTGTGCAAGGACTGTAGAAAAGCAAGCTTATCCCTCTAGGTGACAAACAAGGCTGTCTACCTCTTTTCATACTGACGTTGTGGATCTAGAAATAAAAATTAGACTACCATCCTTTTGCTTACTTCTGTTCCTTGTCAACTAAGTACTTACTGAATAGGTGCTGAACACAGTACACAGGATAGATGAATTGCTGGCTTTTTATGAGGGCCGATGACAATGGTCTTGAAAGTAGTAATATAGTTTTTTTTATAAAAATTAAAATAGATACTGTTCATATTAAATATATCATATCTTGGTTATAAAGTGACATTTTTAAGCATTATCATTTTTATATAATTTAAAATGTTGATTATACATAATAATCCAAAGTCTGGTGGTTAAGCATGTGTTAGTCGCTCAGTTGTGCTCAACTATTTGTGACCCCAGGGTAGCCCATCAGACTCCTTTGTCCATGGAGTTCTTCAGGCAAGAATGCTGGAGTAGGTAGCCATTCCTTTCTCCAGGCAATCTTCCTGACCCAGGGATTGAACCAGGATCTCCTGCATTTACAGGCAGATTCTTTACCATCTGAGCCACCAAGGAAGCCCCAGTTAAGCATATTCATTCTTAAAAGTTGTTTCATCAGCTACTGTCTATGTACAGAGCCTTGAAAATTCTAGATTTTAGTAGCATTTGAGTAATGCTAATAGTGTCATGGAATGTTTCCTTCATCATATTACAGAACACTAGAGTCTTTGATAATAATGGATTCCAAAATATGTATTCACCTTACCCAAGCCTGATTGTTAATAATCTATGGAATTACATATCTGCAAATAGAAAATAAATTTCATCAGTGATTCAGCAAAAACATCATGAAATTTAATGATGGTTGGCAGAAAGTGAAGGAGAACTAAAGAGCCCCTTGATGAAAGTGAAAGAGGAGAGTGAAAATGTTGGCTTAAAACTCATTCAGAAAACTAAGATCATGGCATCTGGTCCCATCACTTCATGGCAAATAGATGTGGTAACAGTGGAAACAGTGGTAGACTTCATTTTTCTGGGCTCCAAAATCACTGCAGATGGTGACTGCAGCCATGAAATTAAAAATCGCTTGCTCCTTGAAATAAAACTTATGACAAACGTAGACACCATATTAAAAAGCAGAGATGTTACTTTGCCAACAAAGGTCCGTCTAGTGAAGGCTATGGTTTTTCCAGTAGTCATGTATGAACATGAGAGTTGGACTATAAAGAAAGCTGAGCACCACAGAATTGATGCTTTTGAACTGTGGTGTTGGAGAAGACTCTTGAGAGTCCCTTGGACTGCAAGGAGATCAACCAATCTATCCTAAAGGAGATCAGTCCTGGGTGTTCATTGCAAGGACTGGTGCTGAAGCTGAAACTTCAATACTTTGGCCACCTGATGCGGAGAACTGACTCATTTGAAAGACCCTGATGCTGGGAAAGATTGAAGGCAGAAGGAGAAGGGGACAACAGAGGATGAGATGGTTGGATGGCATCACTGACACGATGGACATGAGCTTGAGTAAAGTCTGGGATTTGGTGATGGACAGGGAGGCCTGGCATGCTGCAGTCCATGGGATCGCAGAGTGGGACACGACTGAGCGACTGAACTGAACTGAAAAGCTATCACATATTCAAGATAAGAGTAATTGCTTAGACTCGTATTATGATACAAATTTACATTCTACAAATTTAATGCGTCAACAGTTTTTTACTTTTAAATTTTTTAATTGCGATATAGTTGATATACAATATTATATAAGTAAGTATACAGCATTATGATTCACAATTTTAAATGTTATACTCCATTTATAGTTGTTATAAACTATTGGCTTTGTTGTACAGTATATCCTTGGAGCTTATTCATTTTATACATAATAGTTTGTACCTTTTAATGCCCTTACTCATCTTGTCCCCCTTCCTTTCCTCTCCCCACTGGTAATCACTAGTTTGTTCTTTATATCTGTGATTCTGTTTCTTTTTGTTGTATTTACTAGTTGTTTTACTTTTTAGATTCCACACATAAGGGACATTGCACAGTACTCGTCTTTCTCTGTATGGCTATGTAACATAAGGATAATAACTTTTGCCTTGCATCCTTATGAAAATTAAATAAAGGATATATATGAAGCACATAATCCAGTGCTTGGTACAGCATAGTGGTTTCTAAATGATACAGTCATGCCTTAGAGATATTGCATGTTCAGTTCCAGAGCATTGCAGTAAAGCTAACATTGTAATAAAATGAGTCACGTGAGTTTTTTTTGTTTGTCAGTTTGCATAAAAAAGTTGTGTTTACACTGTTTTGTAGTCTGTTAAGCGTGCAATAGCATTATGTCTAAAAAAATAATGTATACCCCTTATATATGCAAAGTATTTCTTAAAGACATAGCACATTTATACTAAGTATAGTTTGAAGCACTTAAATATTTCTGCTTTGCTTTTATTTTTAAGAGAAATCTTTAGCAAAATTAAAAATGTTAAAATAGATTTATAAGAAAAAACAGCTGTGAAGGATTTATGATTTGAAGCTGTCACTTGAGAGGAATAAAACTAAACTTTCATTCAGTGAACATATTAACTGCTTTTTAATCAATATTTTATATTAAAGGTAATAACATTTGAAAGTTTACAGAGCCTCAGGTTATGACAGTTGACATTATTTTAAATGAAAATTATTTTATTTTGTTATTATTTCAAAAGTTATATATGCTTAATATAAAACATTCAGAAAATACAGAAAGGCTTCCCTGGTGGCTCAGATGGTAAAGAATCTGCCAGCAATGTCTGGGAGACCTGGGGTTGATCCCTGGGTCAGGAAGATCCCCTGGAGAAGGGAATGGCAACCCACTCCAATATTCTTGCCCAGAGAATCCCATGGACAGAGGAACCTGGCAGGCTATGGTCCATGGGGTTTCAAAGAATCGGACACGACTGATTGACTAGACACACACAAAGGGAGTAAAAAAAAAAAATCATTCTCCTCAAAGCTTACTACCCATATGCTCACAAGATTGCTGTCATATCTCAGAATTTCTCCAGTGAGTTTGTATGGCATTCTTGGGGATGCTTCTGGCCACACATGTGCATGTTTCCTTTCCCTTATAAACACAGAAATATGTGTACATTCTCTTAAAAAGTTGTCATGCGATTTGTATTTTAACTTTTAACACTCATATCCTTTCATGATAATAATATTGTATGCGTTCTTTTTGGCATATCTACTTAAGCAGCTCTCTAGCTAGACATTTAGGTTGTATTCTGTATTTTGGGTTTATGATTAATTACTGTACATACGTCTTTGTACTTCCTTCAATAATTTTCTTTAAATGAGTTCTTAGGAATGTTATTGCTTGGGCAGAAGGTGGTGTACAGGTCAGTGTTTTTATCAACTACCAAACTGCTCTCTAGGTGGATCATGCCATTTCACACTTGGAACAGTAACATTTTAATGTTTCATTTCTTCACATGCTTTCTGATACTAGGGGTGACCAGTTTTTGTAATTTTTTTGGTATTTATGCCAGTCAGATAGTTGGGGAAAAAAAAAAATCTCACTTGTATTTTCATTTCTTTGGTAACTGATGGCAAATTTTTTAAAAAGTATACTAGCCATTTTATTTCTTTTGGTGATTGTCCACTTATCTCGTTCGTACCCTTTCCTGTTGGACAGTGTCTTCTTTTCCTCCTCCTTCCTTCTTTTAAATTTCAAGATTTCTTCATAATAGAGGGACGTAAACTTTTATTTATAATTCATACTCTACATATTTTGCCATTTAAAAATATTTGCTATTTTTCTCTTTGATTTGTTCTTTTAGAAATATTTTAGAATGTAAATGTATCATGTTTTTCAATTGATACTCCTAAATTATAATAAGACCATTATAACTCATGATTCAGTACATGGATTAAAGATTAGATATTTAAAAATGGTGGTAGTTTTCTGATTGGAAACCATTTTGTATGTGAGAAAGGTGGTGAATTGCTCATATGAGTTAGATATGTTTGCTGTAATTCCAGTTTCAACTTCAAATAAAAAAGAATTGTGTGTTAGAGAGATATTTTGATGGAGTTAGTTGTGGTTACTTTAAAGCCAGATAGTCCTGGGTTTGTTTATTTCTCTTTAATTTAGATAAGAAACATTTATCAAGCGCCTATTATACATTAAACATTGAAAATGGATTTTCCACTTATTAGCTGTGTGACTGTTGGCAAGTTACTCTAAGTTGTCAGTTTCTTGACTCAGTTTATTTATTTGATAAAGGGAGATAATAACTACTTTGTTGAGTTATTATAAGGATTAATTATAGTTTACTTGGGTGTTTTTGTTCTTTATATTAATGATAAATAACTTTAGGTCATTACTATATATAATATAATAATATTGCTATGTAGTATTGTACTTTAGCATATGGGGTAATTAACTATGATTATTATAATTTTATTAAGAGAGAATGATGCCTAACTAGAGTTCCTATACCTAGAATCCTCAAATAAATATTACTTCCTTTTATTTGTATAGCAGTTTTGTTTTTAGAGCTCTTTCTCATTTCTTCTTTTATTTGCTCTGTACAATAGTCCTATAACATAGCAAGGCCTGTATATGATTTACATTTTATAGTTGAGCTGAGACTTGTAGAAAATGAAAGACTTGTCCAAGGTCATATGGCTTATAAGTGGTTTTCAGGTTCATTTCCTTCCACCTATTATTAAGATTATCACCGAACCTAGATTGACCTTCAGTATGGAAAGGAACAGAATAAAATTTGACTATAATTGCCAAGTCTTCATTCAACTCTAGCCATTTATAGTTTCTTGTGGTTGCTCCCATTCTAGTCATTTGAACATTGGCTTTAATGTTTCAATAGTCTATTATGTTGATGGTGGTTACAGTGAACCATATCTGGGGTATTCACACCCTTGTGAACTCTTTTTTTCTTTCAGTTTGGACTGGGCCTTACTTGTGGCTCAGCTGGTAAAGAATCTGCCTACAATGTGGGAGACCTGGGTTCGATCCCTGGATTGGGAAGATCCCCTGGAGAAGGGAATAGCTACCCACTCCGATATTCTGGCCTGGAGAATTCTGGGTCGCAATGAGTCAGACAGGCCTGAGAGACTTTCACTTTCACTTTCTTTTCTTTTTTTTTTTTTATTAGTTTTGCCATTCAATGACATGATATCGTCATGGGTTTACATATGCTCCCCCTCTAGAACCCCCCTCCCTCCTCCCTCCCCCCGGGAAATCTCGATGCACCAGCCCTGAGCATCAATCCTGGGCTGGCATATGATAATTGATTTCACATATGATAATTAACATGTTTCAATGCCATTCTCCCATATCATCCCACCCTTGCCCTCATCCACAGAGTCCACGAGTCTGTTCTATACATCTGCGTTCCTTTTGCTGTCTCGCATGCTGGGTTCTCGTTACTGTCTTTCTAAATTCCATATATATGCGTTAGTATACTGTATTGTTGTTTTTGCTTCTGGCTTACTTCACTCTGGATAATAGGCTCCAGTTCCGTCCACCTGAGTAGAACTGATTCGAATGAATTTTTTTTTTAATGCTGTATATGTACCACAGCTTTCTTATCCATTCGTCAGTTGATGGGCATCTAGGTTGCTTCCATGTCCTGGCTATTGTAAACAATGCAGCGATGAACATTGGGGTACACGTGGCTCTTTCAATTCTGGTTTCCTCGGTGTGTGTGCCCAGCAGTGGGATTGCTGGGTCATATGGCAGGTCTATTTGCAGTTTTTTAAGGAGTCTCCACACTGTTCTCCATAGTGGCTGTACTAGTTTGCATTCCCACCAACAGTGTAAGAGAGTTCCCTTTTCTCCACATCCTCTCCAGCATTTATTGCTTGTAGATTTTTGGATTGCAGCCATTCTGACTGGTGTAAAGTGGTACCTCATTGTGGTTTTGATTTGCATTTCTCTGATAATGAGTGATGTTGAGCATCTTTTCATGTGTTTGTGAGCCATTTTTATGTCTTCTTTGGAGAAATGTCTGTTAAGTTCTTTGGCCCACTTTTTGATTGGGTTGTTTATTTTTCTAGAATGGAGCTGCAGGAGTTGCTTGTATACTTTTGAGATTAATTGTTTGTCCGTTGCTTCATTGGCTATTATTTTCTCCCATTCTGAAGGCTGTCTTTTCACCTTGCTTATAGTTTCCTTTGCTGTGCAGAAGCTTTTAATTTTAATTAGGTCCCATTTGTTTATTCGTGCTTTTATTTCCAATATTCTGGGCGGTGGGTCATGGAGGATCCCACTTTGGTTTATGTCAGAGAGTGTTTTGCCTATGTTATCCTCTAGGAGTTTTATAGTTTCTGGTCTTATGCTTAGATCTTTGCTCCATTTTGAGTTTATCTTTGTGTAAGGTGTTAGAAAGTGTTGTAGTTTCATTCTTTTACAAGTGGCTGTCCAGTTTTCCCAGCACCACTTGTTAAAGAGGTTGTCTTTTCTCCATTGTATATTCTTGCCTCCTTTATCAAAGATAAGGTGTCCATAGATGCGTGGATTTATCTCTGGGCTTTCTATTTTGTTCCATTGATCTATATTTCTGTCTTTGTGCCAGTACCATACTGTCTTAATGACTGTGGATTTGTAGACAAGCAGAATGCAGCAGAGTTAGAGCTGTTTGAAGTCTGAGCATAAGCCTTAATAAAACTAGGTAACTTTTATGTTTTGGGGAGACCTGAACCATTATGTCAGAAATCTAGAGGAATTAATGTTGAACCGAGGCCTCTTGGAGAGAGAGGGAGGGAGGGAGAGAGAGAAAGGGAGGAAGGTGCCAGGGGAGAAAGGGAAGGAGGGTCAGAGAGGCTCTGGAATTATGTAGAGACAGAAGCCCAGCCACCCTAATCCTAGTATTCTAGTTAAGCCCAGTTCCTGTCTTCCAGCTCAAAGCAGTTGTGTGAGTGACCATCAGCAGGAGGAGCAGAAGAACTGCCTAACTGAGCCTAGCCTAGTTTGCAGAATTATGAGCAAATAAAATAGGTGTTTTTTTTTTTTTCTTTTTGAGCAGTAAGTTTTGAACCCAGGTTGCAGCATTATGAGCAAATAAAAATTTTTTTTGAGCAGTGAGTTTTGGAGTGGCTTGTTGCACAACAGTAGAAAAGCCTGAGAAGCTTGAGGTGTACTTGAAAATAAAAATCTTGCTCAAAGGTGTCTCCCTTTCTTGGCCCATTTTGACAGTTTTGGTCTTTTTGTGGTTTGCTAATATCCAGGAATGTTGAAGAGAGATGACAGTAATGAGTAACTTTGCTTTCCAGAAGCTCTTAAATGCACAGGTTTGGCAGGATACTTGGATAAACCTGAGGTAAACCCTATTTCTGTGCTGAGTCTCTTCAGAGAAGTCTCAGGAGCCAGGGTTGCTTCCTAGGTTCAGATGTCTGATTCTTCTTTGTTGAGTTTTACACTCTGTCTTTTGTGGCTCTTTTTATCCCTGTCAGAGTTGAATTGGATTTGGCCTAGGTTAGCCAGTTAGGAACAAGATGGAATAGTCTTTTTTCCTCTCTTGAACTTGGCCAAGAAGATGTGGGAGGGCTTTTGGGTTGAGAGTAAAACTATGACATGGACTCACCTTTATTTCTGATCATTCACATATTACTTAACAGGAAAGATATACTACTGTGAGATATTACTCATGTAGTTTATCATTTTCCTCTCACAGATCAGTTTCTTTCTATTCAACTATAAATATTGCATGTTTTATTCTACAATTATAATTTAAAAATTATACAAATAAAATTGCAAAATGTTTTATAAGTTTCCATTAGAGATGAGAACCAGTAATCTAAATACTTATAAGTATACTTTTGAAAACACTTTTGTTGTTAAAATCCTTTTTGTTTTTAAAAAATACGTGAAGATAGATTTATAATATTACAGGGCTTGATTGGCTTCTAGATTGCTGGGGTGAGGGCCTCAGTGTACTCCCTCTCTGTATGACACAACAAAAACATGGGCTACACAACTAAAATCAACCATTTCAGAATTATGGCTGTTGATTAGAGCCAGAGGATGGACTAAAAATTATCTGTCCGAGAGAAAACTACTCAACTATGGATGATGCCAATGGTGTCTGATTTGTGTCCACTCCCATTTTCTCTCCTTCCTCAGTTTGTGGTATAGCAAAACCTGGCAACATTATTGACGATGGAGAGATCTGACCACTTTTGGAGGTCCATGAAAAGCTCCATATCTAGAACACAGTTAATGTTTTGCCGGAACTTGCAGCTCCCAGGGAAAACCCAGTTCTCAGAGAGATATTGGCTGTTGATTTGACTCAGAGTTCAGCTCAGTTGGGGGAAAAAAATGCCTACATGCTGGACTTCGCTGAAACAGTAGCCACTCGTGGTAGCATCTCCACCATTTAAGGCTGTGATTTCTGGTGGGGCAAACGAGCCTGGCCAGGAACTTAGAAGGATATCCTTGAGGATTAGCCAACCACAGGGAACTTTGAAAAGCTCCAAGTATTTCTAAGAAATCTAAAAGACAGTTTGATATGCAAGGCTTTGCATATGCCTAGGAAAGACCTGGGAAAGTAGAGGATCCACCTCTGGATGATTTTGAGGCTCCCTGCAAGAAGGAAGTGAAAGCTATGGCCATCTTAAAAGCTACCTAAAGTTAAAGGTGTGACTTCTCACAGAGGTTTCTTTGGCAAAGGGTAGAAGATACATAGGCAATTAAAGAAATCTTCTGACCAGTCATTGGTTGATCACTAAATTATACTGATTCAGGAAGCCAGGCTTAAAAATAAAAACCTGAAATACTCAGTAGCCACATAATACAGGGGATGTATAATTAGTTCATGAAAGTGCTAAACAAATAAGCAATGCAAAGAAAAAGAACAGAGCTGGTACCAGAATTGTTAAAATGTATTATTTAAAATGGTTAGCTTTCAACACAAAAATTATGAGATCTTTAAGAAGTAGAAAAGTGTGCTACATACATGGGAAAAAGTGAAAAACTACCCAACAGAAAAGTACCCCTGTGGGAGTCTAGATTTGGACTTAAAAGACAAAGACTTTAAGTCAGCTATTGTAAATATGTTTAAAGAACTCAATGAAATCATGTCTAAAAAACTAAAGGAAAGTGTGAAATTGTTATTTTACCGAAGAGAATATGAACAGGCATAGAAATCAGTTTAAAAGAACCATATAGAAATTTTGAAGTTTAAAAGTGTGATAACAAAAATGAAAAATTTACTAAAGGGGCTCAAGTAACTGATATGAGTTGGTAGAAGAAAGTATTAGTCAACTTCAGTGTAGCTTGATAGAGATTATCCAGAGGAGCAGAAAGGAAATGAAAGTGAACACAACTTCAGGAGACCTATGGGACATTGCAAGTGTATCAACATACACATAATGGGAGTCTTAGAAGGAGAAGAGCGGAAAAAAATAAAAGGCAAAAAGAATATTGAAAGAAATAATGACAGAAAACATCACAGACTTGTTGGAAAAATATTAATTTATGCATTAAAGACAGAAAAGGCAATGGCACCCCACTCCAGTACTCTTGCCTGGAAAATCCCATGGATGGAGGAGCCTTGTAGGCTGCAGTCCGTGGGGTCACTAAGAGTCAGACACGACTTCACTTTCATGCATTGGAGAAGGAAATGGCAACCCACGCCAGTGTCCTTGTCTGGAGAATCCCAGGTATGGGGGAGCCTGGTGGGCTGCTGTCTATGGGGTTGCACAGAGTTGGACATGACTGAAGCAATTTAGCAGCAGCAGCAGCATGCATTAAAGAAACTTAGTATACTCCAAGTAGAAGAAACCCAAATATAGACAAACCATAGACATCAAAATATAATTTAGACATCACAGTCAAATTTATGAAAGTGAAAGATATAGAGAAATCTTAAAAGTGACAAAAGAAAAATATTGATAGCTGACTTATCAGAAACCATAGCTTTGACTAGACAGACCGTTGTTGGCAAAGTAACATCTCTGCTTTTTAGTATGGTGTCTAGGTTGGTCATAAGTTTTATTCCAAGGAGCAAGCGTTTTTTAATTTCATGGCTGCAGACAACCACCATCTGCAGTGATTTTGGAGCCGAGAAAAATAAAGTCAGCCACTGTTTCCATTGTTTACCCATCTGTTTGCCATGAAGTGATGGGACTAGGTGCCATGATCTTAGTTTTCTGAATGTTGAGCTTTAGCCAACTTTTTCACTTTCCTCAAGAGGTTCTTTAGTTCTTCTTCACTTTCTACCATAAGGGTGGTGTCATCTGCATATCTGAGGTTATGGATATTTCTCCTGGCAATCTTAACTCCAGCTTGTGTTTCATCCAATCCAGCATTTCTCATTGTGTGCTCTGCATATAAGTTAAATAAGCAGGGTGACAATATATAGCCTTGATGTATTCCTTTCCTGATTTCGAACCAGTCTGTTGTTTCATGTCGGTTTAACTGTTGCTTCTTGACCTGCATACAAATTTCTCAAGAGGCAGGTCAGGTGGTCTGGTATTCCCATCTCTTGAAGAAATTTCCACAGTTTGTTGTGATCCACACAGTCAAAGGTTTTCACATAGTCAGTAAAGCAGAAGTGAACCCTCTTGCTTTTTCTATGATCCAGTGGATGTTGGCAACTTGATCTCTGGTTCCTCTGCCTTTTCTAAATCCAGCTTGAACATCTGAAAGTTCAGGGTTCACATACTTTTGAAGCCTGGCATGGAGAATTTTGAGCATTACTTTGCTAGCATGTGAGATGAGTGCAGTTGTGTGGTAGTTTGAGCATTGCCTCAAAATTTATATTCTTTGGCATTGCTTTTCTTTGGGATTGGAATGAAAACTGACCTTTTCCAGTCCTGTGGCCACTGCCGAGTTTTCCAAATTTGCTGACATACTGAGTGCAGCACCTTCACAGCATCGTCTTTTAGGATTTGAAATAGCTCAACTGGAATTCCATCACCTCCACTAGCTATGTTTGTAATGATGCTTCCTAAGGCCCACTTGACTTTGCATTTCAGGATGTCTGGCTCTAGGTGAGTGATCACACCATCGTGGTTATCTGGGTCATGAAGATCTCTTTTGTATAGTTCTTCTGTGTATTCTTGCCACCTCTTCTTAATATCTTCTGCTTCTGTTAGGTCCCTACCATTTCTGACCAAAATGTTTTAAATTAAAGTGATAATTGTAATTTTCAAAGCAACCATAAGAAAACAACTCAAAACATTGTAGTGAAAGAAACAACCAAGGAATTAAAAAGGTACACTAGACAATATCTATTTAACACAAAAGAAGGCAGGAAATGATGAAAAAATATTATAGAGCCCAAATATACCCTTATAGAATTGAAGTTATTGATAATTTCCATGTAATATGGCATATTTATGTAATCTGTTAGAAAATGTTACCAACAGAGAATATAGGTCAATGCTTAAGTTTACGGTACTATCAGATACTTCAATGGATTTTAAAAGTATGGTATAAGAAAAATGCACTGAAGTGAAGTTACTGTGAAAAGATTCAGTTAACCCTGGGTTCTTAAAATATGACTTTGTTTGCTTGGAAATGAAACAACAATGTATGGAAATGAGAGATACTCCTTATTTTGTTTCTGAAAGTTTGAGTATAGAAAATTTAGTTCTTCACCTTCCTCTAAATATGGAAAAGAAAGTGAGGGAAGTGCTTTTGGGAAGAGAGGAGATCGTGGCAAAAAGGAATCTTGAGATAAATGCGCATAGGAAAGGTCTGTCAAAAAGAGTCATTTTCTGGACACAATATTTCAGAAGTCTTGAGAGGTATTTCTGCCTGCATTTTCCATATATTGTTGATTCTGTTCTCCATTAGTGCCCAGCCCAAATGAATATGCGATCTCATAACAAAGATTGTTCATTGTTCAAGCAGCCACATTTACAATGTCTTACATATGCATTCAGAAAATAGAACACATGTTTAGCTTCATAGTGTGAAGAAAGTTTAATTATATCAAACACTACGTGTAATTTTCTTATTATAGGAAAAGTGATTAAATTGAATTTTTTTATTACTGATTTAAACTATCATTTAAGTAAAAACACAGTTCTCAATCTGTTTTCAGTCCCAGCACAGTTGAAGAATATAGCACAGTTGCCTCAATAATGGTGGCTCACTCTACTGGGAGCATCTCTCTGGGTGAGAGTAAGAAATATTTTAAAAGTCCTCCAAGTAATTCTGATATGCCATATCTCTTTACATTAGAAGTAACAAATTTAATTCATAGGTTCCTAGAATTTTATAGAAATTAGTGTTACTGAGAGATTATAATGATTAATATTGAATCTACTCTTGTGAGATTATTTTATTTCTTAAGCAAGTTAGAGTGAACCCTTCAGTACTTTTTCTGTGAACTTACTGGAGTTTTTAAGATGTCTTTATTTCTGCGGCTTTTCTCTAACCATATTAACCATTTTCAAGTACAGTACATTAACTGTATGCGCATTGTTGTACCACAGACCTCTAGAACTTCTTCAGCTTGCAGAACTGAAACCTTACAGCCTTAAAGAATAATTTTCCTTTCTTCCTTCCCCTTAGCCTCTGGTAATGACAATTCCATTTCTAATAATTTTACTATTTTAAATGCCTCATATATATAGGATCATTCAGTATTTGTGATTTTGTGACTGTCTTATTTCACATACTGTAGTGTCATCAAGGTGTTGTAGAATATGACAGGATTGCCTTCTCTTTAAAGTCTAAATAATGTTCCATTGTACAGGCGTACCTCATTTTATTGCTTTGTTTTATTGTGTGTCTCAGATAGTGCACTTTTTTTTTTTTTAACAAATTGAAGGTTTATGACAACCCTGCATCAAACAAATCTGTTGGTGCCATTTTTTCCAACAGTATTTGCTCACTTCTTGTCTTTGTGTCACATTTTGATAATTCTCCCAGTATTTTCAAGCTTTTTCATTATTATTATATTTGTTATGGTGACTTGATATTCCTATTGCAAAAAGTTATGACCCACTAAAGCCTCAGCTGGTTAATATTTTGTAGCAATAAAGTATCTTTTAATTGAGATTTATGCATTTTTTAGACACAATAGTGTTGCACATATAATAGACGGTAGTATAGTGTAGCTTTTATATGCATTGGAAAAACCAAAAAAATCACATGTCTGACTCACTTTGTTGGCAATATTCAGTTTATTGTGGTGGTCTGGAACCAAACCTGCAGTAGCTCCCAGGTATGCCTTTATGTGTATACTATTTATGCATTTATTTTTTAAAATTTATTTTACTGAAGTAATAGTTTTTTCTTCAGTGGTTTTTTTAAATTGAAGTATATTTGACTAATACTGTGTTATTTTCTGCTACACAGCAATGTAATTCAGTTTATACATGTATATATTCTTTTTCACATTCCTTTCCATTGTTATTACAGGATATTGAATATAATTCCCTGTGCTATATAGTAGGACCTTGTTTATTCATCTTATATATAATAATTTGCATCTACTAATCCCAAACTCCCAACACATCCTATCCATTTATTTATTAACGGGCATTTAGGTTGCTTCTGCTTCTTGGCTGTTGTGAATAATGCTATAGGGAACATGGGTGTATAAACATCTCTTCAATATCTTGTTTTCAGTTTTTTGGTGTATATACCCAGAGGTAGGATTACTGGATCATTTGACAATCCTATTTTTAATTTTTTGAGTAACTTCCATACAGGTTTTCATCACAGCTGCACCATTTTACATTTCCACCAACAGTACACAAAGGTTTTAGTTTCTCTGCATCCTCATCGACACTTGTTATTTTATGTTTTTGGTTTTGTTTTGTCTTACAGTGACCACCCTAACCATTTCTAGGTCTATAGCTTACTGCTTACATGATGTTAGGCCTTTATTTACTTCTGAATCACTTTCTAAAGAAACAGAATAGTTATTGCAAATCTTCACAAACTATTTCCTGACCTCAAATCCTTTAATACTAATTGGGGCTAGTGTTCTAAACTTATTAGATTGAATGTGTAAAACTGGCCATTTGAATTTCTTCATACTTTATCAGATATGGTCCTCTATACTTTTGGAATTCATATGGTACTACATTACACATCAGCACCTTCTAAGGCAAAGATAAAATGCTTTTGTCTGTGCCTCTAGTTTCAAAAACGGTAAGCTTGCATGATCATAATGGTGATTGCTGTCCCTGAGTAGCTTGTCTTGTTTTCAGACAGTCCATAAATGCCACATCTTCAGATGCATTACTTCAGCGAATACCTAGGCTGCTTCTTTGATGGTGTTCTCCATTTCACTTACCCTTCTGCATCCGTCTGTGAATTTCTCAGTCATCTGTTCTCCACAGATTTCTTGCCTAAACAGGGTTGTGTTGCCAAAAACTGCTTCAGTGTGGGTAGACCAGCCCTCTTATAATGCCCTATATTCAATAAACTAGCCATTTGATAGTAAGTATGTCTTTGGGTGTGCTTACAGTCTTGTTCAAAACAGCAGATATAATGCTTATAATCCATCTAGTTTTAAGTAGCTGAATGGATTTCGGCACTTTCTATTTTGCAGACATGTAGATTGATTGGGAGCCAAATGTTGTTTCTAATTTGTCCTGATCTCTTCCAAAGATCATACTGCCGTGTTGTAAGGTTGGAGAAAAAGCCATTTTGAATATGAGGATAGATCTCTATTCAAGGCTTGACTCTGCCACTTGGCTGACAATGTATATTTCTAATCATCCAATGCAGAAATCTCATAAGTAAATTTAGATAGTGATACATAAATTTTTATTTTAAAGGCTTCACTGATATTGTAAGCAATATCAGTGTTTTTAGCAAATTTTTTAACCAATTCTACACATTAGAATTTTCCTTTTATAAATAGGAAAAGGGGATTTTTGTTGTTGTTTAGTCACTAAATCATGTCTGGCTCTTTGCAACCCCATGGACTGTAGCCCACTAGGTTCCTCTGCCCATGGTATTTCCCCAGCAAGCATACTGGAGTGGCATGCCATGTCGTACTTCAGGGGATCTTCCCGCCCCAGGGATTGAACCCATGTCTTCTGCTTGGCAGGCAGATTCTTTACCACCAAGCCATCTGGGAAGGGATTTTTAGACTCTGGTAATACTTTTATCACTTGTATCTGACAGGAGATCTCTTCTGATGAATTTGTTTCTCATAGTTTGTCCATTAATTGAAAAAGTCAGTGCAGCTCATAAAAGATGATGTATACATTACACTAAGGTCTTAACTCAAAACATAAATAAGATATCTTTGGGTTAGGGCCAAGGCTTTTCCTTTAAATGGGTTTGCTGACTGGAACAGTGCATCTTTCTTAAATCTATTACATTTATAGCAAATCATTTTCAGCTTATACTTTGTTTCTGTAGAGTAGATTAAAACTTCAGAGAATTGAAAAGCAATAGTTTTCAAAGTGTGGTTTCCAGATGAACAGCCTCAGCATCACATGGGACTTTCTTAGCATGCAAATTCTTTGCTTTCACCCCAGACTCACTGAATCAGAAACTAAGAGGGCAGGGCTCTGCAACCTGTTTTTATAAGGCCTCCAAGCTAAAGTTTGAGAGCCATTGTTCTATATTTTATGATTTTCAAAAGTTTTTTATATTTCTCTTACCGTTGTCTGTTTCAACACCAGTGTTACATAGTAACTTGCCTTTATTAAGTCTTTCAAAGCTCTCAAAAGAAGTTTTTAAAGATACTTTAGCTTTTGTTTTTGCTTTCACTATTTGTCTAATAGGTAATTAAATTAATTACAGTAATAATAAAACTCTCCTAATCAGCAAATACTGCTGATTAGGAGAGAAGAGACATTCAGCATTAGGGAGCAGGACTGTGAGGGGTGGACCAGAGAGTTGGCTGCATTCTGTGAATTTTAGCACACTGTGGGCATCTGTCCCTGTAGAGGGAGAGGAAATGGAGAGTGTGGGTTCAATTAGCAACCTGGGTAAATGAAGGCTGGTCAAGAGAGTTTCTCATATGCTGTGATATTTTTCTGTGTAAGCTTATCAATTTCTGTGATCCTTACCTTTGTATCCCTTAATTCAGTACTTGAATATTAGACTTCTGTCTGTTGATCTATGAGTAATTTTGACCGGAACTGAAGTTTGAGATTTGTTTTTGATGACTCCTAGACCTCTTAGGTCAATGTGGAGAAAGCAGAGAACCCACCCAACCAGCTCATGGAGGAGATGGGCCTATTCTCATTGACACCAAGCAGAAAACTGCATAGCAGCTGATGGTTAAAGTAGAAAAGAGAAATGTTGCTTCCTAGCCTGAGACTATTAAGTCTTGCTCCAGTTTATAGGGCATACTTTGATTTGGGAGAAAGCAGTCAGAAAGTGTGGGTTTACAATTCAACACATCATGATGGCTATTCCTACCAAAGTGCAGGTGAAGTATTTGCCCATCATTGAGACACAAGACTTCCCAGGTGGCGCCAGTGGTAAAGAATCTGCTTGCCAACGCAGGTGATGCAAGAGACGTGGGTTAGATCTCCTGGAGTAGGAAATGGTAACCCAATCCAGTATTCTTGCCTGGAAAATTCCATTGACAGAGGAACCTAGTGGGCTACAGTCCATGGAGTTGCAAAGAGTCGGACACGACAGAGCATATATGCATGTGATGTGAGCTACTAAAGGGGTTATGTACATCAGTCTGGAATCTGGCCTACTGAACTGAAAACAGTGCTGTTTGGCTACATTCTGGATGGAGTTTCATTGAGCTCCTTCTCTAAATATATGTTTTAATTATTTGTATATTTTTAGCCACATTGCTAATCTCCCAAAGGAGAAGAGCATAAGTAACCTATTTGTATCAACTCTGGATTTTCTTGTTACTGCAGTAGTTGGGTTATAATACCGCTATGAAACATGGATAGAAAACTACCTAATACAAAGAAGGTAACTATCGTATAACAACATCAGATACTGAAACAGTTGTTCGTTAAAACAGCTGTACTAGTCTCACTGAAGTTCGAATGCAGATTTGATACTACTTAGTATTCATTCTTGAGTGACACAGTAACTCTGTCATTCTACTAACAAAGTTATGGCTTCTATAAGTCTGATTAAAAAGAGTGACCGTTGCTTAAATGCTTGAGATAGACTGGAAGTTTTGTTAAAGATAGACTGTAAATTCATGTATTTTATGTGCATAGCATAAATTGTAAGTCTGTGTTTAAATTCCACTTTGTTGTCTGGAGAAAGATTTAATAAAAGCAATGAAACTTTATAGTTTCATACCAAACTAGAGCAAAAGGAGAATGAAAATTAACAGATAATAATTGCTGAATAAGTTTTGAATGGTAACTATAGACTAGTGATGTATTAGTATTAGGTAATGTTGTTGTTACAAATATTCCTCTAGAATGTTATTATCTAAGTTTTATAGATGGGTAAAATGAATTAAAACTGCTGCCTTGCCCGAGGCCACTTAACTAGTAGGTGGTGGAGCTAGGATTTGAACTGTAGTCTGTTTAACATCAAAGCCCAAGCTCTTAAACACTACTTTACACCTTTATGGGCTTCCCTGGTGGCTCAGAGGTTAAAGCGTCTGCCTGCAATGTGGGAGACTTGGGTTCGATCCGTGGGTCAGGAAGATCCCCTGGAGATGGAAATGGCAACCCACTCCAGTATTCTTGCCTGGAGAATCCCATGGACAGAGGAGCCTGGTGGGCTACAGCCCACGGGGTCTCAAAGAGTCGGACACGACCGAGGGACTTCACTCACTTCACTTTTACACCTTTGTATATGGTGCTTCAATATTCCTGGCCTGCTTTCAGAAACTTCTCTTTTCCTGTCAATTCCAGAGATAGCATTCAATATCTTGACAACAGTGACCTTTCTAAACAAATATAGAGTGTTATAGAACCAGATGGCCCAAGATTATATTTTATTTTTCTGGCTCAGAATAAATTGCCTACTCTTGGAATGAGAAAGTCCAAAAAAGGCCCTTCGGTGGCCCCAGACTTCATCAGGCCACAGGACCAGCTAGTGCCCTTTATCATGAACCAGTCACGAGCACAGGGCCTTATGTCTTTACACTGTAATTTAGGTTAGGGCCTAATGAAAGGGCAAGAAGCTGCTTTACTAAATGAGATCATTCTGGCCTTCGGTAATGTCAGTGCATTTGGGTAGAAAGATTTTGAGGAATTAATGACAAAAAGGCAGTACAACTGACTGTCCTGTTAAGTGGATATAAGCAAGGAGAAATCTGATTTATAATTTAACAAACTCTCAAATTAGGCATTTTTTTTTTTCTGGTGGGATTCAAGTAGGATTTTTCTAATGTGCAGAACCTTGTTCTTGATCATTCAAAATCTGAGTAGAAATCCTTTTGACAGTCATAGGCAGATATCTTTGGAAAATAAATTCTGTATTGGAAATGTAACTTACGTCACATACAAGTGTAAACATGATGTCTTCATGGGCTCAGTTCCATTGAATACACTTCAGAGTTAGAGAGACCAGGTTACACAGTGTAGGCATAAAAATGTTTTAAAGATACGTTAAAGCCGACTTGTAATCGACAATAAAAATTACAATGACAAGAAACACTGAACTTGGAGTCAGGAATCCTGTGTTTGAGACTGACATTACCCTGAAGGATCCTTCAGCAATTGGTTTAAATTTCTCTCTTGAGTCTCAGTGTTCTCATTTGTAAAATCAGGCCAGAATACTACCATTACCTGCCTTGTTTCATTACAGGGCGGTTCTGAGAACCAAAAGAGGGAACATTTCACAAAATTCTGATGACGTACCAATAGACCCTGTTACTATGGTGGCCCCTACTACCTGATGGGAAGTGTCCTGAGTTGTGAATAGGGCAGACCTGCCTTTGGAATTACTCTGTTATTTAGTAGTTTGGTGATTTGTGCCAAGTCACCACAATCTTGAACCTAGTTTCTCTCACTTGTATACAATAATAATCCCTCTCACAGAGTTGTGAGAATTATATTAGTTGTAGATGCTATTTTTAGGTTTTTATAAAATAATCAGCTGGGAATTATAACATTATTTGAACAGATGTCAGAAAGGAGGAAAGAAATAGCCAGAGGCTTCTTATCTGTTCTCAAATGTCTTAGCAAGATAAATAATCCGAAGTATATTAGAATGTTAGTGCTAAAAGGACCTTGAAAGGTCACCTATCTTATCCTCCTCATTTTAAGACAAAGGATTGTTTCCCAATCATATTTTTTCACTTTTGCTTTGTGCATTTGGATAACACTCACAAGCATCATCAATTGTACCGGGTGGCAACCATTGCTCAATCTTGATAGATACAGATTTTTTAAAAAAATGTAGAGTTAGAGAAGAATTCTGCTTGGGGATAGTATTGTGTTATGAAAAGAACCTGGGCTTTGCTGGCAAAGTTACAATGGAATTTTGATCCTGTCAATTGCTAGTTAGGGGGAAGTAGAAATTTTACTTCATGTTTGTTTGATCCTTAGTTGTACTGTTCCTTTACCTATTGCACAGGCCATGTCTGTGTCTGTAGCTTAGCCGTTTCCACATGTGAGTCTTTGGGTCTGCGATGACTTTGCTTTTTATGCCATTAAATATTCTTGACCTTTTCTCCCTTGTCTCCTGAAAATACAATAGTGATTCCTTCAGATGGAAGGGAGGAATGGTGGGTCAGATGAAGTTAGAAAAGACTTCTCTTTAAGGCTGGTTTAGGGACTTAAACGTGAAGCTATTATTTGTAAAACTAATTTTGCTAGGCTATTTGTTAGGTTTTTTTCTTACGTGATTGAGTTTCAATTTATCTATGTTGATTTTGCTTATATTAGGGTTTACTTGAGTTTAATTCTCTAGAAAGCTAAATGCATAGTGTTTTGATATGGAATTTTTTAAAATACTGTTAAGTGTATTCTTGTGAGAAGAGCTCTTCACAAGAAATAAAAAATAATATTTTATCACTTAAAAGTAAGAGCAAATGGAGAGAATGTTCATGTTCATAATCAAGAATAATTACCATTGTATACTTTTAAGAACTCACTGTTATGAGAGTCCATAGGTTATATATTGATAAATTTTTTTAAACTTATTAAGAGTATTCTTTTCATTCTTGTTTGATATTTTCTGGATAAGAAATATGCAAACTAATTAGCTATTAAGTTTTAGATTTTAATGGGTCTAGATTGAAAAATGGAAGATTTATAGATAAAAACTACATGATACTACATAGAAGGTGGTATTTCAGTGTGAATTTTCTGTTATTTAATCAGCATTTAAACTTTGGAATGAGTTTTTTTTTCCCTTCGTTAAACAAATGGCTAAAATTTATCCTTTGATCATCATAACATAATTTCATTGCAACCACTAGTCTGTGGGGTTTTGGTTGAATTTTTTTAATATGAATTTATGTGGAGAGGGTTGGTATCTTTCTGAATTTTGACTACACTAATTAGAGAATGGATATTACAAAAAATTGGCAGTTTTTTGAGTATTAAAATGAATTGGTTTTGAGAAGGGATACAAATGTTTAGTCTTACATTTTGCTACTTGTTTTTACATTGTCCTTCAGAATGTTTAATATTTCATAATGAGATATGTTTTTTCTGAAAAAGAAAACAATTGGGCAAAAATATGAGAAATGTTTTCAGTTGTCCAAGGCTAATGTTGACTTAAATAGGTCTAGGTCTTCTTGGTTGACAGCTGCAGATAATTAGCTTTTTCTTTCTTAACAAAGAAAGCAAATGGAGCTGCAAGACATTCATTGCCTTTTCTGTCATCATCATAATAATGTATGTATTTAACTTCTGCCGTTCCTTAAATTGATTTAGTGCTAAGCTGCCTACATTACATATAATAGGAGTGACAAGTGAAAGCTGCAGCACATATTTGCGTGGCAAAAGGGAGCTGTGATTGACAGCAGAATTCCTCTCTACAAGAAATAGCAGTGTTGTGGAGCTCAAAAAGGGCCAGATACATAATTCTTAGAATTGTTGAGCAGATTCATGAAATGAATTTTAAGAATTGATTGCCACTTGGTATATTTGAGTGTCTGTGTTCTTGGCTCCGGGTGAGGGGCACAGACAGAATCTCCCCTGACTGCTGAATGTGAGGAAGTTCCTTTTAAGCATGTAAGGATCAGTAATTTAAGATTGATGATTACAAATTATAGATCAAATTATGACTCTGTATTCAGTAACTGAAAATTTCCTTCAGGTCTAACCTGTTCCCTTTATTTGAAGAAGTCAAATAATACATCTATTCAAATGAGAATTTTAAGACCGTAAAGCAAACTGTGTTTTCAGTGAAAATACTCATTTTCACATGTTTCTAAAACCTGAAGGATCACTTCTGGAAAGGTAATTGTGTAACACATCGTGATTTCTTTTGACCAGAGAGCGGCTAAGTGTGATCATCTTTCAAAAGTACTCAAAATACCCTGCAGTTCCTTTGTTTGTTCAACACATGCCCAGAAGCTATGACTGAAAAGATACTTGGTGATTGCTGTTGAGTAATATTCTTTGAGGAGCCCAGAATGCTGGGCTTCATACCATGCCATGGGAAATGCATTTTGCTTCGGTGGCAACACCTTGTATTTTTGTGAGGTGGAGGGTAGTCCTACAGGTCGTGGTACATTGGCAGCCTCTACTGGCCACTGCAAAAGTGCAGTATTGACCTCTGTTCTTTCCACCCTGGGTTGGGTAGGGTTTTATTTGGCCTCAGCTCTCTGTTGTTGTTCAGTCTCTTAAGTCATGTCCGATTCTTTGCAACCCATGGACTCAGCACACCAGTTATCCCTTTTTAAGAACTAGCTTATGTGTTGGATCTCAAGTTACAGCTATTAAAGAGCTACCAGTCCGATGTTGTTGTCAGTAAACTAATATAAAGAATGCAATTTTTTAGAATCTTGGGAGAGGTTACACATATAGCCTGCCCTGAGAAATAATTTCCAACTAAGAGGTAATATAGATTTGATCTTTTTATAGATTTTAAAATACTTTCTCAGTTACATGCCTTTGAATAGGAATTTACTTGTTACTGGTAAATAACTCTGATTCCCTGGAAGAAAGCATTGACTCAATGATAGATTTAATTAAACAGATACTTATTTGTTCTTTAGTTTTAGGTGTATCAACTATTTTAAAAGTTTCCAGAAAGTGGACATATAACTCTTACTGGGCTTTGTGACTGTAGATACCTGTGGGGATTGTTGGAGGGTTTGGACTGTTTAGAATGTAAATAACAAATATCTGTAAATAAAGTATCTGAGTGCAGTAAACCCTGCATTATTTTGGCTTTAGTAGTAGAGACTTGTATAATGTGTTTATCTTTGTGTTTGGGAAATAATTTGACCACAGTAGATGATTTCCTCAACAAAACAGATCTGGTTATTGACATTTCAGTTTTGTAAGTGACTCTACTAGTCTTCTGTCTATTTTTTAGTCTCTTGGCATTTCAAATAAGATACCTAATTGAGTCGTTGTGTAGTCTTACAGACAGACACTGACTTTGATTCCTATGGCTTTCACTTATTCCTGGATTATTACAGTACTAGATCTCTTTGCTACCAGGTTCTGTGCATTCTAATTCAACCCATACATCACCACCATATGCATTTGACTAAAATACTACTTTTATCATATCATGCCTTCTTTTTTGATGATTTATTGTTTTCTTGAGAAAAAGAGCATAATAGTATGGAGAATGGAGCAACAGAGGACCACTCAGGTAGGTGTAAAAAGATCTGGATGTTTTTTTTCTCCCTCTTTGTTGCTGTAGAACTTTAAGCATAAACATATACCTTCCAAGTCTCTAATTCTACAAAATTATTTTTTGTGAAGATTGATTGAGATAATACATGTGAAATTGCCATGAGCTCTGAAGAACTGTCTTACTTTTATTGGCTACAGAGTAAAAAGACCAAATTCCTAAGACTAGAATTTCTTCCCAAACTGCTCCATTTCTGTACTGTGCCTGACATATAATAGGTACTCAATAAATGTTGCTTAGATAAACTAATCCTGTCTTTCCAACCTACCTTGTACTTCTTTCTAATCTTCCAATTTAGGTAAGTCTTTCTCCGTTGAAATTGTTGTTCACGTAGTCACATCTATGTCATTCTCATATTCACCTTTTTCATATCCATGTTCAAGAATGATCAAGTCCCTTATATCTCAAATAAAAGTCCACTTTTGCTTTCTTTCTTACCTTAGCATTCTTCTAGTCCTTATATTTATATATAGGCATATGTATTGTATTGTTAATGAAAGTGTCCTGTATGTATCCCTTCTCTTTTCAAGTGTACTGTAAGCTCTGGCAATACAGGAATATTAGGTTTGTCTTTGTAGTTACTCTTTAGGAATATTTTAATGTGACTTGTAATATACTCAGATTGATGCATTGGTAAATATTGGTTTATAATGCACTTGCCAGGAGATAAAGTTTAAGACAAGGATTGGTAGGATGTTAGAAGTGAGATACTAAGATACTTTCAGACTACTGATACTCTGCTTTATAAAGGTAAGACTCTGGGAAAAAATAACCTATATGTTATTAGTTTTCTGTTTTATTAAAGTGTCCTTTAGAATAGATGTCTTAATTAGTAAGCCTGTCCTCATACACTAGTATAGTTTCTTTGCAAATATAAATGAAGTAATAAAAGGCATAGATCATAGGGATGATAGAGTGACTGACTTTTCCACTGATAACCTTTTGGGGTTTTATGGCATTTGGAGTTTTACATATTCAGGTCAAACAAATTGCAGTTATTTCTTGAATAACTTACCAGACATCTCACTAACCTATGTCTTCAGCATATATTTGAGTGCTTTTATTTTTAATTGGTTTTATTGCGGCATATTTTACATATAATTCACCCACTGTCACCCAACAAGAACATTCCCATCACCCCAGAAAGCTTGTTTATGACCCTTTAAAATCAGTCCTTTACCTCGTTCTCGGGCTTCTGGCAGCCACACCTATGCTCAGTGTCATTGTTGTCTTGCCTTTTCTAGAATGGAATCATACAGTGTACAGTTTTTGTACCTGCTCTTTTTTTCAATTGTAACTACCTGTATCATGTAGTTTGTTCCTGTTCATTGTATGGCTGTGCCACAATTTGTTTTTTCTGTTTAATAGTTGATGGATCTTTGGAGTGTTTCTGGATTTGGCTATCATAAATAAAGTATTATATACATATGGTACAAGTATTCATGTAAGCATATGTTTTTGTTTCACTTGGGTAAATGAGTAGGAGAAAGATTGCTGAGTCTTATGATGAGGAAGTATTTTAATGTTATAAGTGACTATCAAACTCTTTTCCAGGTGTACCATTTTTGCATCTCCTCTGATAATATATGAGTTCCAGTTGCTCTGCATCCTTGCTAACACAAGTATTGACAGTGTTTTTAATTTTAGCTCTAGTTACATTGAGTATGTAGTAGTAGTAGTAGTTTATTGCAGTTTCAATTGTATTGCACTAGAGTGACTATGGAGAAAGCAGTGGCACCCTGTGGACAGAGGAGCCTGGTAGGCTGCAGTCTGTGGGGTCGCTAAGAGTCAGACACGACTGAGGGACTTCACTTTCCCTTTTCACTTTTATGCATTGGAGAAGGAAATGGCAACCCACTCCACTGTTCTTACCTGGAAAATCCCAGGGATGGGGGAGCCTGGTGGGCTGCCATCTATGGGGTTTCACGACTGAAGCGACTTAGCAGCAGCAGAGTAACTAATGATGTTGAACATTTTCACATACACTTATTGGTCATTTACATATCCCTATTTGTAAAGTATCCATTTACCATTTACATTTACTTTTTTATTTGAAAAGTCTCTGTGGTTATTTTATTTTATTTTTTTATTGTAACAAATTCAAGAAAAACTTTTTTCTTTACATTATTGTGTTGGTTTTGCCATACATTGACATGAATCCACCATGGGTATACACTTACTTTTTAAAAAATTTATTTATTTTTAATTGAAGCATAACTTATTTACAGTATCACTTTGGTTTCTACCAAAAATCAACATGAATCAGCCATAGGTTTACCACTGTCCCCCCAAATCATGTTTTTTGTCTCCTTATTGAGTTCTTTTTAGATATTTACATATTCTGAATACAAACTCTTTATCAAAAATATGTTTTGCAGATTTTTCCCCTCACGTTGATGTGCTGCCTGTTTTTCAAAGAACAGAAATCTTATTTTGATGAAGTTAATCTATCCGTTTCTTTGGGCTTTCTATAGAGTATTAAAATTTTTGTCTAACCTAGCGCCATTTAACTTGTCTGTTTTCTTCTCGAAGTTATTGTCTCTTTAGGTTGATGATACATTTTAAGTTGATTTTTATATATGGGGTAATGTGAGTTTCATGTCTTTCCATATGAGTATCCAATTTTTTCAGCATCATTTGTTGAAAGCACTATAATGTCTTCATTGAATTACTTTGACACCTTTATTGAAAATCAATTCATGATATATGTGTGGGCGTATTTGTCTTTTTGTCTTTTAGTCTGTTAATCTGGTAAATTACACTGATTGATATTCTAATATTAAGCAGCTTTTAAAGTCTAGGATAAGTCCCATTTTTATCATGATTTATTACATTTTTTATGTGTTGCTGGTTTTATTTGTTAGGATTTTGTTACAGACATACTTGTGTCTGTTTTCATGAGAAATATTGGTATTGATTAAATTATCTTATAATATTTTTGTCTTTTTTTAAAAAAATTAGAATCATGCTGGCCTTATAAAATGAGTTGGTGAACATTCCCCCCTCTTTTATTTTCAGAAATAGTATAAGCACCGATTGATTTATGAATTGGGAAACACAAAAGTTCACTTGTTACTCTAACAACTTATTTATTATCACAGAAATAAATATTTTAATATATACATAAGGCATGTTATTCCTTTCAGATATTCTCCAAATGGTTATTTATATCAAAAACCATGATAAAACAATAAAATAGCTTATACAGGCATGTTCATGTAGGTATTTGCAAAATTTGACATGCAAAGCAAATGTAAATTTGGATGAGAATTTGTTTTCAATAAACCATAAATACTTGATATTGTGTTTCATAGAGATGTTAGTATTTGCATTTGCTGTTCATTGAAACATTTTGTACAGTCTTTTGTACATTCTTGTTAATTTGTACTTTATACTTCAACTTCTTAAGACTTGTCAGTGATAATTGTAATTGCAGTGAAGTTTTGAAAAAATTTTGACATAGCATAATATTGTTTTAATTGTACTTATTCCTAGCCAAAACCTATTCCTTGAAAGGGCAATAGTTCTTAAATTTTATCTTTTTGATGGGAGGACTGGTAGATATATTTCAAGTGCTTAGTTGTTGATTTCACTAGACCTTATTGGATGGCTTTTTACATGGTGATGTTAAAATCATTCTACCTTCCTCCAAAGCATATTTTGTGGGCTTTAGGATGAGTAAAAAATTGGAGGATTGGGAAATTGGATTAAATGAGTAAAAGTTGTGAACTATACTGTTTAATAAAGAAACATAAAACTCAACTAATGTTTTCATGCAATTAAAACTGTTATTCTCTGATGTACTTTCAAGAGTTTTAAAAGTTTAACATTGCTGCAAGGTTTAAAAACGTTTGTTACTTATGTTTTGCTGTGTAGCTTAGACTGTAAACCTCATGAGGAGAAACCCTATGTCCTGTAAATCATCTAGTGTATTTTTATTTTTATAAATATCATATAGCATTTATTAGAATAGTGAGATTTCAAAACTACCTGAAAAGTTTAAACAGAATTACACAATGTGTTTAAATAGATCTTTTTGCATTTTTTCTCATTACAACAGTCATGAACTTGAAATTTTTCTCCTCTGTAAATTTGCTAAATGCTTACTTTGCAGTAAATACCACTGACATAATGACATAAAATATAGGAATATAAACCTGTAACTAAATCATTAAACATATTGTTGATATTTTGCATGATTATATTTTAGGAAGTATTCACCCCATGAGTTACATTTACATTTCTTTACTGTATAGAATGACATAAAAAGGCAAGTTACAAATTACTATATTAAAGGCAGCTATGGTACTACTACTATTATACTGTACATTTTAAATGAATATTAGTGAAAGAAAATAGGAAAGAAATAGTAAACCTCAAGGGTGTCATAACTCACTGGGAAAAAATATATTTTTTAGATTACAATAATTTATCATTTTATAAGAAAAAAATCATTCTTTGGGAACATTAAATACATCAAAGAGAGAATATAGAGAAGCATTGGTAGGCATGTGTAAAATTCTCTATTGTACATACAGTAAAATATGTTGCTTATTAGGAAACTGATTGGTTAAGTGGTCATCTAAGTGTAATTCTTTCTCATTATAGAAATAGAGGTATGTGTACTTGAAATGGAAAGAAAAATAGCAGTGTTTTGGAGCTTTTTTGATAGTGGACTTTTGTTGCTTATAACTTAACTACTATCATGTCTTAGTGTAATTAGTGATTTAACATATTGTTTGAGGACTTGTTTTAGCCCCTAATACTATTCTTGAGCCTGAGAAGATGAGAGGTAACATACTAGCTCTGAGATTCTGTGAAATCCAGCTCAGTTAAGGTGTACAAAGAATGAGGTGACTAAGTGATATGAATAAACAAGTTTATTAGTTTCAAGTTGAATGTTAAGTAAAATTGGACATGAAATGTTATATTGTTGTTTTTAAATGTTGATTTACTTATGATTGTGTAAGAGGAAAACTTGGTAAATATCAGGCCAATAATTGTTGTATTGAGCAAGGACTTTTTCCTTACCATAGTGTTGTTAAAACTAGTATGTGGCATTGTTAATGTTAGGTTATTTCACTACATACATGGGTAGATTGAGGTGCAAGAATATTCGTATTTATTTAGCAAGAATTGTTGAGATGCTATATTAATGTGTCTCATTATAAGAAAAATAGGCTTCTTGGTATAATATAGAATTTGAGTCTGGAACAGATTGTCTTTGCAAAGTATATGTATGTAACTTTTAGACTTTGTCAGTCTTTGCCTCCGCTCTTCAATTTCTCACAGAACCTTTGACAAAGCTAATGATTCTACATTTGTATCTAAAGTTGGGTTTTTAGCCAGGAAAATGAGAGAGGGCAAGAGAAAGATCCTAAACTGAGGTCCTTTGATATATAACCATCTTTTTTTTAAATTGTGTGATAATTGCTTTTACAATGTTGCATTGGTTTCTGCCATACAACAGCATGAATCAACCATAAGTATATATTTATCCCCTCCAACTTGTGTGTCCCTCCCACCCACCACCTCATCCCACCTGTCTATATCATCACAGACTGTGGGACTGAGCTCCTTGTGTTGTATAGCATCTTCTCACTAGCTCTATTACACACAGTCACTGCTACTCTTGATTTCTTCCACCCTCTCCTTCCCTCACTGTGTCCACAAGATCATCTTCTATGTCTGCATCACTGTGTGTGCCCTGCAAGTAGGTTCATCAGTGCCATTTTTCTAGAGTCCATATATAAGTGTTAACATACAATATTTCTTTTTCTCTTTGACTTCACTCTGTATAACAAACAGGCCCTAGGTTTATCTACCTTATTTCAAAGGACTCAAATTCAATCCTTTTTATGGCTGAGTAATACACCATTGTATATATGTACCTCAACTTTTTTATCCGTTCATCCGTTGATAGACATCCAGGTTGCTTCCATGTCCTGGTGATTGTAAATAGTGCTGCAATGAACATTGGGGTACATGTGTCTTTTTCAATTATGATTTTCTCAGAGTATTTGCTCAATAGTGGGATTACTGGGTTGTATGGTAGTTTTATTCCTTTTTTTTTTTTTAGGTTCTATATACTGTTCTCCATGGTGGTTCTATCAATTTACATTCCCACCAACAGTACAAAAAGGTTCCCTTTTCTCCATATTCTCTGTAGCATTTATAATTTGTATATTTTTTTATGATCGCCAGTGTGACTGGTGTGAGGTGATACTTCATTGCAGTTTTGATTATAACCATCTTTTGAAGTTGAGAATTTCTTATAATAAAATTTTCCCTCATCATGTCACTATGGAAGTGAAAGTCGCTCAGTTGGGTTCGACACCTTCCAACTCCAGGACTATGCAGTCCATGGAATTCTCCTGGCCAGAATACTGGAGTGGGTAACCTATCCCTTCTCCAGCAGATCTTCCCAACCCAGAGATTGAACCCAGGTCTCCCGCTTTGCAGGCAGAGTCTTTACCAGCTGAATCACAAGGGAAACCCAAGAATCCTGGGTATCCTATCTCTTCTCCAGCAGATCTTCCCAACCCAGGAATCAAACTGGGGTCTCCTGCATTGCAGGTGGATTCTTGACCAACTGAGCTATCAGGGAAGTCACTATAGTAGCGTGAAATATTTTTTCTTGATTGTACAAGAAACACATTTTATATAGAGGGAAGGAACTAATATCCCTATATCATTTCCCATAGATAATATGTATTTACCTTAAGTAATAATAAGGGTAAAATAAAAATAACCCTTATAAATAAAATAGTTTTGGTCATTATTGAAGATACCCTCCTTTAACTTCCACTTTTTATCGAAGTTTACCTTATTCTCAATGGGTGAAAAGAGAGTAAGATGAGATGATGGATAATTAAGTAGGGGCAGTAATGATACTTCATGAGAAGATTCAGAGGGGAGAGAATGTCTTTCAGACTAATGAAGCACAGACCAAACAGAAAAACAAACATTTGACCCTCATGAACATGTCTGTAGAAATGTAAGGTTATATATGTGTGTGTTCAGTCGCTTAGTCGTGTCCGACTCTTTGTGACCCCATGGACCGTAGCCCAGCACGCTCCTCTGTCTATGGGATTCTCCAGGCAAGAATACTGGAGTGGATTGCCATTTCCTCCTCCAGAGGACCTTCCTAGCCCAGGGATGAACCCACATCTCTTTTGTCTTCTCTGTTGCAGGTGCATTCTCTGCCGTTGAGCCAACAGGGAAGGCCCCATGGTTATATATACAGTATTATTAACCATCTTATATATTATTTATATGTATCATTTTTAATTAAAAATTATTTTGATTCTGGTTGCTTTTTAGTTATATTTCTGCATTCAAATGAAAAAAAATGTCTTCACAATACTGAAAGTGGAAGTCACTCAGTAGTGTCCAACTCTTTGCGACCCCATGGACTATACAGTCTTTGGAATTCTCTAGGCCAGAACACTGGTGTGGGTAGCCTTTCCCTTCTCCAGGGTGTCTTCCCAACCCAGGGATCGAACCCAGATCTCTCGCATTGCAGGCGGATTCTATTACCAGTTGACAAGGGAAGCCCAAGAATACTTAAGTGGGTAGCCTATCCCTTCTCCAGTGGATCTTCCCAACCCAGGAAGGAAACCAGGGTCTCCTGCATTGCAGGCAGATTCACAGTAGAGGAGTTGTAAATAAGGCTGCCAACTTTCTGTTTTTAAGTTCTTTGTTCTGAAAACGTAATCAGTAGAATCTCGTCCTGGAACTTCCCAGGTGTGTTTTCCACTTTTCACAAATGTGGTTGGAGGAGAAATCATTCCTGTTTATCTGAATTGAGAAGGCTTTGGTAAAATTCCTTTGATTCTAAGATAACTAGATGAAATGTGTTGCAAAAATCATGTCAAGCAAACAGTTGTCACCTGGCACTAGAGCTTGATGAAGTTTTAAAATGTTGGCTCGTTGCCTGTAGTATTCAGTTATGGTTCTATAGAAAGTCTGTTTGAACAGATGAAGCAGCTCTTGGTAATGCAAATGGTAGGGCTTGTGTGAGTTTATTGCCAAGACACCTATTCTGAATTCCCAGGACACACTCATCAAGACTTTGTTTTAATGTCTCATTGCTCTCCCTTTGGCATACTTATAAGAAAACGAAATAGACCCTTATCTTGATAAAACCCTTACTATTTACACTGTTCATTATCGGTGCAGGAATGTTTTCAGTAAAGTTTCCAGAAGATAGTCAGATTTAGACTTTAACATACTGCTTTTATTTGCAGCTATTAACTCTCTGTCCAATCTAGTCTTCAGTTTCATCTTTTAAGAAAAGTTCTACATCCCTCTTTACTTGTTGACAGTTTAGTCTGCCAGTTTCCCTAGCCTTTTTAACAGAATGATAAAGATCTCAGCATGTGCAGATAAGGGATGATGAACCCATGCTCTTCGATTCTAGAATAAACTATATCTACAGGGTATGCACTTCATACTGGGCCAAACTTTGTTCCTAAAAGTACATTATATTTTGCCATTTCCAGACTTTAAAGTTTCTGTCATTTATAGGAACACTTAAGTTTTTGTTTTTTTTCTTTATGTCTTTGGCTGTCATATACACTTTAAAAAAAATTCCTTTCCTTTCATCTCCCAACTTCTCATTGCATTGTCTCTCTGTGCTGCGCTTAGTCACTCAGTCATGTCCATCTCTGCGACCCCATGGATAGACTGCAGCCCTCCAGGCTCCTCTGTCCATGGGGATTCTCCAGGCAAGAATAACTGGACTTGCTTGCTATGTCCTCCAGAGGCTCTTCCCCACCCAGGGATCGAACCCAGGTTCTTCCAGATTGCAGGTGAATTCTCTACTTTCTGAGCCACCAGGGAAGCCCCTCCCTCTCTGTAGGGAATCATGTTTTATCATATTATGTTTTTGATCTGAATCCTTTTATTTGCATAAACTTGTAGCTTTATTTTGTGTGCATATAAACACTCGATGTCAATTCAGTTCAGTCACTCAGTCATGTCCGACTCTTTCCAACCCCATGGACTGCAGCACTCCCGGCTTCCCTGTCTATCACCAATTCCTTGAGCTTACTCAAACTCATGTACTTTGATTCAGTGATTCTATTCAACCATCTCATCCTCAGTCATTCCTTTCTCCTCCTGCCTTTAATCTCTCCCAGTGTCAGGGTCTTTTCCAATGAGTCAGTTCTTCCATCAGTGTACATGTATTTTAGTTTTGCATTGCTGATATTATGCTAATGACATTATTTAATTTGCCCTCATCACTAATACTAAAGACCTTTCCATGTTACTGGGTCTACACCTTGATTTGTTCTAACTGCTGCAGAGTATTTTGTGGGGTTTCCCTGGTGGCTCAGTTGGCAAAGCCTGCCTGCAATGCAGGAGACTTGGGTTCAATCCCTGGATCGGTAAGATCCCCAGGAGAAGGAAATGGCAACCCACCCCAGTATTCTTGCCTGGGAAATCCCATGGACAGAGGAGCCAGGTAGATTACAGTCCATGGAGTCACAAGAGTTGGACAAGACCTAGCAACTAAACCTACTTACCCAGTATTCTATAAAGAGAATTTGCTTCTTTTTATTTGTTCTGTGCATTGGACACCTAAATCACAAGGCCTTATAATAACTGGCTTTATATTTTCAGGCTGTTTCTCGCACTCCAGGCAACTTAAATCCCAGCTACTTGAAGTTAACCACTCTTATATGAAAACAAGGCACTCTTTATATTACCCTACCTTTGCACATACTTTTAGTCTTTTACTATTTCCTCACCTCAGGACTCAGTTCAGGTATCATTTCCTTGATGAAGACTTTAGCAACTATTTCATACTTGAGCTAGTTGTTTTGTACTCTGCTCACATATCACTCTTATCTTGGTATGTTTGGGCCTATATTTTTCCCCCAGTGTCTACTTTTTCCCTGTGGATTCCTTGAAGGCAGGGATAAGCTCTTAGGTCTCTTTGTATCCTTTGCTCTAGTAAGGTGAATTGCATGTATTTGGCAAGCAATAAAATGTTGATTGAAAGCATGATGTATAGAACAGACTCGTGGACTCTGTGGAAGACGGCAAGGGTGGGATGATACGGGAGAATGGCATTGAAACATGTTAATTATCATATGTGAAATCAATCGCCAGCCCAGGGTTGATGCTTGGGGCTGGTGCACCGAGATGTCCCAGGGGGAGGGAATCGGGAGGGAGGAGGGAGGGGGTGTGGAGGGGGAGCATATGTAAACCCATGGCAGTTTCATGTCATTATATGGCAAAACCAACACAATAAAGTAAAGAAAATTTAAAAAAATAAAAAAAATTAATTAAAAAAGAAAAAAAAAAGAAAGCATGGCATGTCTGTAGTGAAATACTGGCAATATAAGCGTAAGTGATCCTCGTATGTTGGAACAGAAATGCAGAAGTGGTATAAAAGAGAAGAGCATACAAGAGACTGAATCCCAAACTGTTTTGAAACTCATAAAGAGGCTAAGGACCACAATATGTTGTGTTCTGATCATGAAGGAAAACAAGAAAAAGGATAAAATACTGCTTGGGTCAGATCGTGTGATAATACTAGATATTGGAATTTAACGCAGAGCTATGGAACTTCTAGGTTGGTCTCAACTTCTCTATCAAAAAAAAATAATATTCAGGTTCAGTAAAGAAGACTAATGATGGTAGCAAGAGAGTTAAAGTTTCCGGAAGGTGAAGCAGTGATAAGAAAGCATTCAATGCTCTCAACTAGTAAGTGTCCTGAGATTAAACAAGTTGGAGAAATGAGTGTTTTGGTGTTCTTTGAGCAATTTATGGTCAGTAGCAGAGGTTCCGAAAGACTTAAGATCCTGCAAATAATGCTTTTATTTATTTATTTTTAAAAAAGAAACGTAAAAATAGAATTCTGAAACTAAGATTACTGGGTTTCATGTCTATCTTTGGGACAATTTTTTAATTAATCATTTAACAAATGATTTGTGAAGACTTAACTAGAAAAGTAACAGTCCTCTGAAAACCACATGGGTTCAGTTGGAATATATTATATTAAACTCATGTAATTCTTTTTTCTGTGTAGGTGGAGTAAGCTGATTTTGGCAAGGCCTTGGACAGAATGTCTCACAATATGTTTATGAAATAGATGGTCAGATCAGGTGCTGTTTTGAGAGGACAGGTAGATTCATAGATGTTTGTAAAAAGGTGATGAATGTATTGCTGTCAGCTTGGAGAGAGGTATTTCTAGTGATGTGACTTGTCTATTTCACTCTATACTATGAATCAATTTTATCACTGACTTGGATGAAACAGGCCCATCATTTTTGCATATCACATAAAGCTGGAGCTAAAGCTAATAGTTTGGATGAGGGAATCAGGATTGAAAAAAGGCTTAGTCGTCTGAAATGATTGGCTGAAATTAAAATGGCCTACAATAGTGATTAATGTAGAATTCTGCATATAGGTTTGTCAAATTATCACACTAGTAAGAATCAGATGTGTTTTAAGAGCAGTTCATCTGAAGAAGACTTGGAAATGTGATATAACTGTCACCGCTGTCTCAGGTGTAGATTGTTTTAATAGAAGTGCGGTGTTGGGAATAAAAGTTGCAGAATCCCTGGATTGGTGGGAAAATACCATCATGTTCCTTTTAAGCTTCCAGGTTTTAAGAAGTGTCTGAGAATTTTGTCATAAAAAAATTATTTTAAAGAATCAGAATGGTTTCCTTAGTAAAACTTTTGTGCATGTATGTACAGAATAAGGGATCACCAGAATAATAATTGTTTTCAAGTATGTAAAGACTGAAAGAGGAATTAGCCTAATTCCATATTTGTTCAACTTTTAAAAGAAAGTATTGAGTTCCTATTCTAGGGCTGGAAATTGTGCTGTGCATTGGGGATATAATAGTGACTAAAAGTGGGAAAAATAACTTCATCTTTACCCTTTGTGGCACAGACAGTCAAACATTAAGCAAATAATGGTGGAAAAAATGGTGGAAAAGTCAAACATTAAGCAAATAATTATATGAGTACATGTAATTGCAGCTGTGCTAACTACAGGAAGTAAAGGTACCTGGCATCCTGAGAGTGTACAATAGGAGCATTTGATTTGATTAGTAAGGGAAGGCTTGCTTGAAGTGACATGAGGTAAGAGAGAGTATACTATATATTAACTTGGTGGAAAGGGGAGCAGAGAGGGACCTAATGTGAGTGAGCGTGCTGATTATAAAGGATGGAAAGCCTGTGTGGTGCACAGAAATTACATTCCAGACCTGAAAAGAAAGTAGTGATCAGGCCATTCAGACCTTGAAGACCTTACCAAAACATTTACTCTGTATCTGGAAACACTGAAAAGCATTTGCTGCTCTTACCTTGAAGAGTGGTTTAAATTTAGGAAGATGTCTATGGCCACAGCCTGGTGTGAGGCCAGAGAGGTTGCGGCAAACCACCTGAGGAAGGACTGCAAAGGGTGGACGGGGACACCATGCTGCAGTTAAGGGGGCTGTCAGCGGAAGTGGAACTGAGCTGCGGAGGGAGTGAAGAGAGCAGCGTGTGTAGGGCCAGAGGACTGGGGTGTGAATCCCACTTCTGCCAATTACTAGCTTGGTGCCCTTGTGCAAATCGCATTCCCTGTATCCCTGACTGAATGAACTGCACAACATTTGCTCACAAATTTTGTCAGGATTACTATATATGTTTTAACATCCATGTGAGTGACTTAAAAACTGTGAAGTGCTACATAACATGGAAGAATTGAGAAAAAAAATCAGTCACCAGTGGTCATTATTGTACTGGCTGGTGGAGTAACGGAATGCAAGTTCTTAAATGTTTCATAACCTAATTGTTTGAAATAGATGATTCTTTAAGATTTTTATCATTGTACTTTCAGATTTCTATTCCTCTTCCTTTTGTTTTGGAGAATTCACTGGCAGGCACAGTGTAAAAATTTATAGTTACTCAATGCCTTTTGACTTTCTAGTTAACAGTCAAGTCGCTTCAAATGGTTTTGAGTCAGAGATACATAAGTTTTTCTTATGTGTAATCTCAAAAGCAAGAAGGGGTTTTAAGGAGTCTTGTGGCAAAACTCTAAAACAAACATTAGGAAGTATAAAACAAATTCTTCAAATAATATCTTTTGGTAAGGTACTACTTTCCCATCTTAAGTTGCATGCAAGTATGTAGAGATAAACACTTCTACTAAAGTGTTGCCCTTGTATTTGTATGTAATGTGTATGAATATCCACAAATACACAAAAGGTCCTGTAAGTGGAAATATTACCTATAGTTTTTGAAGTGCTTTAATTTAAAACCTGTGGTAAAATAGAAATCAGTGTAAAACATTGTTTAATACCTTTTTTGAGACAGGATGGGAATGGTATTTCTCATAACTCAGGAAAGAAGATGCATTGGTTATGTATTATTTATTTACATATTTATACACAAAATTCATTCAACAAATACTCATTGATCATATAAGATGTTTATATGTGTTGCTCTAACTTGTATTTTTATTAAAATTATTTATATATGTTACCACTAGTCTCAGTAAACTTTGTCTTTGTGTGACATACCCCTTTGCAAGTAAACTAAAACAAAGGGCCAGAATATAAACATAACCTAAAATTTTAAACTTAGCAATTTTCGGACAGAATGCCAAAGATAGTTTCTCAACAATAGCATTTGCACATTTAATCAAATTTTCTGTTACCGTCATTGATTATTTTGTTGCTTTTATGGTTCAAAAGAATTATTCAGTTTTAACGTTTGTTACCTATAGTGTGTGTGTCTTTCAGATTTCTTAAGATTGGAGACTTTTCTGTGCAGAGAAGGAAATACTGTTCATTCTAGTTCTTTAATGCTTTCTCTTTAGGAAACTAGGAGTAATAATTGCTGAACACCAGTTGCATTATAATGGTATTAAAACTTGGAAATTGCTTCTGGATGCATAGCTAAGTAGAAAACAAGTTTGAGTGAGAAATCATCTCTTCCCACAGGCTTGCATTTATACTAATAATGGCTGTAATAGATGGACCAAGCATGGCTAAGGGTTTTACATGTACTTGTATTTAATCTTTCCAACAACCTTGTGAAATGTGGGTGTTGTTATTCCAGTTTTACAGATGAGGATGCTGGGGTTTCAGTTCAGTTCAGTCACTCAGTCGTGTCCGACTCTTTGCAACCTCATGATTCATAGCACACCAGGCCTCCCTGTCCATCATCAACTCTCTGAGTCCACTCAAACCCATGTCCATCAAGTCGGTGATGCCATCCAGCCATCTCATCTTCTGTCATCCCCTTCTCCTGCCCTCAATCTTGGCCAGCATCAGGGTCTTTTCAAATGAGTCAACTCTTCACATGAGGTGGCCAAAGTATTGGAGTTTCAGCTTCAACATCAGTCCTTCCAGTGAACACCCAGGACTGATCTCCTTTAGGATGGACTGGTTGGATCTTCTTGCAGTCCACGGGACTCTCAAGAATCTTCTCCAACACCACAGTTCAAAAGCATCAATTCTTCGCGCTCAGCTTTCTTCACAGTCCAACTCTCACATCCATACATGACCACTGGAAAAACCATAGCCTTGACTAGATGGACCTTTGTTGACAAGTAATGTCTCTGCTTTTTAATATGCTGTCTAGGTTGGTCATAACTTTCCTTCCAAGGAGTAAGCGTCTTTTAATTTCATGGCTGCAATCACCATCTGCAGTGATTTTGGAGCCCATAAAAACAAAGTCAGCCACTGTTTCCACTGTTTCTCCATCTATTTGCCATGAAGTGATGGGGCCGGATGCCATGATCTTAGTTTTCTGAATGTTGAGCTTTAAGCCAACTTTTTTACTCTCCTCTTTCACTTTCATCTAAAAGCTCTTTAGTTCTTCACTTGGTGCCATAAGGGTTGTGTCATCTGCATATCTAAGGTTATTGATACTTCTCCAGGCAATCTTGATTCCAGGTTTTGCTTTGCTTGTGCTTCCTCCAGCCCAGTATTTCTCATGATGTACTGTGCATACAAATTAAATAAGCAGGGTGACAATATATAGCCTTGACGTACTCCTTTTCCTATTTGGAACCAGTCTGTTGTTCCATGTCCGGTTCTAACTGTTGCTTCCTGACATGCATATAGATTTCTCAAGAGGCAGGTCAGGTGGCCTGCTATTCAAAACTCTTTCAGAATTTTCCACAGTTTATTGTGATCCACACAGTCAAAGGCTTTGGTGTAGTCAATAAAGCAGAAATAGATGTTTTTCTGGTACTCTCTTGCTTTTTCGATGATCCATCAGATGTGGTTAAATAACTAATGTACAGACAAGCCTAGATTCAAGTTACTTGTGATTTCAAGACTGCTATGCCAGTTGAGACAGCTGATTTGGTACAAAAGAAGTTGTTTGAAATAATTTTAGATTTCTCTGGAGCCGTGCTTCTCACCTTTTGCTATGATACTGCATTAAAAGGAGATAACAGACAGCAGGTATGAAGGTAGAAGTAAGAAAATTATAGTTATCTCTGAGTAGTAATGAATTTCTTGTTGTTTCTGTAATAACTTTTTCTTTCTTTCTTGTTAAAATTAGGAAAGTATGATAGCACATTTCCAGGAGACTTAGAAAATACAGAACAAAGTTGCATTTAGTTCCACTGTATATATTACAGTTTGTTAAAGTGGATAAATTAAGATTGTTAGTTGGAATTTCAGTATCAGATTCTCAAAGATTAATAGAATGAATAGACAGAAAAGTAGAAGACCTGAAAAGCACTATGTACCAATTTAACACAATTAAGACTTATACAGTTTTCAGCTAATGTGTACACATAGTAAAAGATAATTCATACAGCCCAATAGTGTATACAGTTGAATTATGTTTGCCTCCCATTCCTGTGTCTACTAGAGACAACTGTTCTATATGATTTCTGGTTATTCTTCAACAGATAGAATTAACATGGATTGATTTTTTTCTTTTTTAATTCAGAATGACATTTGAGCATCAAAGAAACAAACTGGAAACACCCAGGTCTGTAAACTGGTTAACATCCAAATGGGCCAAACTAGTGATAGATGCCCATGAGATTCGGTGATGAGAATGCAGACAGGCCATCCCATTAGCCTCCACCCCATAGGAAAGTCCTCCAAGTTAGGCTTGCTCCATTTTATAGAGGAGAAGATTGGTTATTTCTGTCAAGTGCATAGTTCCGTAGAGCCAAACTCAGATGCAGGTCTGTGACTCTCACCTTTCCATTCTACTGCAGTGCAAGTGACCTCTGGATTTGAGAATGTTGTGAAGAATTGTACAATTGAAGTGGTCTAAAATTGACTAGAGTTTCTACAGGTAAGCTAGGTAGCCAACTTTAGACTGCTAAAGGCAGTGGAAGATCTTTTTTTTTTCAACTTTTAAAATACATTTTTAATATTACAGTAGATTCAGATTTACAGAAAACCTCTGTGTGAAGGTAGCACATAGAATTCTCATGTATCTTGCACATATTTTCCTCTTATTAATAGATTTTGCCACTCTAAAGTCGCTTTTTAACCCCCTCTTTCTACACTGTACCCTTTGAAAGGAGGTTACTCTGTGGGCCCACACTTAAGGAGTCAGGCGTTATGTTGCACCTCTTTGAGTGGAGAGTAGCTTTGTGAATTATTTAGAATACTTCTACACAAGAGATATGCTTCTTCTCCCTATCTGTTTATTTATTTAGCCAATCATTTATTTATGTAGAGTATGGATTCAGGGATATTTATTTTATACTTTGGGTTAAAAGCCAATGTTGTTTTATTGCTCAAATTATTCCAGTGTTGCCCATTGGCAGCTTTTTAATTGTTCTGTGTTAACTCCTATGTTTCTTTGACATACCCTCATCATTGTGTTTTGTTTCAATTTTTTCTATTCTGAGGCTTTCCTTTCTGGTACCTCAAGATGCATCAGACTTACCTTTACATTTCCTGCTTTACTCCTATAATCAGTCACTTCTCTGAGGAACCCTGGTTTCTTTTACTGGAAAATGATATTAGAAACTGTGACCTTGATGACAGATATCAGCTCTTTTAAAATTAAATGTTGAGTTGAAAAGAAAGTTATAGCCATTGTCCATTGAAGTGCTGAATTAGGTCATTGCAGTAATTTATTTTTTTATTAACAATTTAATATTGTTAGAATATAAATTTTGCCTGAGTGAATTGAATAGGATCCTAAGGGTTTTTAAGGTAACATTCTAAGAAATATTATTTTATTATTATTTTCTGTTATTAAAAAAATAAAAGAAAACCTGTCCTTGATGGCACTTTATTTGACTTAATTTGCCCTTGACCAGAACCTGAGGCAAAACTTCAAAACCTGGTAATTTGAGGGATTAATGCTAGGATTTAAGAAGACTTTATGCTCCATTAGGAAAATTATCAAGCATGGAGTCTATGAAGGACATATAATTCATATTTATCTAAAGAATAATGTGTCACTAAGCATTTTAAATTTGTGTAAGAATGAGAGAGATACTAGTAACATAAAGCAAAAAAAAGGTAGATAGGAGAAGAAAAAATGACCACTGAGCATGGTTACAATATCTAAACAGTGTGTCCTAACTGATTTATGTCATTACAGAGGAATATTCCCTATTAGAGATCTGGCCTTTCTAATGCTAGAATTGAGGTTTCTCTTAATCTGAGATATTTGTTGATAGATCAGACAACCCTTTCAGTGGGGGCGTTAAGGGATTTGTGTGTATGTATTTGCAATCTTAGTAGTACTGATGAACATTTCTTAAAAGTTTATTTCTCAATTTTATTTTTTGCACTGCCTTACAACGCAAGTATTCCCTTTTGCTCTTCAGCATCTACCATTTCAGTAAACAAGTTGAATTTTTACACCTCATCTAGCAACCAGGTCAGAAGTATCATAGGATCTGATAGGTGAATATGTATAGTGTATGTTTATTTAAAAAAAAAAAAAAAGAAAAAGCAATTTTATAAGAATTAACCAAATGCTTTTTCCTGGGCTACAGTCATCACTATCCTAATCCTAATTGTAATTTGCTGTCTTTTAGTTTTAACTGTGAAGAGTAGGCTTTTGAATCAATGTAAATAGAAAAGTATTGAATTAAACTGATGAGGCACAATTGCAGTAAGTAAAAAGTACAGCACTAATGAGGAAAAGAACCAGGCAGGTAAAAACTGAAGCCAAGTTAAATGAAGCACCCTCTAATGAATAAGCAAACATGACTCAGTGCCCAGAAAAATGGAGTGAGACAGAGATACCCAGAGAGCCCTAGCATGAAAATAGCTGGCAAACTTCAAGAGGGATGGAGCTGAGTGTAGAGATGGGGAAATTAAAACAAAAAGGTTCTGACAGAAGTGCTAAAGATTATGCTTGAAGAGCCTGGAAATGCTGATCCTGGAACCCACTGGAGGAAAACCTAAACGTATTAAATGTGCATACCATGCTTGGTGTAGTATGCCACTTAATTCTTACATCATCTCTTTGATTTATTATGTCATTTTATTCTTTCATCAACTCTTTAAGGCAGTGTATTATTACTTACAATATTACAGATGAAAGAAATGAGTCACAGAGGGGCTTGAGAATATGCTACCAACCTCACAGCAACTAATCAGGTAAACCCTGATCAGGGTTTAAAATTTTGAATTTTGAATTTCAAAACAGTTTGGAGATCAAGGTAGAGAGGAAAATCCAATTCAGTTTAGCACATACGCAGACACTTCGGACCAGGGCACCCACCAGGATGATTTTGGAGTCAGTGGGTTCAATTGATTAAGATAAAGGAGTTTAAAATGGTGGCTGTTGGGTTGAGGTGGTTTAGAGCCGCTGAAAAATGAAGATTGGGGTAGCCTGCTGTATTAAGAGGGCCTTGGAGTGGACTGAGGACTGAAGATAGCTGATGGAGCAAGTGGGCTTGGGGATTGACTGAAAGGTGGAGATGGGTTATTGTTGATCCATTTAGTTATCATTTCACATTCAGTTTGATCTTGTCAGGATTCTTACAGACGAAAGAGAGTGATTTGTGACTCTCCTCTTGAGGAGATGGTACAGTTTAGGGGTTATTCTTGAGTCCAGAAAACTGGTTGTTAGTCTGTTTGTGAATGGAAAAGGAGAATAAGGAAAACCACCGTGAGCTGTAAGAATGTAATATATTTTAAATGGTGCATTTATGTTTACAGAGTAAATCTCAAGAGCAAATTAATTACGTCTGTAGTTCTTGAAGTTAAGTAGGCTAAGTAGGGGAAAAGCATGAATTAATCTTGCTTTATTGCTGGCCAAATCTCTAGGCTGGTCATTTTTTCCTTTTAATAAAAATCCTGTGGTTCCTTGTCTTCCCATTAGCTCATAGTTGAGAGCTCTGGTAAGTTGTCTGTGAGACAGAGTGTATTCGGCTTGCTTGATTAAAATTGTTCATGAGAGATCAAGCAGACAAGGGACTTTTAGCATAATTAAAAAAGCGCTGCTAGCCTTTAGAGACAGGATTTCAGAGATTTCTGAACTTAAATCCACCTGTAGGGAAGTGTGTTTATGTAACTAGACTCCACTTCTCTCATGAACCCTTCTTACTTAATTCACACATGGCATCCTTACCTTTTATGCAATATCGTATTTTCATGAAGGAGATGAGAAATGCTGAGAAGAGCCAGAACTTGAATGAGCTGAAACATTTCCCTTGAAAGATCACAATGTGATAAGTTAAACAATCAGTTACCTCCTTTTGTTAACCTGTTTGCTTATAAAAAGAAACTCAGGAACAAAGTTGAAGATAGTAAAGAGAAAAATCAAAGCAAATTGAATATCCTGTGTTTGCTGCCTAATCGGAGAAAATTTATATCAGCGTTTGAAAAACAGTCTCCTTTATTTAATGGATATCTTAGCCCAAAGTATTTTTTTTGTTTTTGTCTTTTCATTTTACAGTCCAAATTTTTCAATGTTGCACTCTGAAATCATTCAGTTATTATCCCCATTTTACTATCATGTTTCAGGGGGATAAAAAGATGATTACAGTTAATGTGATTGAAAATGGCTTCTTTTATCCTTTTAAAGCAAAGTTGACTGCTATATACTTTTAGAGCACTGTGTTGAGCACTTCAGTTTTCCTCCTGTGTTTTTTTAAGATACCTTTTAGTTTTTCAGAAAGGATCTCTTTCTAGCATGAATCAAAATGTTACTGCTATAGAGAGGCAGCCTTTTAGAAGAAAATTGCCAAGGTGTGAATTTTTTTTTTTAACCTACCTTTATAAGCCATTTATTTCATGGGCTAAGGATTACTGAACATGTGAACATTTCTTTAGGAAAGTCATTTTCCTCGGCTAATAAGTAATGTTTTGTCTTCACCTGGAAAGTGGCTTTAGAACATTTCTCTTGTAATTAAAATAATTTTTCCTTTAGCTGAGAGTTGTTCTCAAAGCTTCTTGACTTTTTTCCTCTAAGTTTCATCTTATTTTTCATTTTTTAAAAGAATTAAATCTAGGCTGATTGTAACATAAAACAAGATCTAAGCTATTTCCATGTCATCTCTGTGCAAGTAAATAATATAATAGAAGAACCTACCCAAAGTGTACCATAAATTATCCCATTTATACATTAAGACTGATTTTACGAACTTAGTCAAAGATACATTGGCTAGCATAAAAATAATTTAAAATCATAAAGAATTGAGGAAGCTTGGATTTGAATTTTTAAATGGTTGGAGGGTTTTTTTTTTTTTTTGATGTCTCCTATCAATCTGCAGAGAGCTCTAAACAAGGTTATATCTTGAAATGGTATAATCTGTGAATAGTTTTGTTTGTGGGAGGAGATCACAAAAAGGTTATTCCTCTGGCTTTCTTCTTCTTGACAAGTAAAGTGGTTCACAGATCCCTGGTTTCCAATTATTTTATATAGTCTTGAGAATTAATTTTTACATCAAATTATATATTTCCTTAGTTTTGATTGAATAAACTGTTTTGATAGAACTGTACAAATAGGCTAGATAATAATAGTTGCTTCAATTAATACATACTTTAGGATGAAATCATAAAGAATTAACAAGGTGCAATGTGAGTTATAAGAGTGGCAACTAATATATCTCTGTCTTAGGCAGTATAATTTCTTCTGTGTACCAAAAAAAAGGAAAACCCTTATGTTTTTTGAACATAAACATTTACTGAACCTTTCTCGTATATCAGGAATTGGGCTTGGGTACTGGTGAGAAGGCCATACAAATAGCTGTGAAAAGACGAGAAGTGAAAAGCAAAGGAGAAAAGGAAAGATACACACATTTGAATGTAGAGTTCCAAAGAATTGCAAGGAGAGATAAGAAAGCCTTCCTCAGTGATCAATGCAAAGAAATAGAGGAAAACAATAGGATGGGAAAGACTAGAGATCTCTTCAAGAAAATTAGAGATACCAAGGGAACATTTCATGCAAAGATGGGCACACTAAAGGACAGAAATGGTAGGGACCTAAAAGAAGCAGAAGATATTAAGAGGTGGCAAGAATACACAGAAGAACTGTACAAAAAAGATCTTCACGACTCAGATAATCACAATGGTGTGAGCACTCAGCTAGAGCCAGACATCCTGGAATGTGAAATCTAGTGGGCCTTAGGAAGCATCACTAGGAACAAAACTACTGGAGATGATGGAATTCCAGTTGAGCTATTTCAAATCCTGAAACATGATGCTGTTAAAGTGCTACTCTCAATATGCCAGCAAATTTGGAAAACTCAGCAATGGCTACAGGACTAGAAAAGGTCAGTTTTCATTCCTATCCCAAAGAAAGGCAAGGCCAAAGAATTCTCAAGCTACTGCACAATTGCACTCATTTCACACGCTAGTAGAGTAATGCTCAAAATTCTCCAAGCCAGACTTCAGCAATACGTGAACTGTGAACTTCCACATGTTCAAGCTGGTTTTAGAAAAGGCAGAGGAATCAAAGATCAAGTTGCCAACATTTGCTGGATTATCAAAAAAGCAAGAGAGTTTCAGAAAAACATCTGTTTCTACTTTATTGAGTATGCCAAAGCCTTTGACTGTGTGGGTCACAATAAACTGGAAAATTTGGAAAGAGATGGCAGTACCAGACCATCTGACCTGTCTCTTGAGAAACCTGTATGCAGTCAGCAAGCAACAATTAGAACTGGACATGGAACAACAGATTGGTTTCAAATAGGAAAATGAGTACGTCAAGGCTATATATTGTCACCCTGCTTATTTAACTTATATGCAGAGTACATTGTGAGAAATACTGGGCTGGAAGAAGCACAAGCTGGAATCAAGATTGCCTGGAGAAATATCAATAACCTCAGATATGCAGATGACACCACCCTTGTGGCAGAAAGTGAAGAGGAACTAAAGAGCCTCTTGATGTAAGTGAAAGAGGAGAGTGAAAAAGGTGGCTTAAAACTCAACATTCAGAAAACTAAGATCATGGCATCCAGTCCCATCACTTCATGGCAAATAGATGGAGAAACAGTGTCAGACTTTATTTTGGGGGGCTCCAGAATCACTGTAGATGGTGATTACAGCCATGAAATTCAAAGACACTTACTCCTTGGAAGGAATGTTATGACCAACCTAGATAGCATATTACAAAGCAGAGACATTACTTTGTCAACAAAGGTCCATCTAGTCAAGGCTATGGCTTTTCCAGTGGTCATGTATGGATGTGAGAGTTGGATGGTGAAGAAAGCTGAGTGCCGAAGAATTGATGCTTTTGAAGTGTGGTGTTGGAGAAGACTCTTGAGAGTCCCTTGGACTGCAAGGAGATCCAACCAGTCCATCCTAAAGGAGATCAGTCCTGGGTGTTCATTAAAAGGACTGATGTTAAAGCTGAAACTCCAATACTTTGGCTACCTCATGCGAAGATTTCCATTCCATCCTAAAAGAGATCAGTAGTGGGTGTTCATTTGAAGGACTGATGTTGAAGCTGAAACTCCAATACTTTGGCCACCTCACGTGAAGAGTTGACTCATTGGAAAAGACCCTAATGCTGGGAAGGATTGGGAACAGGAGGAGAAGGGGACTACAGAGGATGAGATGGCTGGATGGCATCACCGCCTCAATGGACATGGGTTTGGGTGGACTCCGGGAGTTGGTGATGGATGGCCTCCGGGAGGCCTGGCATGCTGGAATTCATTGGGTCGCAAAGAGTCGGACATGACTTAGCTACTGAATTGAACTGGTGATTCAGAGATGAATAACTGTTTTAGAGAGTTTTTTTCAAGGAACAAATTCACAAGTAATTATTAGTATGAATAGAGTGCTGTACATGTAAAAGAAGGTATATCTAATTGTTGCTGGAATGTCAATGAAGACTTCAACAGGGGAGACAATAATGAAAGTGAGTCTGGAAAGATAAAATGTTCCTTCACTAAGGTGAAAATAGGAGGAAGGCCCTGCTGAAAGGTGAGAATAGAAAGTACAGATACATTACATTTCTTAAAGAATTTCCAGTATCTGTTTGGAATATACAGGAAAATAATTGGAACTGTTGTTGGAAAAGTAGGCAGGAATGTCTCTCTTTTACCACGTTGATGAGTTTAGGCTTTACTTGTAAGGAGTTACAAGGCATTGAGGGAAATAAAGCTGGATGAGTAACATGAGATTATTTTGTTTTGAAAAATAAATTGGTCAGGATTATAGAAAATATTTGGATAGGGAAGAGCGAGATTACAAAGTGAGCATCAGATGGCCTAGTGAATTAGGAAGGAGTCTTATATCATTGAGTTTTGGAGCCCTACAGACTTGACTTCAGATCCTTGATATGCAGAAGGTTCCCTTAACTTCTTTCAGCCTAAGATTCTTCATTTGTAAAATGGAGATAATAGCTATCTTGAAGTATGGTAAAGTTCAGGAGCTCACAATGCTTTGGTTAAATTTGTAGGCCTATAATACATATTCAATAAATGGTAGGTATTATTATTAGTTATTGTCCTTTGAGTACTTAGAATTACATGTTAAACATTATAATTGCTCCTTTCCCTCAAGAAATTTATAATAATTTAATATATGCAAAAACAAATAAACAAGATAAATACATATTTTTTTAAACTGTGTTTATTTTTGAAGCCTCCCTTATTGCTTTCCCTGTGTGGATAACTCAGTTGAAGATTGACAAATGGGTTTATTAGTCTTGCTCATATATTTCCAAATACTTTAAATCATTCAAAGTATTTGGTGTTGATGGCTTTATGGTCTGATAAATATGATTAAATAAATTTCTCCCCATGTGAAAACTGTTCTTTGTTATAATCAGTGCATTTAAAGATTAAGAAATATTGCCTCCTATCTCAAGTGGGAATTTCTTCTAGGATCCCCTAAACAGGTGATTAAATTTCTGCTTGAACTCCTTTGTGAGGGTCCTTTACCCTACAGAGAAGTCTATTCCACATTCAGCTCAAATTGGAATTGTAGGATATTTTTCTCATGTATTTTATGCAGCTTAATTTTAATTTCTACTGCTTGGGTACTAGTCCTCTCCCAAAATCAAATAGACCAGATCTAATCAGTTTTCACTTGCTGTGCCATCAACTGTTTGTCAAAAGCCATCCTCCCTTTTTTCAGGCTTCTCATTTCCAGGTTTACTGTATTTTCAGGTTTTCCAGGTTTTGTGGTGGTTGATTTGTTGAAAGAACAGGTTTGTTGACATATATTTGATATAAACTACACACATATGTTAAGTGTACAACTTTGATATATGCGCATGTTTGTGAAGCCAGAACAGCAGTCAGAATGGTGGATATCCTTCTGCCCAACAGCTTCCTTGTGTCTCTTTATATTTTGTTTTCCATCACTCCCTGTCCCACCAAGCCAGATCCCACCCTTCCAACCCCTGCAATCACTCCTCTGTTATTGCCAATATAGATTAGTTTACATTTCCTAAACTTTATGTAAGTGAAATTATACAATATGGGTTCTTTTTTGGTCTGGCTTCTTTCATTCGGCATAATTATTTTGAGATCTATCCCTATCGTTACAGATAATGATATTTTATTTCCTTTTATAGATGAGTAGTGTTTCATCATAAGGATATACCACAATAAGTTTGTTCATTCACCTGTTTATGGACAATTGGATTATGTTCAGTTATTAAATATTATGATTAAAGTGATTATGATCATTGATGTTGCAAGACTTTGTATGGACATAGATTTTCTTTTGAGGAAAGGAGGACAAATTCCTAGGAGTAGAATAGTTGGTATACATGATAGGTATATATTTAAATTTTTAGGAAAAATCCAAAACTCTTCAAACTAATCTCCACTAACATAGTATGAGAGTTCTAGTTCCTCTGCATCCTTACCAGCACTTGGTATAATAGAGCTCATTCTACTGTATGTGTAGTTGTTTCTCCTTGTGGTATTAATTTGCATCATCCTAAGGTTAATGATTTTGAATATGTCTATATTTATCATCTTTATATCTTCACTGAAGTCTGTTCAAATCTTTTTTCCATTTAAAAAAATCAAGTTGTTGTTATTGAATTTGTTATTCAGTCACTCAGTCATGTCTGACTCTGTCTTCAGCAGTACTGGTCAGATTCTTTGTAGAATGTCCCTCGATTTGAGTTTGTCTGATGTTTCTCTTGTTTTGACTGGGATAATTTTGAGGAGAAGTCAAGGTAGGTAGACATGGTATCAACATGTTTTGTCACTGGTGCTTCTTAACCTTGATTACCCCACCGAGATATTTGACAGGTTTTTCCACTGTAAAGTTAATCTTTTTCTCACCCTTTCCATGCATTATTCTTTGTAAGCAAGTTACTAAGTATAGCCCTGCTCCAGGGAGGCAGGGGTTAGCCGGGTAAGGGAGGTTGAGGGGGCAGGATTTATGCCTCCTGGAGATGAGTAGCTACATAAATTGTTTGAAATTATTTTGCAAGATCAGTACTATAAATGGTATTATTTTCCTATTTTCCCCCACTTACTTATTGCTTCAATAATTTTATTATACCAATATGAATTCATGTATATTAATTTTATACTTTTGGTTATAATGAAATAATGTGTTTTAATTTTGCTGCTCAACAGCCCCACTTTCTGCCATGCCAACTCTATTAGGTTGATTCCTGTATCCCTTGGACTTACTTTTCTTTTCTTTTTTTCCTGCCTTTCTTTCCCCCTTTCTCAGTATTCCTTTGTTTTCTGACACTGCAAGATGCTAATACACGATATACTACAAGATGTTTATTTTCAGTGCCCCAGCCTTAAAATCAGCCATTTCTCAAAGGAGCCCTGGATACATTTGGGGGCGTATGTTATTTAGTAGAAACCAAGATGTTGGCATTGGATAGATATGCTGGTTTCTGCTACTGGGATGTCACTGTGTCTCAGTTCCTTCAGCAAGCAAAACCAGGAAATATATGCATGCATGCTAACCTGTGGTATACACATCTAAAATTACTTCTGTATCTGTCCATTTTTATCTATATTAAGCTAAATCTGAATTCATACTGATATTGCTCTCTCCATCAGTGAGAAGCATGATTCTCACCATGTTTATTTGTTCAATCACAGTCTACATGTAAAGCAGTTTCAGAGTCATTAACTTGTACCCTGAAATCCATTTGACTTAGTTTTATATATGGTATGAGATGGATGAGGGTTCACTTTTTTAAAATGTGAGTATTCGACTGTTCCAGCAATATTTATTTAAAAGGCTATCCTTTCTTCACTAAATGCTTTTGCATCTTTGTTAAAAACTGATTCTCCATTTATGTATTGTTCAGTTTTGGAACTCTGTTCCATTTGTTGGTTTGTTTGTCTGTCTTCATTCTAATAACTTACTGTGTTGATTATTGTAGCTTCATAGTAAATCTTGAAGTCAGGTAATGCCATTAGCTCTCTTTTTCAAAGTTGTTTGGTTATTCTATCTCATTGCATTTTTATATGTATTTTAGGATAAGTTTGTCAGTTTCTACCAAAAAAGCCTAGTGGGATTTGGATTTGAATTGCATTGAATCTTTAATTTGGAGAGACCTGGCATCGTAACAATATTGAGTCATATCTCTCATGACTGTATAATATCTTTCCACTTATATATGTCTTTAACTTCTTTCAGGAAGGTTTTGTAGTTGTCAACTTATAGTCTTAAACATCTTTTGTCAGATTTATTCCTAAGCATTTCATGTGTATTGATACTACTGTAAATGATATGGGCTTTTAATAGCAACTTCCAATGATTAGTTGTTAGTAAATAGACATAATTGATTTTTTAATATTGTTTGTCATTCAGCTTACTCCATTTCTAGCCATTAGGAGCTCTGTTTGGTTGGGTTTTGTGTCTTTTGGACTTATATCTTTTTCTTTTCTTCTTTTTTTTTTTTTTTTTCATTCTTTCCCCTATTCTCAGCACTTTCTGTTTTATTGATGCTACAAGATACCTAAGGCTCATTTCAGTGTCGCGGCCTTAGATCAGCAGTTCTTAAAGGAGCCTTAGTGTCTTGAAACTTTTAAAAACTTACTAGTTTTTGTATCTGTTTTATAGATTCTGTCTGATTTTCCACATAGAAGATCATGTTGTTTGTGAATAAAGAAAATTTTATATCTTCCTTTCTCAATACTTTTTCAATTCTTTCTCTTGCTCAATTGCAACAGAGAAATGATGGGAGCAACTATTTCTAACTTGTTCCTGATCATAGAGAAGAAGCATTCAGTCTTTCCCCATTAAGTAAGATGTTAACTGTAGGTTTGTCATTGGTGTGCTTTATCAAGCAAAAGAAGTATTCTTTTGTTGTCTTCTTTGCTGAGGGTTTCAGAAGTGAATGTTGAATTTTGTTGAGTACTTTTTTGGTACCTGTTTAGATGATCATAAGATTTTCTGTTTTTAGTTTCTTGACATGGTGAATTACATTTAATTCACTGTCCCTGAAATACTGAACCAGCTTTGAAACACATGATTGACTCTACTTGGTCTTGATACATTATATTTTATTGATATAGTTGGATTCAGCTTTTTAGAATTATTATATTTAATGGGGACTGTTAGTCTAATATGATTTCCTTTTAAAATATCTATGTTTTTGTTATCAAGAGTAATGCTGATCTCAGAGTATGAATTGGAAAGTATTCATTCCTCTGTAATTTGGGGGGAAATTTTTAGACTTGTTTCTCCAGTGAAACTGTCTGGGCATGGGTTTTTCTTATGGGAAGGTTTTTAACTACAAATTCAATTTCTGTATTAAAGGTTTACTTTCATTATCTATTTTCTCTTGTGTAAACTTTGGTAATTTGTGTTTTTCAAGGAATTTATTATTTTTTTCTAAGCTGTCAACCATACTGGTATAAAGTTATTATAATATTCCCATATGATCTGTATATTCTGTAGTGATGTCGCTTCTCTCATTCTTGATATCTTTTTTTTCTTCTGATCAGATACATCTATCGAGACAGCTATCAATTTGTTGACCATTTTAAAGAATAAGTTTTCTATTTTCTATACTTTTCTTATTTTACTGTTTTCTACCTCTTTGAATTCTGCTTTGAACTTTATTATTATTTACTCTCTTCTGCTTAATTTATGTTTAGTTTGCCCTTCTTTTTCTGGTCGTAGAGTGGAAGGTGAAGTCACTGAGTTGAGGCCTTTACATTTTTCTAATACAGATGTTGTCTACTATAGAGTTCCCTGTAATTACTATTTTAACAGCATCCCAGAAGGTTTAGTATGGTGTGTTTACATTTTTATTCCATTACATACTTTCTACCTCCTCTTTTTGTTTCTTCTTTGACTCTGGTTATTTAGAAGTGTCAATTTAGTTAATATTTGGGAGCTTTCCAGAAATCTTTCTGTTATTGTTTTTCTAATTTAGTTCAGTTGTGAGCAGAGAATATGCTTTGTATGACTTGAATCCTTTTAAATTTGAGACTTGTTTTATGACCAGAATATTCTATACCTTGATTTCCAGTCAGTTTTTGTTTCATGTATTTTATTTTTTTGAGGGTTGGTGTCTGTATTTATTTAACTAAAAACTACTTCAGCAATCTATGTATTGACCAATACATAGACTTTATTTTCTTTAATTTTTTAAAAATTTTAATTTATTTATTTTGATTGGAGGCTAATTACTATATTGTAGTGGTTTTGCCATACATTGACATGAATCAGCCATGGGTGTACATGTGTTCCCCATCCTGAACCCCCCTCCTACCTCCCTCCCCACCCCATCCCTCTGGGTCATCCCGGTGCACCAGCCCTGAGCACCCTGTCTCATGCATGGAACCTGGACTGGCGATCTGTTTCACATATGATAATATACATGGTTCAGTGCTGTTCTCTCAAATCATCCCACCTTCACCTTCTCCCACAGAGTCCAAAAGACTGTTCTATACATCTGTGTCTCCTTTGCTGTCTCGCATATAGAGTTATCATTACCATCTTTCTAAATTCCATATATATCCAAGAGTATACTGTGTTGGTGTTTTTCTTTCTGACTTACTTCACTCTGTATAATAGGCTCCAGTTTCATCCACCTCATTAGAACTGATTCAAATGTATTCTTTTTAATGTCTGAGTAATATTCCATTGTGTATATGTACCACAGCTTTCTTATCCATATCTTTCTTATCTACAGCTTTCTTATCGGTTTCATGTATTTTAAAGCTCTTTTTTAGATACATAAACATTTAGGATTATTTTGTTCTGTTGATGAATTGACTACTTTATTATTATGAAATTATCCTTTGTATTCCTGGTAATCAGTCTATCCTGATATCAACTTTTTCTGCTATTACTATAGTCACTCTAGGTTTCTTTTGACTAGTGTTAGTGTGGTGTGTCTTTTTCTATCCTTTTCCTTTTACCCTGTTTGTGTCTATATTTAACATACCTTTCTCAGAGACAACAGTGTTGTAGGGTCTTGCTTTTTTAGGAATGTGATGATATGTGTCTTTTAATTGGAATGTTTAGATCATTTACATTTACCATGGTTGTTGACATGGTTCATTGTAAGTCTGTCATCTTACTGTTTGTTCTCTGTCCCGTCTGTTCTTGGTTCCCTGTTTCTCTTTTTCTGCCTTCTTTTGTTTATTTGTATGCTGTTTCTCTGGTGATTTCTAAACCCTTTAAACCTCCTGGTTGTCATTTGGGTTAGCTTCAGTTTTTTGGAAGATTGTGTAGATTTATCTTCTCAGGTTTTCAAAGCTTGTATGTTTAATGTTCTGTAAATGTTTTTGACTAGGAAATTAAGGTTTTTTTCTTAATCCTGAAAAATTGCTTATGGCTTTAATACTTAAATGTTAATGTAAACCAATGTTGCAGTTGGTGTTGAATAACCCTTTTTAGGATTAACTATTGGCTTCTGTGTTCTTTCCATTCCTTGATGCAAGATTCTGTTTGAGAAGGTGATGTATTTCGAGCCTGAGGGTGTTTACTCCTGAGGACCAGATGAAGTGGATCTTAGAGAAGCCAGCTTGCATTCCTAGGTTAATCAGTATTTATGTGTCTTGATTCAGGATCATTTTCCCCCCATTTTATTTAGAAAGAGGAGAAAAAGAAGAGAGATAAATTAATAGTTATTTTCTTTATCAGTCTACTCTTTCTTTCCTAAATAAAAGGACTGATGGTAGTACATGTTTCAAAATAATGAACAACATATTCCTATAAAGAAGTACAACAGTATGTCATCCAACATGGAGAAGGCATTTCATGTCTTGGGAATGGCATGACAAAGAGAAAGGAGACGTGAGCTTAAGTTTGAGTGATGGTATGGTTATTTTATCAGGTTTGGAAATTGCCAAATCAGCACCTATCTATCTTGGATCCTAGGAAGTGGCAAAGTATGAGCTCTGTATGTAGGTTCTCAAGAGGCTTGTGTAAGGCCATTCACCCTGGCCTTGAACTGAGAAAAAGAACCTCTCCAAACTCCTCCTTTCCTGAATTTGCCTTGTTCCTAGTGGTTTTCCTTGAAATAGCTTTGTCACTCGCGGATTTTTGTTGAAGTAGCTCTAGTTTCTAGAAGGTATGTAAATCAGGGTATTCTTGTTCATTCTGTATGCTAAGTCTAGCTCTTAAAATTTCAAAGAAGTGGAATGTGGTACATCTCTATTAAATGCAGGTGCTTTCTGCCCTGTTTGCTTCAGACAGTTGAGTGTCTACAGTGGTTAGAACTGATGATTTGTAAGCTGATGAATGGGTGCCAAAAACTGAATATCTCTCGAGTACAGTGGAGCCTATAGTCTGGTCTCCATGAATATTAGGGCAATGTGCCAACTAGAGCTGGCTTAACTCTGCAAGCAGGAGCCCTTTGCAGAAGGATTCATGGTAATTAACCAATTCAAAGTGCAATATTTTCCTTTCATTAATTTGACAGAAAACAACTAAATATCTACAGCAAGAATGTTTTTGATATTTTCACTTGCTGCTTGGGAAAAAATGGATACTTTGAATAATACTATAAAGAAAACAGCTAAGATTTTGTCATTTTTTATTTAAACTTCTTAATGTGGATTACTCAATTAGGAACTAATTTTTTTAATTAAATAGGAATAGTTGGCTGCATGGGTGATCAGAATTGAGTCATATTTTGAGGTGACTGGGTTGATTCTTAGGGAATTTATTGGCTTGGACTCATTGCCTTTTACATCTCCTTTTTCACGTGTCTTAGTAATAGAATTCCAGTTTGGTGTGATAATTTCCTGTCCTTTCTCCCTTCAGAAGTGTATTTCTACTTCACATCTGACTTAGAATTTCCCTCTGTTCTTTTTTTTCAGTTTAAACATGTTTGTTCTCTCAGTAAATTTATTCCAATAATGGTTAATTTTTTGCTGAAAAAAAGGTAGTTAGAACCAGTCACCTGAAATGAAGTATTTTGAATAATTTTGGAACTAAGGGTCCAGTGACAGCAGATTTTTCCCTGGAGGAATTACTGAAGAATACTTGTTTTAGGATATATTAATCTTTATATAAATGCTCTTATCTTTTGAAAGCATTTATCTTTTCACTAAAAATAAAATCTGTGTAATAATATTATTCATGTCTTTGATTACTGGGGTCTGGTTTTTGAAAAGTTTCTTTTTAGTTATTTATTTCTTATTTTTATTTATTTGAGTTATTCCTCAATTTAACATCTTCTCCTCATGCAGTTTTGACATACATTGGATATTGGCATAACTCTTGAAATCCCAAAGAATAGCCTGGCCTCGCAAGAAACTGGAAGTCTTCATCAGTAAAGCCATTAGGAACCTAGCTACTAGTAATGTTTTCCTCGCCTTGCATGTTTGCTTTTTATCTATATGTCTCGTCTTCACACTGCAAATTTACTGTCACATGACCAAATATATGGTTACTTCTGCATCTTATTACCACAGTGTTCAATATACAATGAGAATTATTAGACATGCAAAAAAAATTTACAGTATACCCAGGAAAAATTTTAGTCTTTAGTGAAGAAAAAAATAAATAAAAGAGACCTTGCAGTGGCCTAAATTTTGGATTTAGTTGACAAAGACTTAAGTATGCACACCCAAATCAGGACTTCAAAAAAAAAAAAAATTCTGTGGTCTTTATGTATGAACACATAGGAAATCTTGGCAAAGAAATGAAAACTATACAAAAAGAACTAAATGAAAATTCTAGAACTGGAAATAATTGAAATTTTATTGGTTGAGCCTAACAGTTTATTCGTGATAGTAGAAAAATCAATGAACTTAAAGCATATTAATAAAATTTATTTGCTATGAAGAACCTAGAAAGAAAAAAGTTAAGAAAAATGAACCAGAGACTTACGGACCTAAGGATACCACCTAATTATTTCACATATGGGTAACTGGAGTCACAAAAGAAAGCATGAGAAAGGGCATAAAAAGTATTTCAGAAATAATGGTTGAAGTTTTCTGTATTTAATAAAATGTGAATGTACACATCCAAGAATCTCAGCTAACCCCAAGCACCTAGGCACGTTAAGTTAAGCTGCTGAAATAGCCAGTTGTCAATAAGGTGGTGATAAAGAAACTGTCAAGTGGCTTTAAATATTCCACTACCATTTTGGAAGGAGTAGTTAACTTTATCCCACATGGGGAAGAATATGGTACAGGAAGGTAGGGCTGGTTTATATATTTTAAAATATGGAATCATATTCTACATGCCTAGATTGATTTTAAAATGTAGTATTTTGCTTTTCAGATTACAAACATAATCCAGGCTCATTGGAGGAAATATAATATAGAAATAGAATATGAACTGACAGTGATCAAATGGCTTTTAACTTTTTATTCTACCATGTTTCCTTTTCTTTCTTTTCTTTTTGTCAATTGGTGGGATACCATTAAAAAATACAATTTTTTTTTATTTAAGACATATGCTTTTCAAAATATGCCCTAAATTCTGATCTCTAGTTAGACATAAACCAATTGTGGATGAGAAATTATACACAGAATTGTAGACCATGAAAATTGCTCTATAATTTCTATATTAGGAAGCCTGGATACATTTGTTTTTTCAATTAATAAGACATTCAACTGTGTAACTGATATTTCTTTCTCCTCCCCCATTTTGGGTAAAATATTGTCCTGCTAAAATTTTTCTATAGACATGATGAATATTTAAGAATTTTTTCTCAATTAAGTGATATGTGGACAAAGTGAAATTGATTTTTACATGAAGATCACCAAAGACAACCTATTTCTTATTTAGATATTTTTTATCAGAGGAACATAGACAGGAATCTGCAATGGTTCTCAAAATCCAAGTGATGAGGCCAATTAATGTATTTTCTTACCAGTATTTAATTTTTTTTCTATATAATTCTTAAATGAATATTTTAAATGATGAGTCACATTATTACTGGGGTCCTTTGCTTTTAACAGTAACTTTTTTTAAGCAACTTTATTGTCTGGTAGCTTTGTAGTCTGGCTATTCAAAGTTCTATATCTGTATTCTCAGGGCTCTGATTTATTTGGGAATTGGAACAGGATTCAAGATGAATAGTGAGAAACTTTGTAGAGCAGAGGCTACATACTTGTCCACATTTCGCTTATCAATTTAGAACTGAACTCTAGAAGTTGATGGCTCTTTCACCCAATTTCTAATTGATTGTAGCAGCTTGAGAATAGAGATGGCACCATCTTGTTTTCACCTCACTGATTCAAGAAATGTGGTCCAGACCCTTTAAGTCTGGAGCTCCTGTGGAGGAGGAAGTTAAAAATGGATCTAAAAACATAAGTTTTAAAATAAGTGCTTATATGAAATATCAACATAGGACAAATATAAGATGTCCAACGAATGGGAGCTTAGATTATGTCTCTGTTTAATACTAGAATTACTTCAATAGTGAATTTGCTTATAAATTACAAAATCAAAGTCTTATAGACAACTTGTGCATTCTAGTCTTTTTTCCCTTTGCATGAAGTTCCTGCCTTCTCAGTTTTTGTTGCAAGTAATAAAAATTTTTTTTCTTAAAAAATGAAATTTTAGCCATAAGTGAATTGCATTAGCTAATGTAACCCCAGAGTCCAAAATGGTGTTACTTTGGGACTTCCTTTGTGACTTCCTTTCTTTATTCTGGTTTCCTGATGTTGGCTTCATTCTGATTCTGCTGTCTTGATTCTGATTTGGCTTCTAGTAGATCCTAAGGCTGACCGTTTCCATATTTATTTCCCCTGGACAAAGGAGTATTTTAGTATTTCCAACAAAGTCTTTGTATCTGTTCTGATTCAAGCAGTTTAGGTCATACTTCACCTCAGAACTAATCACCATGGCCATAATAGTTGAAAGTCGTAATTGTTGAATCATGCTGGATTGTGTGATCCATTCCTAAAGTAAAGGGTGGAGTTAACATCCTTGGATCCCCAAGTTAAAATGGTATCTTCTGGGAAGAGAAAAGGGGGAGAGTAAATGTGAAGAGAGGTGATTAATGTTCATCACATATGCCATCATCCTTTACAGCCACCTCACCTTTAAGACATACTTAAAACTAAACTTTCTTTTATTTCTAACATAGGGGACTTATTGTTTTCCTCTGAAAAGTGGGAAAAGCACAATTTTCCTGGTCAGTTGTTTTCTATCAGTAGGACAAACAGCTTGTTATTTTTTTTCCTGTGTCAACCGTTTAGGATCATGTGAATCATTCTGAAGTGTATTTTATTTCCCCATACTGTAGAATTTTACCATTAGGTGGCTTATACCAACCAGGAACTCTGCACTGAGTATGTTAGTGATGAACAGCCATATATTTTAAAAAGCAAAGCACAATTTTTAAAAAATTATTAAACACCAATATATGAAAGACATGGTACCCGTAGCAAGTATAAAGTTCAGTAATTTGAAATCATAAAATTTGGTTCAAGTTGTATAAAAGGGAATAAAAGATTAATATACTCTAAGAAAAGACTCTTACAGTGCATCTAATCTGTCACCCTACATAATTCCCTTTCCAGTGAGCCTGACAGGAAAAGTTTAGCAATGAGAACTCAGTAACTACTTTCTTAGAAGGTACACATTCCATTTTATATAGGATATAATGAATATTCAAATATGATTTGATTTTTAATTTGAGCTCTTATTAAAGCAGTTATTGTCTTCCATATATTGCGGGAGAAATTCCTATGTTTATAACAACTTCCACCCGGTAGGTATCTCTTTCTTTCCCTCAGACAGAAGTGCTTCATATATATTTGGGCGACATGTCTCCCTATTTCATCTTGTCGCTAAACAAGACATTCAGTTATTTCTCATACATGATAGCATTGTCCACACATTCACCATTCAACTTACCTTCTCATCTTAAATTTCTTTAATTTTTAGTTTGCTTTAAGATATTCACATCAGTAGACACTATAACCTTGATATGATCTGAACAGTGCAGTTCATATATTGGGGATGTTTATTTCCTTGTTCTAATGATGTTACTTCCAAAATGTTTTTAAATTGCTTTAGATGACGTACATACATTATAAAATGCATAATGCATACATTAAAATGTACTACTTAAAAGTGTTCAGTTGAAATTTAAAATTTTATATCCATGTAATCATGACCTCCACAATTAAGTTAAAGAACATTTCTATATTACCCCTCTCAAAACTTCCTGTGCCCTTACCCAGTGTCGTGCCCATATCTGACACCCAGCCTCAGACACACACTGACCTGCGTCCTAGAATCCCAGCATAGGAAATGGAATCACACAGTGTGCGCTTTTTTTGTGTCTGCCTTGTTTGGCTCAGTGTAATGTTGCGATTCATCCATATTGTCATGATATCAATAGTTCTTGTCTTTTTGCTGCTAATTAATATTCATGTAATGACCATACCACAACACAAGTTCTTGGCTAGGGTGAACAAAATTGGTATGAAATTTTGTGTGCAAGTCTTTGTTTAGACCAGTGTTTTCTTTTTTCTTGAATAAATTCTTGTTTGTGAGTAGAATTGTTGGGTCATATGCTTAGTGCATGTTTAACTTTAGAAGAAGCTTCCAAAGTACTTTCTGAAGTGACTGCACCATTTTACATTCCCAACATCAGTGTAGTAATAGCTCCAGTTCATACACATCTACTCATTGTTTTAAAGCTGAGTAGAATTCTTAGCATATGTTTGGATAGTACTAGATTGATATTACAAAAGTAGTCTCCAGTTATCCAAAGTTTCCATTTACTTTGACTAGTCTATATTATAATCCTAAAGTTAGGAAATAGCTTGTTTTCATCTTTTATCCTCTCAAGATTGTCAGTTTTCTTGCAAAAAGTGCTATTTTTGTAGAGCTTCTTTTTCTATACTTTTAAAATATAACTCCATTGTGACAGTCTGGTCAGGCATTATACTAAAATCATACAGAAATCATGTTTCTGAAATACATTTCTCAGAATGAATACATTGAAGCTATTCATGTTTATAAAACTCCTTGCCTCTCAGTGTACCTTGTGTGTAGCAGACCTTTACCCATAGCAGGTGCTCAGTCAATGTCTTTTTATTTCTTAAAAACCATGTTTTCACTCCATAATACCTGATTTGCCTCCTAAGCAAGTAGCCAAATGGGGTGGAACTGTAAATAAATCTGACTTTTTATGAAATCTCCCTAACTAGCATAATGAGTAATTCAAATGGTTGAATTTCATCTGTAAATCAATTAGAAGATCTTTTATTCCCAGTAGTGTCTAACAGTAGAGAGAAGGTGCTTCTAAGGCAGTAGTGGGTTTCTCCTTTGCTGTCTTAACAATTCAAAATTAATTTATATTGTAAACTCTAAATCCTGTAAGCTGGGGCAGATCCACTCCATGCCAGGGCAGAAGAATCATAGTGTTTTTGCCTTTGACTTTAGATCATTTCTCTTTTAAAAACAAACACACAGGCACCACCACCAACAACAACAAAAAACAAACAAGACCCAAATTTGCTTCGGGAACAGCTTGGTAATGTAGGGGAAAGTTTATTCGGCTAAAACAAGACCAGCTATCCTCTCACGTGAGAGGTATACACATCAGGATGGTTTAACGAAGATCTTTCACCTGGAGTAATTGCCAGAGATTGACTTTTGTTCTCCACATTCCTGTTTCACTGGTCCTTTCTGTAGTCACTCCTGTCCTTTCTTAGGTACCTTTTCTATTCCAAAGAACAAATCAGCTATTTTTCCAAATGCCTTCTCCCCTCCCATTTTTTTTTTTTTCCTTTCCTGAAAGTTCATTTACAACAAACCACAGTATTTTTTTGTTTCGGAATACATAGTTTCCCTCAACAGGACTATACACCCTGTTGGTGGACTCCATTTCCCTGCTGGAGTTAACATTATGATAATCTTTCATGTACATTGTGTTGGGGAGAGAAGAACAGAGAGGCAGAGAAAGAGAAACTGTATGGGAGGAAATGTGTAAAGAAGACAGCATCATTCTATCAGGATTGCTTTCTATATTTCATTTATGTTATATAGCTTATCTACAACTACTGTAAACAAATACATGCCTTGATTTCCTCACCTGTAAAATAAGGATGCCATCTCTTATTCCTCTGTCATTGGGTTAGTGGGATGATCAGGTTTCATATGGGGAAGGACTTGGATTGCTAAGAGTTTTAATCAACTGCTATCCTGTACAGTGATAAGTACTAGATAGTATTTGTTTTAAAAATTCATACTCCTCCTGTCATATTTTCATAAGATAGACTAGAAGAATGTTAACAGTGGTTATCTGTGTAGAGTTAAATGTATGTAGATTTAAACATTCCCTTTTTTCTATATTAAAATTCACTTTTAAGTTTTAGATGAAAGGCAGATATTCAGCTCTTTAGCAATTGCATTTAATCAGTAGAGGTTCCTTTCTGTTGTTTTTGCTAGCATCTTCCACTTACTTCATTTTGACATGTTTCTCAAGACCTTGTGAGCTTTGAGTTCAGGAAGATTGTGAACACTTAATATGGTAATCTAGGTAGTTCTTTAGAGGTTTGTTGTTACTTAGTTGCTAAGTTGTGTCAGACTCTTTTGTGACCCTATGGACTATAGCCCACTGGGCTCCTCCATCCATGGGATTTCTCAGGCAAGAATGTTGGAGTGGGTTGCCACTTCTTCTCCAGGGGATCTTCCTGACCCAGGGATTGAACATGCATGTCCTACATTTGCAGGTGGATTCTTTACCAGTGAGCCACCAGGGAAGCCCAACTTGAGAGGTTAGTATCCTATTTTGTCACTTATTGTGACTTATTTTATCATTCTCAATGGTTTGTCTAGGTCAGTCATTGAATGAGTCCAGCCTGCAGGGAACAAAAGATACAGTATTCATCTGGGAGATAATATATTGATTATTTATTGCTTGCCTGCTTTTCTGGTATATAGTTGAAAAAATTTTACCTCTGAAATTTCCACAAATTTCATTACTCCTTAGGTCAGTTTCTCATATAGCCAGAGATCTTAACAGAAGCGAAGGGTCCATAGTTGCTGGTTTCAGCTTTGACTTAGCATTGTTTTTGGTTGTGCAGATCAGTATCTAAGGGATTTAAATGGACAACATGGTTTCTGGCAGTTGGGTCACTGGAATGAAAGAACTAGGAATTAAGGGAGGTAAGGAATAAAAGGAGTGGACTGACAATTAAAGGTGAAAAGTGAAGTCCCTCAGTTGTGTCTGACTCTTTTCGACCCCAGGGACTGTAGCCTACCAGGCTTCTCTGTCCATGGGATTCTCCAGGCAAGAATAGTGGAGTGGGTTGCCATTTCCTTCTCCTGGGGATCTTCCCAATCCAGGAATTGAACCCGGGTCTCCCACATTGCAGGCAGATGCTTTACCCTATGGGTCACCAGGGAAGCCCATTAAATTAAAGGTAGGAAGGGAAAAGTACAGTGGTTTATAAGAATAATTGCTCATTTTGTTCAGTATAAAATCTGCCTCTTTCAATTTACCCCTCTTCCTTTTTCCATATGGGCTACAGCAGTGTATCTGGAAGACCGAAATTTGCCATTAGTTTTGGAGAAATAGGAGTGGAGTTCCTGCTCACTTACTAGTTAAAGTGACCTTAGGAAAGTCTCAGTTGGGTTTCTTCAGTTTTTTTCACCTGCAAAACATAGTGATTAATAAAAATATCTGCACTATATTCTCATATGACTATTGTGAGGATCAAATAAAATAATGCATATGAAGATACTTTGTAAGTGGTAAAGCTTAGATAAGTATTTGAAGATGATGATAATTGATGACCTTGATCAGTCTTCAGAGCTATCTTAGATTTCTTTCTTTGCTCTGGGCTTCTGTTTTCAGGTTTCTGTTGTCTTCTTGGTAGACATTTTGCTCAGACATTATGCACAGTGAACCATAGAATGTCCCGTTAATACTCTGCTTGTGCATGAGTGTTTTCCTGGCCTCAGTCCTTCTCCCAGTGGTGAAAGCTACTGGTTGGTAGAGTTACAAAAAGCTTGAGAAAGACAGCCCACATGCTGAGAGCTTTAACCTACATCTGGCTGGCTGAAAGGTGGATGGAGGAGGCTGAGAGGCCTCTCAGAGGACAAGCAGAGCTGTGAACACCCACGTGCTTTCTGCCTCGTCCAGCTAGGCTCACTCACTGCTCTCTGTGCCATTGTGACTAGCTTTCTTATCATTTTGAGTGTGAAGAAAAAGTGCCTGTGTAGTATGAGGAGAGGAGAAAGGTGGTTTGCAAATGCTAAAGTTAGGGATGAAGTTTTCGTTATGTTATTAAAAGTATAGAAAATCTTCTCACCTACTTCAGAAACATTAAAATAGAGTTAAGTCAGACTCGTTTTGGTTTCTTTATTACCATGTTGATTCAGGCACTTGCTCATTCAGTCCAGCTGAAGAGACTTTGGTGTCATTGTCAGAAAGCTGAAGCTCCCATTATAAAAAGTAGTATTTATTAAAACATGAAAATTTGGAACCACTTGGTAAAAATACGTCTGTTTTACCCAATTCTTTAGAGCACATAAGATCAATTAAAAAAAAAAAACCTTGTCCTTTTGAAATTTGGAAGAAATTATAAAGTATAATTATATCAATTTGGTATTCTTTACAATTTGATAGTACAGCATCTATTTTTGTACTCTTAGTAATATATGCAGTGTTGAAAGCATTGAAGTTGTGTAAAATAAAAAATGTGAAATATGTTCCACGTTTATTTTGTTTTCACCAAGTGGAATTTGCTCAAATGATATACTGCTGAATGCTGCCTCTTATCCATTTAAAAACAAATTTAGAAATGAATGTTTGTCATTTTTAAATTATAATATTTAAATCCATGAAGTCTAGTCGAATGAAGCACTTAGGAATAGATGAAGAATATCCTATCATACATGACAGTATTAAATTTGTTGGTTGATCCAAAAACATTCTATATAATCATTTTTCATTGGATCATTGTCTCCTGCTTTGAAAAGAAATTGCCCCAGCTTTGTTTTGACATTGGCTTTCAAAGAACTTCTGAGCTATTTTTTTAACACTTAAGAATTGGAAGCAACCCATTTTCCTGTGCTGATATCCTGTTTTAATTGATGTCACCTAATTAAAAATAATTAAGATCATTGTCTTGACTAATAAGCCTCCAGTAATTATAAATGAATGATATGTAATAATAGTTGTCATTTATTGAGCTCCTACTATGCATCAAGCACTGTTGTAAACTTACTGAATCCTTATTATCGCTTTAGGGGGTAGAAACTACTTATCCTCATTTTATGGTATATTCCTGCTTTACAATTGAAAAAACTGAGACATTGGTGGTTAGATAACTGATAACTGACCTAATATGGTTATTATTAATAGTTGTGATAAAACCAGAGTATGAATTCAGACATTGAATTCACATTCATTGTGGACCAAGATTTCAGTATTCTTAATTATTATACTGTGTGTGCACATATGGAAAACATACAAATAAAGCACAAAATACATTAGTCAGGCATAGGCAAAGAAATGTGCACATCTGTTTTATAAAACCTTTATCTGCTTTTATTAGATGAAAATAGGCATTTAAAGTATTCAGACAATTGTATAATGTAGCTAGTAGCAGAGACTGCACATTTTAAAATGTTTACTATTATAAACCCTATTAAGCAAATCCTATGTTCTTTCTGGAACTGTTTCCTCTATAAATTTTCTGAGTTTTTAAATTTTAGAAAGATTTCTAAAATCCTTCCAGTTTCAGTATTTTATGAATTTGTGATCCTCTTTCTTTTATTATTAATTCCTGACTTTACTTACTTGAAAAGTCTGTTGATTGATTCATTTAACTATCTTTTCCTTCACTCATTTATTGAGGGAATAAGGCATCTCAGGGGCTTCCCAGGTGGCATGGTGCTGTGCTTAGAAATTCAGTCATGTCCCATGGACTGTAGCCCTCCCATCTCCTCTGTCCATGGGGATTCTCCAGGCAAGAATACTGGAGTGGTTTGCCATGCTGTCCTCAAGGGGATCTTCCCAACCCAGGGATCGAACCAAGGTCTCCCACATTGCAGGCTGATTCTTTACCAGCTGATCTACTAGGGAAGCCCCCCAGGTGGCACAGTGGTAAAGAATCCACCTGCCCGTGCAGGAGACACGGGAAACATGGGTTTGATCCCTGGGTCAGGAAGATCCCCTGGAGGAGGAAATGGCCACCCACTCCAATATGCTTGCCTGTAGAATCCCATGGACAGAGGAGACAGGAGGGCTACAGGACACTGGGTTGCAAAGAATTGGACATGACTGAGCAACTATGCTCAAACACGCAAGGCATCTCATAATTGTATGTCAGTTTTCATTCAGAATACTTCTGATTTGATTTTTATTTCTTTGGGCACAAGTTATATTTTTCTTATATTGTTGTGTGTGTGTGTTTTGTTCTTGTTGTTTTAACTTTTTATTTTATATTGGAGCATAGCTGATTAACAATGTTGTGATAGTTTCAGGTGTGCAGCAAAGCAACTCAGCCATTTTCCCATGGATTATTAAGAAATATATTATTTAGTTTCCAAGTATTTGGTATTTTTCCTGATGTTTTTGTTATTGATTCTAATTCTGTTCTTATCAGACAACTTAACCTTCTAAGATTTGCATCCTTTGAAATGTATTGAGACTTGTTTTGTGATCAGAGTATGGTCTCTCTTAGGTGTTCTGTATGTACTTGAGAAGAATGTGGATTCTGCTGTTGAGTGGAGTATTGTATCTCAGTTAGGTCAAGTTGCCTAATGGTGGTGTTTTCTATATCCTCACTGATTTTCTGTCTATTTGTTATATCAGCTATTGAAAGATGAGTGCTAAAATCTCCATCCACAATAATGCATTTTACTCTTTCTCATTTTTCAGTTTGGTCACGTTTTGATTTATGTGTTTTGATGTTCTGATAGTAGGTGCATAAACATTTAGAATTGTAAGTTCTCTTGATGAGTAGATTCGTTTATCATTCAGAAGTGTTCCTGTTTATTCCTGGCAATATTTCGTGTTTTGAAATCTGCTTTGTCTAGTATTGATATAGCATTGTGCATCTTTTTCAGTCTTCACTTTTAATCTATTTGTGACATTATATTTAAAATGAATTTCTTATAAAGAACATTTAGCTTGGTCTTTGCTTATTAAATGATTTGACAATCTCTGCCTTTTCATTGGTGTCTTTAAAGTGCATCTTATGTGGTTATTGATAGGTTAGGTTTGAATCTCCTATGTTACTGTTTGTTTTCTATTTGTCTTTCCTAACCTTTGGTTCCTTTTTCCTCTGTTCTTGCTTTATTTTGTATTACTTGAGTAACTTTGTGATTATTGGCTTATTGTTATACCTTGGTTTTATATTTCAGTTGTTACTGTGTGGTTTGCAGTTTGTTTCTTTAACTTGCCATGCTATACCATCATGTAATATCATACCACCTCCTGTCTAGTACAAGAAAAGCCAGTGGTTCTCAGCAGTAATTGGGACAGTGGATTGGATGACCATACTGGAATCATGTTTGGTGTATACGTGGGCACTTTGAAAAGCTCCTTGCTTCAGATATCCTCCTTCGGCTTGTTGTTCCTCCCATAGGAACATTGATAACATCCTTTCCTTTTGTGGATGAACAAACTGAGGTTCAGTTTAAAGTGACTGTAGTAAATGGAAAAATAGGCCCAACATAGCATAATGTAAGGAATAGTGATCTTGACGACAGCTGAACCTACTTTTGAATTCTGGCACTATTGCTTGCTAGATACATGACCGTGGATGAGTTACACACTTCAATTTTATGCCCTAAAATATAGATCATCATCACTTCAAGGAGTTGTTGTCCTGTTAGCTTATATAACATTTTTTCTATCTTGATTGTCAAAATTAAATGGAATAACATATTTATAAAATACCTAGTTAATTAAATTGCTTGGTACATTGTAGGGCTTCAGATATAGTTGCCATATAAAGATCATGTAAGTTATTGCCCGACGCCAAAGTAAATGCTTTTAGTTTTCTCTCACAGTCAGTTATCTTTACAAACTAAAGTCCTTTTGACCTGGAGACATTTGTTTGTGTGTAGGGAAGCTAAGTTAATGTGGTTGGGTTACCATGAATGGGTATGGTAATCACATAGGCTCAGAATTCAGGGGAGATCTAAGTTGTGAATAAACTCCAGGAAGGCCAGAGGTTGGGACAGTCAGAGATACTGGCCTCTAAATTCTGGCAATGGACAGAGAGAGATTGAGGGGTCAGTACTCATGTGATATGAGAGAGAATATCATCTTTGTCTGATTGTATGGCATTTGCAAAGAGACAGTTCCTATTAGAATCTTGGTCAATGAGAAGAACAGTAGATTTGAAAGTCATCATAATATATAGGTGAACATTGAGGCTGCAGTATTAGTCAACAGACAGTGTGTACATAGTGGAACACAGAAGGAGAAGCATTCATCTTCAGGGAATAGTCTTTGTTAGAGAATAAAAGAGGAGGCAGCCAGGAAAGTTAATGCTTCCCTAATCCTTCCATTTTCTTCAGTATCTAAATGCAGTGACTTGCATTCTACAAGTGAATTTTGAACTTTGATGGACACAGGCTGTGAGCTTAATTTATTAGTTTATAATTGTGTCTATTAAAATGATATGTAATGTGATGTGCTGCTTTGGTTAAACTCGAAATATTTCTGGGAGTCTTTCAAACTGATGTGTGTAATGAACACTTAAGGACCATGATGTTTTTCAACTTTTTGCTGACACTGCAGGACCATGAGTTTATTCTTACGAGTGCCATTCTCAGAGAAAATTTCAAGTGTGAAATGCAAATTTTGTTTCTGTTAACTTGGAACTATGAAAAACAAGCAAAAAATTTCAAGCAGTGGGGAGTATGGCAAGAACATAGATTTTATGGTCAGATCGAGTTCCATGTGGGTCTTGGTGTTGTCTTTTACTAGAAGTAAAACTTTGAAAAAATATTTCTGGACCTCAGTGTTCATTAGTTGTCATGAGAATTAAAGTATTAAATTTAGTGGTAGGCACTCAGTAATAAACAGCAGCTTTAAAAGAATTGAATATACCTGAGGAGCTGAGGATGGAAAAACTTTCTGATTTATTGGTAGAATCTTTTTGAGTACCAAACAGCAGTCTTAACTTTCTTAATGTTATTTAGGTGGAGTGCATGACTTTTTTTTCTGCTTACTGAGTTATTGCATAGTATTCATCTTTCCATGCTGAGATGCCATGCAAAAAAGCTTAAAAGGTTTTTCGCTTGCAGACTCACAGTTGCCAGGAGAACTGCTATATTACAGAATTTAACTTATGTTTGCTCCAACTATTTTGACTGTAAAGGTGTTAAAGTAGTGAACTCTTAGGTTAAATTCTACATTCAGGAAGCACTGATTTCTTGCCTTCAAAGCAAGAAGAAAGGAAAAAGCCATGAATTCTTCAAAAAATAGTGTCCAGGATGTGCAGTAAATAATAAATTATCAATAGGTACCTTTTTCTATTGATGTGTCATTTTTTCTTCCTCAAGTGAAAGCTATACATGAAGAAAAAGCTTAATCTAAATACTGAAGGTGGGCCTTTTAAAAATAAAAGGAGAAGAATTCACTCCTGAGCAAACTGAACAAATTGTTAACTATAATAAAGTATCCCAATTTAATACTTGTGTAAAAATAATTTAATTATGCATTTTTGGGAAGGAACATAAATCACTTAAATTCAGTTCAGTTGCTCAGTCTTGTCCAACTCTTTGCCACCCCATGGACTGCAGCATGCCAGGCTTCCCTGTCCATCACCAACTCCCGGAGCTTACTCAAACTCATGTCCATTGAGTCAGTGATGCCATCCAACCATCTGATCCTTTGTTGTCCCCTTTTCCTCTTACCTTCAATCTTTCCCAGCATCAGGGTCTTTTCTAGTGAGTCAGTTCTTTGCATCAGGTGGCCAAAATATTGGCGTTTTAGCTTCAGCATCACCACCTAAATTATGAATTATTAATTATCGTTGAGCCTTATTCATGATATTTAACAAAACAATTTTTGGGTAAATTGACTACATTTTAAAAGTTTTAATTGCTTTGTGTTATGTTATGCTTTAACAAGTATTTTCATAATGCTCTAAGACTATATAGATGTTGGATAAGTTTTCTTTAGGAGAAAAGGTTGAATTGAAAAAAAATTAGATGTTACTATAAAGTGTCAGTTTGTAGAAATTTGTATAGTCTGTGTTACCCAAGGGAAAGGCTTTTGGATATTTTGGTTTTTCTTGTTAAACTGAGAAAAATTTTCATGTGTATAAAGCTTGTGCTTTAAGAACCAACTTAAGATGTGCCATTTTTAGATTTTCAGTATAATGCACATTGGAATCTTATTTTTTGATTACTCTGTTATCTTTGTTGATTTTTATTAAATTTATACTAAAGCAATACATAGATTTTCAGCTTGGTTGTAGCTTTATTAATACCCAATTTGGAAGAAAAATGAATTTAATACTGGAATTGCCAGCAATGATGATTTTAATAATAAGAAGTTTGCAGTTTTTTTCCTGGGAATTCAGGGATAGTCATATATTTCCCTGTTTATAAAACAACTTTGATATGGGGGTTAGCAAGAGTGAAAACATGCCTCCTATATTTTGGAACCAGGTGATAACTTTTCTTGCAGGCATTGTTGTATCTCTGGAAGCTGCCCTGGGGACTTAGGTTTCACTGACTTAATGGGTTTGGAGCAACAGCTGGTGAACTTCAGAAATGTCAGCTTCATCCTTTGCACCTTTCTTTTATGACATTTTACTCAATATATTTGCTCTAGGAAAAATGTTGTTTTTTAGAGTTTTCTGAGGAAGACAAGAAGTAAAATGAATTAATAATCTTTCTTTATTAATTTTTCCTGATAATCTTGTTGGAAGCCTTTGTTTCTTTTCCTTTTCTACTGTTAATTATTATTTATGTACTTAAAAATATAGTGGAGGTACCTCGAAGTCACGTTAAGAGCTAAGTTACCCCTTGTCAAGTAGTATGGTAGAGCTTCATTGCAGAGATCAAACAGGTAGATCACAGCCTAAACTATGACACAAGGTCTTACCTTGAAGTGCTCTGAGCCTACATTGCTCTAAACATAACCACATAAAGTAATACAGTATGACTAGTGTTGACTGTTAGTGGTCTTATTATAAAGTGGTTCTACTGTAGTCTGGTGGGTATAAGGAAGGAATATTCAGTGCTGGTGATCTAATTTCATGGTAAGCTTTGTTTTGAGACACCAGATACTTTGGACATGTGGCTTATCTGTAAGTATTGAAAAATAGTTTAGCTATTTTTTTGATGTCTATAATGATTGAAATGGTGTGACTCTACCAAACCTCAAAATGTCAAAATTAGTTGTTAAAATGTATGAGAACAATTTTAAAGAAAAAATGATTGACATAATTAAGCTACATTGCTGACTCAGTCTGTGTACTTAGAGCAATTTGGAGGAGCTGTTGTGTGGCTACTGGTTAACTCTTGGCCTAACTCCAGGTGCTTATATTTGGGAAAGTGGGGCAGGATGAGTGAAAGGGAAGGAGGTATGGGAGAAAAGGAAGAGAGAAAGGGACTTAGGAAGGAAGAATGATTAATTCATTAGCCTACATTAAAAAAAAAATTCTGTTGTCTTAATGAAACAGAATGTATCAGTCATTGTTGAATAAACCTTTTGAACAAAGAGAATTTTCGTTGTAAACAACCTTTCGTTTGCTCTGAGGAAAAAAAAACACTCTTGTGTATCTGGGCTCAGTTGTGTCCAGCTCTTTGCTGCCCCATGGACTGTAGCTTGCCAGGTGCCTCTGCCCATGGAATTTTCCAGGCAAGAGTACTGGACTGGGGTGTCATTTCCTGCTCTAGATGATCTTCCCAACCCAGGGATCAAACCCATGTCTCTTGAATCTCCTGCATCGGCAGAAGAAGCCCTTGTAAATCTGGTTTGTGTTAAAAAGGCCCCCACAGAATCATGAGAAGTAATCAGCCCATATTTGTATCTGGTTTTGAATATAATATATGCATGTCTTGGTGCAACAAGAAAAATCATTTATATTATAAGAAAGGTGACATAGAAAATACAAGTTTTGAGTAGTTATATTGGGAGGTGTTTGCTTTCACCTGGCTTTAATGTCCTTCAATATTACAGAACTCTGATAGAACTACTATAGAACTATGTAAATTAGTTGTAGATGACTTTTGAGGCAATAGAAACCAACAGTATGCATCACGTGCATAAAGAAGTTATGCAGTATGGTTGGTTTGGGAGTTACATTTCTACAAAATAATTTTAAAAACTTTAACCAACACTATAATGTAAAGAAAATTAAATAAATTAAAAAGAACTTTAAAAAAAGGCGTGATCATAATATGTAAAAGAAGTAATTGCATAACATTTTAACATGAATAAATAGTGCAAGTTGTGGAAAGCTTGTAAACCTGCCATCTAAAACTGATTACCCTTATGAGCATTTCATGCTGTTTGACAGTGAAAAGTACACCTTGTAAAAGCTGTTACACAAACCATTACATTTAAAAGGTTTCCGTCTCACACCCCAAAATTACACTTATTTGCTGCAAGTGAAAATTCAGAATTTGTTCCTTGTTTATTTTGGTAGCAGTTGGTGTTGAATTTTGGTGTTGAATTTTGCTTCTCCCCCTTCTTACTGAAAAACTAGAAATTAGCCTTTTTGGTTTCTTTATTTCAATATAAACACATTTAATGGGTGAAAAATGTATTAAAAGATATACACCTTCCCTGTTCTCCTTTATAAACCCCATGACATTCAAGACATGCACATTCCTTTAATTTAAAATAAATGTTCTTTTTCAAAAGTCATTGACTCAGAAAATGGTGAAATTCCAGAATACAGTTATAGGTAGCCGATAGTGTGCTGACTTGTAGCAAAATTTCAGATAAGTTAAAATCTTGAACTCATCAACATAAGCGTCAAAGAAATTTTCAAAGGCCCTTTAAAACTGTTTTATTCAATACAAATTGTGTCATAGAGTAAATGGTTAAAAGAAACAAATTTTGAGTGAATTGGTCAATTTGTCACCAATGATTCTTATCTAGCAAGTTGATTTTTGACAGAGTAGTCTTAGTGTTATCATACACCAATCACCATCTCTACCAGCAGTGGGGGACAGTGAAGCTGTAATGGAACAGTACTGCTACCTTTACAATTAGAGTGTTTTTTTCCTCACCCTTGCCTATAGCCAATTGGAACCATCTGGAAGGTCTTCTGCCTCTGTGTGTATTTGCATGTGTGTTATGTACTTACTGTATGTGTAGCATAACTTTTGATGCTAAACATCCATTATGTGTGTGTCTGTGTGTGTGTGCGTGTACATGTGCCATGGCTACCGCAACAGAAGATTAGTAACTTGGTTAAAAAATTGCAGCATGTCCAATTTCTGTTTTACAAGATTAAAAATATAGAGAAGACTACTACTGTTTAGACAGGACTTCATAGTAGTTGGTCTGTACAACATTTAAATCATTGTATTATAAGCACTATATAGCGTATTGCTAGGGTTAAAAAAAAGAGAGAAAAAAACCCCACAATTTTTGCTCCTGGTACCTAATAAATGGTATGGTATATTTATGTCCTCACTCTGTCCATTTCTAGCTATATGACCTTGGAGATTATAGAATTATTTAAGCTTTGGTCCTAAGTTCTCATCCATAAAGTGGGATAATAATAGTACCTACCTCACAGGATTTCTGGACAGATTAAATAATAATTCTTACATAAATGTGTTAACTAATTTATTACTAGAGGCTTATTAAAATACCCTTTTTGTGTGTGTGAAGTTTCAGTGATTGTTAAGAGAACATAGAAGAATGTCAGTTGAATGTTGCCAAGCTCAAATAAATTTCAAATGGTTAATTAATGATGAAGTTAGAATAATTGCTATTAGGCTAATTACTTATTCTTAGCATTTCAGCTATGAAAATTAAAGATCTCTGAGTGCTTCTGTCTTTTGAAAACAAAGGAGGCATACCAGACTACTTTTTCTAAGATGACATGATTAGAGCATTGGTTCTTAAACCACAATTCAGTGAATCAGGTGTACTTATTAAAATAGTAAATGATGTGTCAGGAGATTCAGAGCAGTAGTTGCAAACTTAATTTGCTCTTTTGAGTTTATTTAATCCTTATCTTGTTTCTTTATTAAAAACTATATACAAAATCTATGAAGGCATACAAATATTGGAAATGGAAGTTGTAAAATTCTGCCATTATGGGAATTGAAAATGAAGTCACATTAGAAAGTTAAGAGAAAACATTCTTAATAAATAACTTGGTTGTAAATGGCTCTAATAGAAAACCTTATTTTTTCACAACTTTTTAAATATTAAGTGCACCTGATATAGTGTACTCTAATAGTACTGTTTCTGCAGGATCTTAAACTCATCCTTCTTGTAGAGTCATCTGTTCATTCAACAGGTTGAAGATCCTCTGTGTTAGGCAGTGTTGCATATTTGTAGGTGAAAAGGATAAGCATAGTCCATGTGCTCATGGTTTTTATAATCTGGAGAAACAGCTAAACTGCAACAGATATTACTGCTAGCTGAGTAAAAGTAAGATGCTATGGGAACACTCAAATACCAGATCCAGAATTATTCCGAAGCAAAGGGGTCAGGGAGGGGGGATAGTGGTGGGGTTTGGGAAAGTGTCTGCGGGAAGTGGAAGGTATTCTGAGATCTGAAAGATAAAGTGAAGAGGTGGGATGGCAAATTTGTTTGAGTTAAAGGGAACTTCCTGTGCAAAAGCCCTGGGATCAGGGAGTTGAGAGTAGTTCCATATGGCTGCCTTGTATTTAGTACTCTCTGGAGATGGTAGGTGGGAGCTTTGCCATTCATCCTAAGGGCACTGGGAACCTATTGCAGGGAGTGGCCTCCACTTTGGAGCTGGAGAGATGAAGATATGTGAGTAAATATTGAGAAACTAAGAAGCAGAATCATTAGCCTCAGTAATTGATTAGATTTTGGAATTAAGAGAGAGAAGTTTGGTGATAAAAGAAATGCTAGAACAGTCACTGTTTAAAGTAATTTAAGGGATAAAGGAAGAGTTCTGGGAAGACCACCTAAGAGTGAGAGGGGGAGGGACGATAGAAATAAAATGCGTCATGTGAAATTTCACATTTATATAAAACATTGCATAATAACAATAGCTTTTAATGATGGAGAATTTACAGGTGATTTGAAGTATATTAATATCCCCAGTTAAAGGGTGTTAACCATAGATTTGTGAGATAACCTAAGGCCTAAGATAATCCACTTTAGAAGGAACTCTTGCTTTCGAAGCCATGAAAATGCTTTGGAGTGAATTGGAAGGAGTGCATCACCAATTCCAAAAAAGAAGTTCTGAAGGAAGTGTCTTTAGCTCAGTATTATTGACTTATTTCATGCTCATTTTTAGAAGTAATTTTCTGGTTAAGTTTGAGGATGTACAGAGTTGGGTAGAGTCTTCAATCTGTTTTAATTTTCATCTTTTATCCAAGCCTCTTTTTCCAAGTGTGTACATGTGCATTTTATAATGAAAATCAGTGTAACTATTTCACTTTATTAATAGTATTTATTACGTTTTACAGCAGTTATTTCCAGAATTTATTTATGTATGAATATATAGATTTTTTTAAATTTAATTTTTAATGATTTATTTAAGTATTTGCTCTTGTGTATTTGAAACTGATTTTGATTATCAGTACTGTTTTTTTTTTAATTTTTTTTTTATTGTTTTTGCCATACATTGTCATGATATCACCATGGGTTTACATATGCTTCCCCTCCGGAACCCCCCTCCCTCCTCCCTCCCCCCCGGGAAATCTCGCTGCACCAGCCCCGAGCATCAGTCCTGTGCTGGCGAGTGAAGTAAGCCAGAAGCAAAAACAACAATACAGTATATTAACGCATATATATGGAATTTAGAAAGACGGTAACAAGAACCCAACATGCGAGACAGCAAAAGGAACGCAGATGTATAGAATAGACTCGTGGACTATGGGGACGAGGGTAAGGGTGGGATGATATGGGAGAAGGGCTTTGAAGCATGTTAATTATCATATGTCTAATGAATATATAGATTTTTTTAAACTCCACCGTCTCTTCCATGGTCACTACATTCGCAGAAAAAAATGGCAGTAATGAGAATTCATTTCTTTCAAGATATTGTACATTTAGTGGGTTATATTATTTCCATTATTAGCAATGTTATTATACAGTATTATATCCGCTTTTACATGTGTTGGTCTCTTTGAGCCTGTCATTGGAGTAGGTAGGAACTGCAAAAGGCTCTATTCTTTACTTTTATAAAAAGAAAAAGAAATAAGAGATAGAAAAAATAGAAAAATTTCTTGCGTGGGAAAGAGAATCCAAGAAAAAATTGTTATTGAAGCCTTTTTTGGTGTGAAGAAAATTAAGAATTCGTGTTTTCCTTCACTCCCTATAAAATCCAAAGGATATCCTGTTTGGAGACAGCATTACCTGTTTGTTTCCTTTTGTGCTTCTTTAAGTAATGCTACCTTTTAAGCCAACGTTTCCTCTCTCTTTTTCCATCTAAAGACCATTTATCTGGGAGCCCCAGCTGGCAGGCATATCCTTGTTTATCGACACAAATCATAAGAATGGGTGTATAATTTCATGTGTGTGGATAAAACCCCACTACTGAGTACAGGGGAAAAAATAAAACTTGTTTATAAAGTTTAGGGTGTGTAGGAAGAAGAAACCAGATGTCTAGGCTTGTTTTAAAAGAGACACTAAACATCTAAATTGCCCACCTATATCCTCTTCTCAGTTTGAGATCTATGGAAAAGGTGCCACTGCTTTTATGAGTTTCAGTACGAGGGAACAGAACTGAAATTCATGTCTTTATTCTGGATTCGACAATAAGTACTAGGCAGTGTCATAAGGAAGGGATCATATTTGACATTTGAGAATGTGCATTACCATTGATTTCCTTCTTTCAGCAGAAAAATGACCAAGTTCATGAAACTAGCAATGAATGGAACTAGATTATATCTAGTAGATATAATCTCCAGATAATTTTTTTTAAACTGTTTATTTTGTATTGGGATATGTAGCCAGTTGGACTTCCCTGGTAGCTCAACTGGTAAAGAATCTGCCTGCAATGCAGGAGACCCCAGTTTGAATCCTGGATTGGAAAGATCCCCTGGAGAAGGGCATGGCATCCTACTCCAGTATTATTGCCTGGAGAATCCTCGTGGACAGAGGAGCCTGGTGGGCTACAGTCCATGGAGTTGCAAAGAGTTGGACATGACTGAGGGATTAAGCACAGCACAGCATATAGCCAACTAACAATGTTGTGATAGTTTTGGGGGCCAACATCAGGGTCTTTTCCAATAAGTCAGCTCTTTGCATCAGCTGGCCAAAGTATTGGAGTTTCAGCTTCAATATCAGACCTTCCTATGAACACCCAGGAATGATCTTCTCTAGGGTGGACTGGTTGGATCTCCTTGCAGTCCAAGGGACTCTCAAGAGTCTTCTCCAACACCACAGTTCAAAAGCATCAATTCTTTGGCACTCAGATTTCTTTATAGTCCAACTCTCACACCCATACATGACCACTGGAAAAACCATAGCCTTGACTAGACGTGAGATTTGTTGGCAAAGTAATGTCTGTGCTTTTTAATATGCTGTCTAGGTTGGTCATAACCTTCCTTCAAAGGAGTAAGCGTCTTTTAATTTCATGGCTGCAGTCACCATCTGCAGTGATTTTGGAGCCTAGAAAAATAAAGTCAGCCACTGTTTCCCCCTCTATCTGCCATGAAGTGATGGGACCAGATGCCATGATCTTAGTTTTCTGAATGTTGAGCTTTAAGCCAACTTTTTCACTCCCCTCTTTCACTTTGTTCAAGAGGCTGTTTAGTTCTTCACTTTCTGCCATCAGAGTGGTGTCGTCTGCATATCTTAGGTTATTGATATTTTTCCCAGCAATCTTGATTCCAGCTTGTGCTTCCTCCAGCCCAGCGTTTCTCATGATGTACTGTGCATATAAGTTATATAAGCAGGGTGACAATATACAGCCTTGATGTGCTCCTTTTCCTATTTGGAATCAGTCTGATGTTCCACGTCCAGTTCTAACTGTTGCTTCCTGACGTGCATACAGGTTTCTCAAGAGGCAAGTCAGGTGGCCTGGTATGTCCATCTGTTTCAGAATTTTCCAGTTTATTGTTATCCACACAGTCAAAGGCTTTGGCATAGTCAATAAAACAGAAATAGAGGCTTTTCTGAAACTCTTGCTTTTTCGATGATCCATCGGATGTTGGCAATTTGATCTCTGATTCCTCTGCCTTTTCTAAAACCAATTTGAACATCTGGAAGTTCACGGTTCATGTATTGCTGAAGCCTGGCTTGGAGAATTTTAAGCATTGCTTTACTAGTGTGTGAGATGAATGCAATTGTGCAGTAGTTTGAGCATTCTTTGGCCTTGCCTTTCTTTGGGATAGGAATGGAACTGACCTTTTCCAGTCCTGTGGCCATTGCTGAGTTTTCCATATTTGCTGACATATTGAGTGCAGCACTTTCACAGCATCATGTTTTAGGATTTGAAATAGCTCAACTGGAATTCTATCATCTCCAGTAGTTTTGTTCATAGTGATGCTTCCTAAGGCCCACTTGACTTCACATTCCAGAATGTGTGGCTCTAGGTGAGTGACCACACCATCGTGATTATCTGGGTCATGAAGATCTTTTTTGCACAGTTCTTCTGTGTATTCTTGCCACCTCTTCTTAATATCTTCTGCTTTTGTTAGGTCCCTACCATTTCTGTTTTTTACTGAGCCCATCTTTGCATGAACTGTTCCTTGGTATCTCTAATTTTCTTGAAGAGATCTCTAGTCTTTCCCATTCTGTTGTTTTGCTCTATTTCTTTGCACTGCTCACTGAGGAAGGCTTTCTTATCTCTCCTTGCTATTCTTTGGAATTCTGCATTCAGATGGGAATATCTTTCCTTTTCTTCTTTGCTTTTCGATTCTCTTCTTTTCACAGCTATTTGTAAGGCCTCCTCAGACAGTCATTTTGCTTTTTTTGCATTTCTTTTTCTTGGTCTTGATTCCTGTCCTGTACAATGTCACGAACCTCCATCCATAGTTCATCAGGTATTTTGTCTTATCAGATCTAGTCCTTTAAATCTATTTCTCACTTCCAGTGTTTAGTCATAAGCTACTACAGGGAACAGTATGAAGGTTCCATAAAGAACCGAAAATAAGAGCTACCATATAACCCTGCAATCCCATTTCTGGGTATATACGCAGAGAAAAACATGATCTGAGAGGATATACACCCCTCCCAATGTTCACTGAGGTGTTTATAATAGCCAAGACATGGAAGCAATCTAAATGCGACTGACTACTACTCAGTCATACTACTACTCATATGTACTACACATATGTACATATATATACATATGTATATATATGCAATGGACTGAGTAGTAAGTAGTCCATTGTATATATGTACCACATCTTTATCTGTTCCTCTGTTGATGCACGTTTAGGTTGATGCACAGTACCTCTGTACTGTTCCCCATAGTAGCTATACCAATTTACATTTCTACCAACAGTGTAGGACGGTTCCTTTCTCTTCACACTCTCTCCAGCATTTATTCTTTGTGGCTTTTTCGATGATAGCCATTCTGGCTAGTGTGAGGTGATAGCTCACTGTAGTTTTGTTTTTCATTTCTCTAATAATTAGTGGTGTTGAACATCTTTTTATGTGACCCTTGGCCATCTGTATGTCTTCTTTGGAGAAGTACCTATTTCAGTCTTCTAACCATTTGTTGATTGAGTTGTTTATTTTGATGCTGTTAAGCATCATGAGCTGTTTATAAATTTTGGGTACTAATCCCTTGTAGGCCACGTTATTTGCAAATATTTTCTCCCCATCTATGGGTTGTCTTTTCATATCATTTATTGTTTCCTTTGCTATGCAAAAGCTTTTGAGTTTAAGTCAGTCGCATTTGTATATTTTTGTTTGTATTTACATTATTCTGGGAGATTTATCAAAAAAGATACTGCTACAATTTATGTCAGAGTGTTCTACCTGTGTTTTCCTCTAGGAATTTTATAGTGTATAGTCTCACATTTAGGTCTTTAATCCATTTGAGCTTATTTTTGTGTATGGTGTTAAAGAATTATCTAATTTCATTGTTTTGCATGTAGCCTGTTCCATTAGAAATATTGAAAATATTGGTTTTTAGAGTGCTTTGGCAATTTTGAGCCACTTAGTAGGAAGGCAGACAGAGCTTTTACTAACTGAATGGACCAAATACCATACAGGTGTTTTGGGATCAAGTACTATACAGGTATTTTGGGGATTATAAGGGCTGTTTTACAGAACACAAAACTGACTTTTTGGGATGGCTCCAGGGCAGGATGAGTCTCTGGAGCTCATGTTGCTTTTGACCAGCAAGCCTATGCTTAGCTTGAGGTCACCCAAAGATAGGATCATTGGTTTGGGAAAGCTTCTATTTCAGGAGTCCTTAGGAGTTACATTGATGTCACTGTATACCCTCAAGAATTTCACCAAACTATGCCATTTTATATCTGCGAATAAAATTACACTATGGGCTGCATATTATTTGGCATCCTGCTTCTTATGCTTAAATATTATGAACATCTTTCCATGCTGACTTCTATAGATCTATATAATGTTCCATTATAGGAATATAGAATAGAACAATTTAGTAGTTCCCCCCGTTACAGACATTTCAGTTATTATTAACTGTCATAATACTTGAGTGAACATCTTTGTGTTTGTGTATATTATATATAGATACTAGCCTAAATAGGCCCATTTAACTTTTTTTTAAGGCAAATTTAAATTCTTAAAAGGAAACGAGTCTCATATTATTTCCTCTTCCATCTGTAAAATATTTTCTGAACACAAGGTTAGTGCATATCTCTTTTAACCCATGGTATGCTTTTCTGTGTCGTAACATAGCTTTGATCACATAGTGATCAAATACTAGGCAAGGTACATATTTACAGTTCATGTGATATTTGTGTCCATTTGTTCAAATTTAGAATTCTTTCTTAGTACCCACAGTCTCCGTAGACTACTTTATCTTGATGATTTCACTAAAATAGCCTCACCTGTCTTGCTGTTTATGTCACTGCCTGGGATCTGGTGTCAGGCAGTGAGGCAGACCTGAACTTGAATCCTTGCTTTATCTCTTAATAGTTCTATGACTGTCAGCAAATTACATAATTCTAAGCCTTACTTTTCTCTCCTATAAAATGAGAATGTCTACTTCATGGTTGAAATTAGGGTTCAACATCTATCACATAGGAAGTGCTCAAAATATCCTAGCTATTAGTGTCTCTAGTTATGAAAATGATTTATGATAAAATAGTCTTTGTTTTTTAATTCTAAATGCTGTTATCATTAAATACTCCATTTAATAGATTCTAGTCCCTGTCAGAATTGAATTGACCAATAGTAAGAAACACTTATAGCATTTATAGGTTTGTCTCATAGATTTTGGTAAGAATCTTTCTGTGTGTTGCATCATTTTGTTCTCAGACCCTCCTAGAAAGAAAAAGTATAGGATATTCAGAAATTTTTGTTCATTGGTTTTCTTTTCTTTTAGCTATTATCTGAGTGCTCCCATTTTTCTTTTTAGCATATGTCACCTAGGTAAGACGAATTTGCCTTTTAATTTGTCAGAGTGAGTGCGAGAAAATGCCAGGCAGGATGGCCTCAGCAGTAGACTGGGCAAGCACACATAGTTCTCTTTTCCCAGGAATTACCTCTATGAATGATAATAGCCTCTTTTGATAGCTAGAAACAAATAACAAAATTCTTACATCATTTCAGCAGTTTGGTTTCAATAATGTGTTAAGGTTGTATCATTTTTTTAAATAGTCCATTAAAACAAAAAATGTTTAAGTTATTTAATTTGATTTGTCTTCTCCAAAGAACAGTTTTTCATAGCCTATTTCTAAATCAAAGAGAAAACTTTTGTTTGGAAAGTGAAAAAAGTTACCCAGGCAACTTGTATATGTTACCAGTGTGCTGATTAATCATTGCCAACATTAATCTCTGTCATCACTTATCACAGGAAGATGACTGCCAAGCAGTCTACACTATTATCATTCCATCATTTTTCTACAGATCAGTTTAGTACAAAGGATTAAATGTACACAGTCAGAAAGATTATAACATCGAATCTAAAAAAGAAGCAGAGCTTTTATAATATAGAAAATTAGAAATTTTTGTTTTACATCTCCTTAGTTACTTGATTTATTGATTTGATAAAGCCTTATGCTTTATTTACTATGAGTAAACTTTTCACAGAGGTATATTTCAAGTAAAAAGAACTTACTGTTAGTTTGTAGCTTAACCAGTTTGTTTTCACTTGTGCTAGTGAAGTGAAAAAAAAAAGCCAAGTCATAATGTTCTACATTTGTACGTAAATTATTCAGCCCAATATAGTTTTGTCAGTTTCAGAAAAAAAATCACATTATTTCAACCATATATATAATTTCTAATATACCTCATTGTTTTTCATTATATTATCAACTTTGAAAATTGCTTAATATTCTTAGTTTTTTCTACATAATTGGAACGATCTTAATATTTTCGTCATCTACTTCAGAATAGTCAGAAATGTATATTTTATGCTGGTTTTATGTTCAGGAAAGTATGTATCAGCTATTTTTTTTCCCAAAAACCATGACTCAGTTGTCTAATTTTAATAAGTAGAGGTTTTGAATGCTATGGGTGTTATATATGCTCTTATTTATTTTCTAACATTTATTCAAGAATCCTGATGCTTAATCAGAGTATTAGTAATAACCTTATACTGAAAAACTTTTGTTGTAATTTCGGATGTTTCTCTGTGAAAGCATACTGATGTTTAACTCCTTGTTCTGTATTATAAAAGTCGTCATTTTAAATTATTACTTTTTTTTTTCTGTAAATAGCATTCTTATGGTCTTATGTTGAACCAGGTTTCTAAGTAATTTATTCTTTAATGTCACATTTTAGGTGTGATTTATTTTTACTGTACCAATAAGTGACTATCATAATAATATTGGTTAATTTGATTCAAAAAGAAATTGGAATTGCCATCTTTTACTTTTCTATACTAAGGATAAAGGAAGATCATTCTCTGTTGTAATCAAATTACAGGCTTTTATTTTCTGAACTGAATTAAAACTTGTTACATTCCTTAGTGTGTAATGACAGTACAGTCAGTATACTGGGACCAGACTTTGCTTTTTTTTTTTTGGAAAGCAAATTATTTCAGGATGAAAAAAACCCAATAAAAATTAGATGATACTATGTACTTTTAAGCTAACCCAGTTATATAGTTCTGTTTGATAAGTAATTGATTAGGTCAGACTATTAAACCATTTAATCTGGCATGTACATTGTGTGTGATGAAAGAAATCCAGCTGTGAATTTGAGTGTATTAAATAATCTTCAGGAAGTTTCACAAAGAACACTTGAATGCCTTGAAACTTGCAATAATGTGTGTTTGTTCCAAACACGTTTGCTTTGCCTAGGTTTTGCCCATCAGGTTGCAGAATGGTAATCTTGCTGCATTCAGCAGCTGGGTTTTTGCAGTATTCTTTTCCTTTTTCCAGGGGTTAATTAGCCTTCTTTCAAAATGTGGCCTATTTAGCTGTAGATTCGCTTGATTCAGCCAGAGCTGGCCATACAAAGCAAAAACCGTTAACAGGCGGGTGTGTCCAACTGCTTAATTAGCCAGAATAAAAAGGTCCTTTGTCAAACAAGCATCTGTTGCTCTTGACACACCTGACAGGCACATTAGGCAAGGATGACTAGACTGAAATTGTGCATTTCTCTCCTGCAAGAATATACAACGTATTTACATATGGACTGCATCATGGACAAACTGCAGGGGTTTATTTAGCTTATCAAAATGGATTAATGTGACAGCATTTGTGGCTGATAAATAAATAATCACTTGAAAGTGGGCTATAAAGGAACTAAACTAACCAAATTACTCCCAAACATAAACAAAACATCAGAAACCACTAGCAGATGAATGGGAACACCTCAGATGTACACACAGTCCTTTATACTGGATCTAAAACAAAACCTACAAATGAAGCATGCTAAGACACTACCCTCATGTGATGATCTGTGCTTTCAAGTCATGTTGGAAAGCTACCAAAATACTCTACATGTGTCAGTGGGTTTAAATGATCTGTTTAGGAAAATTTGGCGGGAAGCTTACACTTCTCAGCACACTTTAACATTCAAATTGATCTGCTATTAAATCAGGTCTTCAGAATTAATCAGTTAAAATGCCTCTGGAAAAACACTAGTTGGATTTTTTTGAAAGTTAATGTGAAGGTCACTTAGTCATGTCTGACTCTTTGTGACCCTGTGGACTATACAGTCCATGGAATTCTCTAGGCCAGAACATTGGAGGCAGCCTTTCTCTTCTCCAGGGGATCTTCCCAACCCAGGGCCTCGTGTGCTGCAATTCATGGAGTCACAAAGAGTCAGACACAACTGAGTGACTTAATTGAACTGAACTGGGAGGGATGTGACTAAGATTCTTTCAAGGCCTGAGACTTTTGTGGAGAGAACTTCTCCTGCAAACTTGAGGAAGAAAATGAAATCAGAGGATAATTAAGTTGTTTATATTAAGGAAGGGTAGAGACCAAACTGGAGAAGGCAATGCCAACCCACTCCAGTACTCTTGCCTGGAAAATCCCATGGATGGAGGAGCCTGGTAGGCTGCAGTCCAGGGTCGCTAGGAGTCAGACACGACTGAATGACTTCACTTTCACTTTTCACTTTCATGCACTGGAGAAGGAAATGGCAACCCACTCCAGTGTTCCTGCCTGGAGAATCCCAGGGACGGGGGATCCTGGTGTGCTCCTGCCGTCTATGGGGTTGCACAGAGTGGACACGACTGATGCTACTTAGCAGCAGCAGCAGCAACATAGACCAAACTGAGAGACTAAGTTCTTATCAGTTGGCATGACCCTGTAATTCAGGAGCCGAGGAGATTAGATGATGAGCAGTAACTTGGGAGTAAACTTTATATGTTCTGGGAAGTTACTGAATGTTCTGGATTGGTCTTTCTGTGCTGGTTTTGATGTGATATGTACGAGAGCCAGACGATGGATGAAAATTTTTTTCATGACTATCTAACTTTAAAGTATATAGGCCATCATTGTCTCTCCATCTTATTTTCCCCATTCTATTCTGTAAAGGTTGCTCCTATTAAATAGTTGGAATCTTTTACCTTCTTTCTCATTCTAAAAAGTTCACCAATTTGCTTTTTTTTATTCCCTTCACTTCTGGTCTGTTCAGTGTCAGTTATGAAACTCAGGACTTCCAGTTTGTTTAGTAGTTCAATGCATGAGCTTCACTGTTATGTTCATACCCTTTTTTCTTATTTCCCACAGCTATTTGCTCTCGATTCAGTGACTTAACATCTCTGGGCCTCAGCTGGCCCAGAGATGAGGGTAAATGATAAAGATTTTAGTTCCAGTCATCTATAAGTTAAACATTCCTATTAGTAAAGTCAAAGCTTGAGTGTTTCTTTTATGCCCCAAATGCCTATCAAGGCCAAGCATACATATGGGCCATATAAATAATTTGAGTATAAAACACATAATATGGACTTCCCTTTTCTAGATATTCAGATTTTTCAAGATTTTTTAGAAATTTGGCTTTTAACACAGAATTTTCTGATTTTTAAAAGCTGACAATTAAAAATTTTAGTTTGTAGATAGACTGTGCCAAAGCCTATCTATGACGTCTAATACAGTCCATAGGCACCCAGTTTTCAAATCTGTGTCTTTTGTCTTCTAATAAGCTCTCTCAGGTGATTTGCTGAGGAATTACTTTAAAAGTACATTTAATTTTTTAAAGATCTTCATTACAGTCTTAAAGTATATTTGTTTAAAACAGTGATTGTCAAATTATGAGTTATATACCAAAAAAAAAAGAGTGTGTAGGCTGATCTTCAGTATAGACCCCTGGACACACGAAAGAGCCTCAATGACGTTCCTAGCCAAGACTGGGATGAACAGGAGAGGGTTTTACTTTGAGTGACTTTGGTGTAAGAATCTCATCCAACCCTTGATTGAATAGCTTAAACACAAAAACATAACTGGCAACTCTGTGTTCCTCATTTGTGTACTAAATTGACCAAGGCCTCTCTTGGAGTTGGGAAGAAAAACTAAGAAAACTCACTGAAGATGATATCTAACGTCTAGTTCATTCCTCATTCCCTTCAGAAAGGTGTCACCTAGCTCTCGCTAATAGCTGTCTGCTATAGTGCAAGTGGCATCAATTGCCCAAAAGTATGTAATGAATTGAAGGAAATTGGCATGTGCTTTCGTTTGGGGGAGGGTATTTTTTCCCTCTACAATGGAATAAAGAAGACAAAAGATGTGACAAAAGATGCTGTGACAAAAGATGCTGAGAGGGGTTAATTTTCTTCTGAAAAAACTGAATACTCTTTCATAATTTTCTTGGGGAAGTTAATGTTCATCATACTGTTCATGGATTGAAACCATAATTTAGTATTTTTTTTAAGCTACCAGTTAAATATTGTTTTTTCCCCCTAGGAAAGAAAATTAGAATTCTAGTCCCTGCTCAATAGCAAAGAAATTAATATTTTTTCTATTGACTATATAAGTAACAAAAGGGAATATCAGGGCCTAAGAAACCATACTTTTTGAATGTACACTGTAAAATTTAATCCTGATTTAGTAAGGTAGGCACATCAGGACTGAAAAATATGCCATGTTGAGTTGTGAATGAGAGTTGGTAAAATTTTGTGTCTTTGTTTGCAAATGTCACTATATAATAGTGATCCTCCTTATCTTTCAAAATATTCAACATTATTGTTGTTTGGCTATCTCTATGTAAGAATACAATTTAACTTTGATTTTAGCACCATATCATCCCACAGGCAAGAAAATCAGTGAGCTTGATCCTGTGGCTAAGTTTAAGATATATCAGTTGGTTTTTATATACACATTAATTTTTAAAAGTCAGTGAATATTGAGTTTGAAAGTTATTAGAAATAATTTATTCTAAATTTTACACTTCCAGTGACATCCTATAGTTTATAAAATTGTTGAGAAAGTACAACTTATGACATTTGCATCCAGTTAGGGTTTGTTTTATGAGATTTAAATCTTCACATAATCTTTACAATGTGACTAGTTTATAGTGTGCTCGAAACAGTTTATAACAGATGAGACCTCAATGAAGTTCATCCTTTATAGCCTCAAAATAAGACGTATTCATGGAGATTTTTTAAATGTAGATTAGCAGTTTTCTATATAGATTTTAAAAGTGGTCAACATGACTATAACAATGGATGGAATATCAAGAGAGCATGTTGGGTGGAGTTAGAGATATTCTGGGAGTAGAAAGTTAGTCTCAGTGTAGGATGTTAAGAAGAATGTGGTGCAGCTAGTCATATAAGGAGAGCATTTTAAACTTTCTTTCTGTTTTAATAAATTTCAGAGACCATCATGCAGACATCAGAGACTGGGTCGGACACAGGTTCGACAGTGACATTACAGACATCTGTGGCTAGTCAAGCAGCAGTGCCTACACAGGTGGTACAGCAGGTGCCAGTCCAGCCACAGGTAAGGAGCTGCTCTTCCCAGAGAAGATGCTGTGCATCTCCTTGTGCTGCCCCTCCAACGGAGCTGTGTTGAAGAAATGATTCAGATGATACTTTCCAGCACAATGGGTGCCAAAATAGACCTCGTTCAGTTCTTAGATAAAGTCAGCAACTGTTCCTTCAGCATTTTCTCGTGTGCCAAGTTCTTTCTGAGATAGGCTGTAGGGATACAAAGATAAACACTCAAACTATAATCCCTATTCCATAAGAGCCTCTTAAGCCCTAAAGAGAACATTTGTTTCTGACTTGACCACCCTAACTGGGTTTTTTCCTCCTCTTCACCGGACCTCCTTATTCTTTATCACATCTTCCTATTTCTTTCTTATTGAAATGTCTGCACTCATATTTTTATATAATTGGCTCATGGTAGTATTTGATAAAGGAGAGGTTATTTGTACCCTACAGGAAGGGATTTTGCCTTTGTGATATTTTGGAAGGTGCCTGGGCGTTATGGTGACTTATACTGTTTAATGAAAATTACATTATTTTAAAGGTCTGAAAATCTGAGTCATGCCACTTAAAAAAATTGAGAATGAATTCATCATCACATGTTTACTACAAGGCTTATTCATACTTGGGACACTGAGCTTGTTTTGGAAAGATACTGACAAAATAGTGCTGTTTTGTGCCAGTTAATAGTTCTCCTTTGGATTGTGAATACATTGGCCTGTCATTTCTTCTAAAGCATGGTGAGAAAATATGTGAGGAAGATCATTTTCCTGTAATTTCTCAGTATCAAAGAAAATCTTTCGCAAATGTGCTTTTGAAATTGCAATATAAATAAGTCTTTGGGTAGAGGGATAACTTTTCTTAAATTATAGACAGAAGGACTCAAGGTTATGTTCTTCTCAGGAGATACAGGTGGGACGGGAATGGGGAGTGCCAGAATCATGGAGAAGGGTCTTGGACTCTTCAGTGTAAATGAAGACATCCCCCACAATTATTTCTTTTATACCTAAATCTTAGCACACTCTTCTCTCTGTTCTGTATAACACAATGGTATCATTGATGTCATCACCAATTTCAAGACTCTGAACATTATTCAGAAGAGATTAGCTTATGCCATATCATCCAAAGAGCAGGTAGAGAACTATTGGAACAATGTTATGTATAATTTTAAGAAGATAATGAAACAACCTACCAACATTAAGCACATATTGAGCAGTTACACTCACTGTGGTTTGTTGTTTGTCTCCTGCAAGGATGAAGAATGGCCTTGAGCGTTCCTGTCTCTAATGGTAGTGCAGTGGAGAGCCTGCTCTTTTCTCCAGAAGGTGCCCCCTTGAGAGCTTGAAGTGTCTGTGCTAAGTGCACCTGGCCTTCTCTCCTGGGCTGTCTTTTCTTTCTCTCTTTCTCCTTTCCCTTTCCTTCCTTTTTTCCTTCCTTCTTTTTGAAGAAACATTTTTAAAAATTAAATTTATTGTTATTTTATGTTTGCTACAGGTCAAAATAGTTCAGCAAGTTTGTTATTTAAAAAAAGGGAGTCCTCACCCTCCCTCTATTCCTTCTCACAGGCAAGCAGTGTTTATTTTACTGTTGCTTGATTTTTTAGTTTTAAACATTTTTGTATCACACTCTTCTTTCTAGTCCTTAACATATGCCTGTGTGCATGCACACACAAACTTTTTCCATCCTAAAGGCTCCTGATATACTAGGTTGGACTATGTGCAATTTTTGATCTACAAAAACAACAATTTCATACGTTTCAACCTAATAGTTATGCTATAATTTTGATAGATCATTAATCGATGTTTGTATTCTCGTGACATATAAAAACTATTCAGATCTATCTAGTGAGCTGTGATTACTTTTCTTTTTTGTAAAACTCATTTACTTTCTCTGCATTTAACGTTTGTGTGTCCCATTGAGTGAGTCTCAGAACATTCTGACCTGCACCAGTATGGAATGGATGCTCTTTGCTCAGACCCATCCTGGACAATACCTTTGCTATCATCCTGGGATTTCCTTTTCTCTATTATGTTGGCTTTCCTGTTTCCTAAATCAGTGTCTTAAACTCTTTCTTGATTTGCTAAAGCACGACTTGCAGTAACATCCTAAGAAGTGGTATGTTTTGCATTCTTGTGTGTCTGAGAGGGAATTTATTTTACAGTTTGGCAATTGGATGGGTACAGAATTGGGGGTTGGATATCTTTTTGTTCAGAATCTTGAGGGAATTGTTTAATGTCTTCCAGTTTGCAGAATTGCTATGAAAAAGTGAAAGACTGTTCTGATTCCTGATCCATTGTATGCAACCTGTATGTTTTTTTTTCTCATGTTTTAAATCTCAGTTTCTTAAAACTTCATGTCTTGATGTGGGCCTATTCCCATACAATGTGCTGGAACCTTGATGAGCTTGTTCAATCTCATGGACACTCATGTTCTCCAGTACTGGTAATTTTTATTCTTTTTGTTTTTCATTTATGATTACCTTCTCTCTTTTTTCTCCTTTTTCACTTTTTGGACTTTTTGGTTCTGTTTTTTAGTTTCATCTTCCACCCATCTGTTACTTTTCATTTCTGTTACCATAATTTTAATTTTTAAGAGCTTTAAAAAATTCCTTATATGGCTCTTTTTATAATATCATGGTTTATTTCCTATTTATAGTGTCTTTTTTTCTCTCTCTCAAGGTATTAATTTTTCACGTTGGTGAAATTTTCTTCTCATATAGTCTCTCTTTCATGTAGAATAATTTTTTTCTGGCCTGTATTTTGTATTAGAAACTTCTATGAAATACTTGATAATCTTTGAGGGTTTATTCATATTTTAACCTCAGTGCAGAGGTTAAACCAAAGAATAAACGTTCACACTTTTACAATATTTAGGGAAGGCCAGTCACCTCATTGCACAGAGCTGGTAGAGGAGATCTGATTGCTTCTTAAATAGAATCACTTTTTATATTAAATATATATATATATAAAACCAAAAAAAAAAAACTAAGTTCCCAACAGAAATAGGAAATCAATGTCACCAGCCATAAAGAGAAAATTACACGTATACACACACCCTTTGTTCATGTCCTTATAAAAAAAATAATCTCATGTATGCATGGAATGCAGTATAGAAAACTATGGTATGCCACGTGGCTCGTTCCCAACAAGCATATTTTTCAGTCCCTCAAGTTTGTTCTTTCCTCTAGAACATTCAAGGCAGGAGACAACCTGGTCCTCTTACACCAAGCAAAGAATTTGAGAGCTTTCATTTTCTTTTTGTCAACAAAGTATTTTATTTCACATAGTGGGTTCTTCTGATATATGTCTGGAAATGCTTGTTATATTGTCCTTCCAGCTTATCTTATTGCGGAAGATTTTGTCTACTCTGTCATTTCCTTCCTTCCTCCCTTCCTCTCTCCATTCCTCACTTCCTCTCTCCATTCCTCCCTTCCTCTCTTTTTCCTTTCCTTCCTCCTCTCCCCTTTCCTCCCTTTCTCGTCTCCCCTCCCTTCTCCTTCTCTTCCCTTCCTCCTCTCTTCTCTCCTCTCCTTTCTTTTCCTCTCCTCTAGAACAGTGACATATTTGAAGATCCCCAGTGCATTCTAACAGTATTTCTGTGAATATAGATTGTCTATAACTGATAAGATAGGGGCTATAATTTCTTATTATTCTAACATCTTTGTTTTGTTAATATGCTGATGTTATCTTAAGTTTTCAGACTGTGGTAGGATGACTTTAAAATATTCCAGCTCTTGTCACTGACCCATGATGGATGTTGAAATCATAGCATTGATGTCAAAGGTAGTTACATCTTTTGATGTAACTTTTCATTGTGTTCTTGCTTTCCTTGCTTTGGCCATTTGATGTAAAGAGAAAGCCCATAGCTGAATCTGTAAATTTTGAAACAATGTGATATTATATGTATTGAAATTTTGAGAAACCAGAATATTTTAAAATCTTAATATACTGTTTTATTTCTTCAAAGCCCTAAGGGTTCTAATTTGACTGTGTAATAAGTAGCAAACAAAATGTTGATTCTAAAAATATTTCAGTTATTATTTTTTCCCCTGTTTTTATTTTTTTAATTTTCTTTACTTTATTGTGTTGGTTTTGCCATACAATGACATGAAACCGCCATGGGTTTACATATGCTCTCCCTCCAGAACCCCCCTCCCTCCCCCCTCCCGATTCCCTCCCCCTGGGACATCTCGGTGCACCAGCCCCGAGCATCAACCCTGGGCTGGCGATTGATTTCACATATGGTAATTAACATGTTTCAATGCCATTCTCCCACATCCTCCCACCCTTGCTGTCTTCCACAGAGTCCACTTGTCTGACCTATACATCTGCATTCCTTTTGCTGTCTCGAATGCAGGGTTCTCGTTACCATCTTTCTAAATTCCATATATATGCGTTAGTATACTGTATTGTTGTTTTTCCTTCTGGCTTACTTCACTCTGGATAATAGGCTCCAGTTCAGTCCACCTGAGTAGAACTGATTCAAATGAATTTTTTTTTTAATGCTGAGTAGTATTCCATTGTGTATATGTACCACAGCTTTCTTATCCGTTCGTCAGTGGATGGGCATCTAGGTTGCTTCCATGTCCTGGCTATTGTAAACAATGAGGCGATGAACACTGGGGTACACGTGTCTCTTTCAATTCTGGTTTCCTCGGTGTGTATGCCCAGCAGTGGGATTCCTGGGTCATATGGCAGGTCTATTTGCAGTTTTGTTTTTTTTTCATAATATAAAGTTATATTAAAGAAATATGTTTGTGGATTTAATGAATTATTACAATGATAATATATTCATGCATAACTTATGAAAACAAACCAAACTAATGTACAAAAAAACATTTAAAAAACAGTCCCTGCCCCTCCAAGCACCTGGAGACATCTGAAGAAGGAAAAATAAGCCAAGCTGTTCATGCAAAGTCCACAGTGGTGCTAAGAACACTAAGATTGAGCATAGCACCTGGCCACAACAGGCCAAGTTCTAGGCCCAGTTCTGCCTCTCAGTTGCCTGCTAAACCTTGGCCAAGCTACTTTAGTCTTCCAGGTTTTATTTTATTTTATTTTTTTTATTAGTTTTGCCATACAATGACATGATATCACCATGGGTTTACATATGCTCCCCCTCCAGAACCTCCCTCCCTCCTCCCTCCCTCCTCCCTCTCCCCGGGAAATCTCGATGCACCAGCCCCGAGCATCAATCCTGGGCTGGCGATTGATTAGACATATGATAATTAACATGTTTCAATGCCATTCTCCCATATCATCCCACCCTTACCCTCATCCACAGAGTCCACGAGTCTGTTCTATACATCTTCGTTCCTTTTGCTGTCTCGCATGCTGGGTTCTCATTACCGTCTTTCTAAATTCCATATATATGCGTTAATATACTGTATTGTTGTTTTTGCTTCTGGCTTACTTACTTATTTTTAATTTATTCTGTATGATGTTAAGAATCAGTTTGTCACTTTCCCTTGGACAATCTGATTTAGGAATGGAGAATTCTAAGAAAATATTTTGAGGTATTAATATATAATTCTCTATCAAATTTTCTGTTTTTTCCAATATTTCATTATTCATAAAATGCCATAGAGTCTCAGCTTAAAAATACAGACATTGTTGCTCATTTAAATAAAATACATAAGAACATTCAAATGCAGTATCTTGATTAGAAAGTAAAAACTTGATATTATTTATCCTTATTTGTAAAAAGCCCTTTTGAACTAAAAGGCCTCTATCGAATATGACTAGAAATGTGTTAATCTCCCTTCCCCTACCCCTTTCTTGAGTGATTTGTCAGAGTTTCTTGTAGATACTTCTTCAGGTTGGTCATTTTATGCCTAATTTTGAGAGATCTTCTAACCCTACTTGCCCTGGACCTGAATTAAAAATCCAGGGTAAATGACTCAGGGAACTCAAACTGGGGCTCTGTGACACCTAGAGAGATGGGATAGAGTAAGAAGTGGGAGGGAGGTTCAAGAAGGAGGGGACATATGTGTACCTACGGCTGATTCGTGTGGATGTATTGCAGAAACCAACACAATATTGTTAAGCAATTATCCTTCAATTAAAAATAAATAAGTTAAAAAAAATCCAGGGTAGAGGAAAAGGAAAATGTATTCCTACTATCTCATTTTACATCATAGCCAGCCAGTTTAAGGTAGAACCTAGCCCAAAGTCAGAACTTTTATTCATGTTTTAATCTTGGGATCCATGTATTTCACAAATGCTGCTGACATTGAGGATAATTTCTAAACCAGCCTAAGTCTTGAACCAGAGCTCCAAGAATATTTTCTCCCATTCAGGCTTCCCAAAGTTTTAACTGGTCCCCCAACTGTATTTCTTCCTGACTCTACTGTTTGTCTGCCTGCCTTACCTTTTCCTTGAAAAAGGACATACCTCTTTTCTCCCAACGTGGGCGAGTATGTTGTCCTAATACTGCTCCTTCTAAGTGTAACACCCCAGGGACAATGGAGCCCTGAGGTTGAGGGGCTTCTGTCTGAGTTCAAGGACATATTTTTATATGTATATATATTTGTATTCAAAGATGCTGTTAACTTTGTTCAGATTCTTTTATTGTCAAAGACTGTGAATCTTGACCTTTTTCTGCTCAGATACTGTTTGTTTCTTGTGGGTCTTTGGCATATAACTGCAACATTGAAATTTATTTTGATGTGATAAAAGCTCATTTCAATATATTCAGTTAAAGATATATATATATATGCACACACACACATATATATATAGATAGATATAAACACATTCTTAGAAATATATTTTTAAATATATGTATAAATAAATTACATATTTAGGCACTGACTCTTTGTTTATAATTTGAATTCACAGAATGGATGTAATAGCTGTGTGGCTATATTGTTTCCTTTTGTCTAGTATCAATTTATCACCCATTTAGCATTTCCACTTAAGTTATGGTATATCCTGGAGAGTGAGCGTATTATCCTTGTGGTCAAAAAGATATTTTGTGTAGGAAACAAATACAACCAGAACTATCAGTTAGGCAAAGGACAATCTTCAAGACGGTTGGGTTTATAGATATCTTTAAAATGGTGCCACAGCCCTTAGAAGATGGATTTTAGGAATTAATGTTGGGTATCAATGCTCTTGACTTCCCCACGTTAGGCCACAGCCTATTGGGTTATTTCTGTCCTCACTTCTGTTCTCCATATTCCTGTGTGTAGTAAATCATCACAATCAGAAGGAAGCCGTGGTAATCAGCAATATACCCATGAGAAAGTTCTTCTGATGGAAGCAGTCAACAGTGATTAAGAGGAAAAAATGATTGCCTATAAAATATTGAGTCCCAAACAGAATGTTCTATTGGATTAAAATTTGATCAGTAATATTGTGGATGGAACCCTGTGTGAGCTTGGAGAACTAAGCCTGAGGTAGTGCATCCGTCTTCTTTGTCTATCTTTCCTCCGTTCCGGGTCAAGAGGTTTGCTTCTTGTTCATCCTAGCTTCAATGGGCATGAATAGAATTCTTTTCATTTCAGACCATTATTTGATATAATCAACAGAAACAAAGACATTTTTCTCTCATTTGCTCTTACTTGGGACTTGATTCTTGTTGGCTTAGTTCCCTAAGGGAATAGTGTTTTCATAATTAAAACTGTGGCAGCCATCCTAAAAGGTGGGGTTATATTTTTAAATGAATTTCAGTTGAAAGTCTTTTGTAAAAATAATTTTTTAAAAGACATTAATTTTAGTTCTTGAGGAACATATTTATTTTTGGAATCAGAGCTGCTAATTTTTAGTATCCAATATAAAAAAGTAAGGTGCTTTGAAGGGACATGCTAATTTATAATTGAAATAAATTTTACTGTGCCAACCCAGTAAGAAGATTCTTTAGTTGACCAACTGTACTGAATATTTGTAAAAATAAAAACTACTATTTAAATAGTTGGATAGTAATAGTCTTTGATTCTCTTTTAAGTGACCTTTAGAATATTTTCTCATCTAGAGTTAAAAATTGTTAAAAAATTATTAACAGTTCTGGATAGTATACTTTAAGAGTAATATGCCAGGCACTGTGTAAATGCTAGAGTTTCAACAGTAATTCAGTTTGGTACCTGATTACAGGAAACTAGTGATTTCATTTATTTATTTGTGGCCGTGCTGTGTCTTTGTTGCTGTGTTGGCTTTTCTCTAGTTGCAGCAAGTGAGGGCTACTCTTTAGTTGCAATGTCTGGGCTTGTCATTGCAGTAGCCTCCCTTGTGGCAGAGCACAAGCTCTAGGGCATATGGGCTTCGGCAGTTGCTGCACGCTGGCCATATAGTTGCAGCTCACAAGCTCTAGGGCACAGGCTCAATAGTTGTGGCCCATGAGCCCAGTTGCTCCTTGACACTTGGGATATTCCCAGACCATGGATCCAACCCGTGTCTCCTGCATTGGCTCTTTACCACTGAGCCTCCAGGGAAGCCTTGGAAACCAACTTTTAATGGAGATGGATTTGTTATAGAATTAGATACAAAGTTCCTTAGGGGTAAAAATGAAAATTATTTTGGAAATGAGGGTCAGTAATGTCTTCACCAAAGATGTGACTTTTGAACTGTGTGCTGAAGGAAAAGTTGGAATGCACAAGAAAAACAAACTGGAAAAGGGCATTTCTTGATAGAAATATTGAAGATCTCAGGTGAAATCAAGCAGTTGTAAAAGGAGGTGAGGGGCTGGGAGTGAGGGCTGTGGAACAATGTTGCGTAAGAACCTCTTGTGGGAGCTTGAGTATGGTATCTTTACGTGTATCTGCTCCCTAGTTGACATGTTTCTTTAGGTATTCCCTCATTGCCAATTTCCTGGATGTAGACATCACAGTTATCTATTACATTTCCCTTTTGTCTAACCACTTTTTAATCCTATGAAATTTGAGTGCTACCCATGCAATGGATACTGTGCACTTTAGAAAGTGAAAATGTTAATCGCTAATTGTGTCCTACTCTTGGTGACTCCAAGGACTACTGTCTGCCAGGCTCTTCTGTCCATGGAATTCTCCAGGCAAGAATATTGGACTATGTACTATGGACAGAGTCAAATCCAATAATTTTCTCTAGGGTCTTTCTAGATTTTTCATTAACATTAGATTCTGTTGACTATTATTTCTTTTTTTGCATGGATTTTGATTTTCCTCTTATTTCTTTGAGAGATATTTCATCAATAAATCAGGTTTCATATAGATTAAGAGTGAGATTCATAGTTAGAAAGGATGGAGTTAAAACCTGGCTCTAGCTCTTTTTAGTTATATGATTTTTAACAAACAGTTTATTTTCTAAGACTGAATACTCTACTGTATAAAAACAATTATGTCTTATATACTTAGATAAAATATTAAATAACCTATTAAATAATTTATAATAATACCTGATATATAATAAACAATTAATAAAAGTTCTCTGTTTGCTATTATTTTCATTGTTATCACTATCAGTAGTACTAGTAATATTACCAGACTTGTGTAATGAAAAATTGAAGGGGGTGTGATTTGACCTCCTTTTCTGTAAGAGCTGGTCTTTGACTCTTTCTCTTTGCCCTCACTGTCAAGTAATTTATCTTCTGCAGTTACGTTACTCTTAAAGCCTGCTGCTTCTCTTTTCTTTACTAAGAACCTCTGGTTCTTTCCTTGTATTGCTCTGGATTGTGAATTATTAAAACTCAGGCTCTAGGTCAGAGTGAACACCAACTTGGTCTGAGCCAAGGTCAGCACTGGTGTCCTTCACCCTGGATGGTCTGCCACCCAGTGTAGTCACCATAGTGATTAGAGTAATGCCAATTTTCTCAGTAGAGTTCAAGAACCCCGCCAGTTTTTACTCAGTTCATAAAGTATAATTTTGAACCAAGTTTGGTGGTGTGGTATGATATGACTTTAAGAAATTAAAATGAAATAATATATTAATATTCTATAGTTACTTTGACCTAGAATTCAGTTTTCTAATTAGAAGAGGCTTACACTGTTCATCTAATGTAGCTCTTCCAAAGAACCTCTCAAAGCTGAACTGTAGAAAATTTTCTTTTTCAATAATCACTTAGTTTTATAGACTTATTTTAGTCAATTCCATAATTTTGTTCTTAGAGACATGTAATGTTTCCTATGAATCATCAGATTTGCTTATCAACACTGTTTCAACATCAGTACTTTTTGTTTGTTTGAAAAGTTCACTTTGTCCTATAAAATTTTTCTTATAAGTAGAAATAGAGAAGTATAATAACTGGCACTTCTGTTTACATATAATTTGAAGAAATTGGAACACAATTTAAACAGAGCACCTGCCCTCTTTGCCAAAGTAAATCAGAGGAATTCTTTATGTGTGCTAGAAATGCATTGTCAATATAGACCTCAATATATATATATATATATATAACTGAGCCTCCTTGACATCAGTATCTGAAAGAGAAGAAGCAATAAAAGTTGTTATTTGCAGTAACAGCTTGTCAAGGAAGTCTTCCCAGAGGAAGTGATGTTTAAGCTAAGATTTAAAGAATATAGGTGACCAGGGAGGAAGTAAAAAGAAGAATTTTCTGAGAGAAGGGTGTTTGTGAAGACCTGATGTGAGGGAGAACATGGTAGGCTGATGGAACTGAAACAGTGTTAAAGTACCTGGAGGAGTAGGTGGGAGACATGAGTAGTTAGAGGTGAGGTGGAGTGCTTGTTGGCTACTGGTAGAGCTATATAAGCTATTTAGGTTTTCAATAATAATTCTCATTTTGAAGTCATCTACCATTCTGCTTTGTCAGAAATCCAGGTACAGCATTGAATAACGATAATAGTAGCTGCCATCTACTGAGCACCTATTGTGTGTCATTTCCTTTGCTTAATGCTCAGCTCTTTATTTCTAAAGCTTAAAGCAGCTCCATGAAGGTAGGTGGTGTTATTGCAGGTGAGGAAACTGGAGATCAAAGAATTTAAATAACATGCTTTGGATTACAGTCATTTGGCCTTGACGGCCTCTGCTTAACATTTGAGAAGTATACTTTTAGATAGTAATTACAAAATGTATGTGTGTGGGATTGATGTTGTATTTCTTTCAAGAATGGGATTATATTTGTATTGTGGGTGGCCTTTCCTTTCTCCAGGGAATCTTCCCAACCCAGGGGTTGAACCCAGGTCTCCCTCACTGCAGGCAGATTCTTTACCAGCTGAACAACAAGGAAAGTCCAGGAATACTGGAGAAGGTGGCCTATCCCTTCTCCAACGGATCTTCCCGACCCAGGAATCGAAACAGGGTTTCCTGCATTGCAGGTGGATTCTTTACCAACTGAGCTATCAGGGAAGTGGAACCTCTAGGGATATATCGTATACAAGCTGAGAATCATCTCCTCCCCTGGACTCTTTTATAGCCAAATGAATTGCCCATTAAAATTCTTCAAGTTTAATACCTGTATTAAACCAGCATATCGTTGAAGTTTTATTCCATGGCACAATTAACATATCTTTCTGTCCATGAAAAGTGATCATTCTGCTCTTCCTTTTATCCAGGGCTGATTTTAGAAATAGACACACATTGAATGAATGGCTCTTTACTTTCTTTAAAAACTTGTGTTGATATCAGTCAAAGCCATTTCTGCTGGGACAGTGAGGTTTTATTTTTCTTACATCCCTTACAAACTAATTTCCTGAGTGGAAATCACAGCCACCACTTTATCCTGGCTGCCTGGTAGTTCAGTGCTAAATCCTCAACCTGATGTTTAACTAATATACCTTCCTTCAGCCATGATTCTTTCAGATCAGCATCAAACCCAAGATACCTGACTTCAGGACTTGAGCTCCTAAGCCACACCCTATAGAAATAAAGCAGTCATATAAGTTAATAATAAGATATGGTATAAGCCCACTAACATAGCTGGACAGTCTCATGGTGAAGAACATTATATACTTTATATCAAGAAGAATCAATTTTAGTTCTATGAATGAATCACAGTGCGTTTTTGAAGATCCCACAGGTAAAACTAGTGAAGCAGGTGCATCTGGGGTGTAAAGGGCTACTTAAGCAAAGTAAATATCAAAGAAAAAAATTATAAACCTTAAATTTGCTGAAGCCTTCTCTAAACTCAGATTCTAAGTACCAACATCAGTAAATAGAGAACTTTCAACAAAAAGAGGGAAAATAATGATAAAAATCAATGTAGTAAAATGTTGTCATTTAGAAAATCTGGAGAAAGGGTAACTTGGGAATATTTTGTATGACTCATGACTCTTGCACCTTTTCTAGTCTTCAATTACATAAAAAAAATTTAAGTGTGCTAATTTGAGGTAAGGCTTGTTAAGTGATAGTTTGAGCTACTAATCATAATATTGTTTTCAGTAAATATGGATACTTACTATTTTATCTTTAAATAAATGAAACCTGAAAGTTTTCCTTATATATATGCTAAACAACAAGAGTTCTTCTAAAAATTATCCCAAATTTAAACTACTCTTGTCTCATCGAAACAGATCAATGTTTTAAAAAGAGAAAAGAAAGCTGTTGCAGAGGAAAATCAATTTTGAGCATTTTGCCCAGTTGCCTCTGTATTACCCATCAGTTCTCCAGTCTTAATGATTACCACCAAGAAAATAAACAGAAAAGCAAGCCTGAATAATGTATAAAGTGAATGATCAATAAAGAAAAAAATTAGTAATACTTTAAGACTTTTAAAAACAGAAGTGCACAATAAATTGGTGGGTACAATTGAGGATTGCTATATAAAATACGTTTGCTATAAGATACAAACAAAATTATCCTCAAGAAAGAAGACAAAAGTATTAGGAAGTAGGAATTAGATAATAAACCCAAGAAAGATAATTAGCCAGTTTGTGGCTTGGATTTTTGTTTTATTTAGTAGGATTATATATCCATATAGTATGAAGGCTCAGCCAATTATCACCCCAGGCTGTGAGGAAACCAGCTTCATCAAATCAATTGATTAGCAGCCCTTTAAAAAAGTTACACTCACCCAAATTTATACTACAGTTGATACATTAATTATTGAAGAGAAGAGGAGGAAGAATATAGATTTTTTTAATTCAATAAAGAGGTACATTTTTTCATCTTATAATGAAATATTTAAAGATTGTTTTAAAGATTGTCTTATATCTGTACGGTACAGTTTTCGTGAGTGACAAAAAGAAAGGCCTCAGTACTGAAAATAATAATATGTGGAGCTTTTTACTTTTGGTTTACAGCTTGGTCAAGCTATTTCTCAGAAATCTCTGTAACTAACCAAAGCTATGATTTTTTTTTCCCGTTGCCCTTTAGTACTTGGTGTTCCTAGGTTGTTAAGTATTGATAGCTTTGGGTTCTGTTAGATCTGTGCTTCCTTGTTATTAGCAATCTCAACATTTTAAAAACAGTAGGATTAAAGAAGAGAAATGAAATGAGAAAAATACACATTAGAAAAGAGATCACTTGAAATATAAGAAGAAACATGATTCTTAAATAAAAATGCTTTTCGGTATTATAAAATCAGGTTTAAAGAGGCACTGTCCCATTTATAAATCTCAGAGTAGCTTTTTGTCTTATTGCTAGCAGAGGTAAACTATAATACAGACTAACATGAGGCTTTGTGCTTTTTTTTTTTTGGTAAATGAAACTATAAATGGAATAACTGAGAAAAATTATTTCTGAACTTTTGGAAGAGTGATAGTAAGCAAGTTAATTTTACTTTGAATGAACCTAAACTTTAGTTCCCAGGAATCATTTTTTACTGAGTTTCTGATGAGACTGACTAGGCTGTTGATTACAATCCTGCTTATGACCTTTGGTAACATAATTATCATATGCAAAGCCTTTTTACGGCTAGCTTTTCTGTTATTGTGCTGATTTTCAAGGCTTTGCTTTGACATTGAGGTTCACTAAGCTGTTTGTTTCCTTTGGTTCATTGATCTTGTAGATAGTTATACATTTAAAACTCATTTTACAGTGACTTCATAGAGGTTTCAGAGAATGTATTTCTTTAGTTATTTATTTTAATTAGATATTAAAAATAACAAAGCAAAAGAGCATCAAGGAACACTATCTAGGAAAAAAAAATATGATCTACAGAAGCTAGTGTAATAAACAAAACCCATACTCTTTTGTCAGCATAAAAATAGACTCCTAACAGTGCTAACTGATCTCAGTAGACAGTTTATTTCACATGTGGAAAATGGTTTTTGAATTTTGAGCTTAAATTGTATTCATACCTATGTTTTGGTTCATAATACTTTAAATTAGTATTGAAGGAATGCAATTTTTGTTGTTATAGTTCCTATGAAGCAATGGTGGTGATGATTTAGTCACTAAGTCATGGCTACGTCTTGACCCTTGGTGGACTAGAGTCCACGAGACTCCTCTCTTCATGGGATTTCCCAGACAAGAATACTGGAGTGGGTTACCATTTCCTTCTCCAGGGGATCTTCCTGACCTAGGGATTGAACCCATGTTTCCCTTGTCTCCTGCATTGCAGGCAGATTTTTTTTACCTACTGAGCCATTGTGTGAGCCCCGATAAAGCAATAATACTGCCCCAAATATTAGAGATAGAGACTGAAGGAACAGTGACTAGAATTTGATCTCAGGAGGTATGAGCGAGTCAGAATTCTAGTTCTGCCACAATAAGCAACATGGTATTGAGCTCATTTTAACCACCCTATGGTTTTGTCTTCATAACTGTATTATAAAACCTCACTGGACAAATATTGATTAAACATCTTTCATGTGCTACTGGCATATAAAAAACTTTAAAGTTAGGTCAAAGAGATGGACAGGTGAACAGAAGATGACATAGAGAATGATGATGGCTGAAGTTTATAGAGAGAGCTATAGGAAAAAAAGACAAACACATTATAATTTGGAGGTCAGTCAGTTGATGGGAGGGGCAATTGTGGGAAACTTCTTGAAGAAAATATCACCCAGCCTTAGTTTGCTTATTTTAAAATAGATAATTCACGCAGATTTGTTATTAGAATCAAATGAGAAAATCTTTGTGATGTGGCTTTATAAACTACAAAGCATTTTGCAGATATGAGGACAAATTACTGGTTCATATACCAGACATTGCTAAGAACTGGAGGTTAGAAAATGATTATAAAGAGCAATACTCCTGAAAATGTGGTATATGGATGTTTTCTTAGGAATCCATTCCGTGTATGTGTGTTCATTTAGCTAATGTTTGTAATAAAAGTGTGAACATAGTTAAGATTATCTTAATTTATGCATTATAACTGAGAATGCCTTTCAATTTCAGTGCATTTTCATATGGGCTTAAAATTTCTTTGGTGCCAGGAGATTGAACTGCTATAATTTTTTAGACTAATAAGGAACAGAAGCAACCTTAATATGAAAATGATCAAGGGTAAATGATACTACAAGATAGATTGAATACAAAAGAAGCTTTATCATAATATTTGGCCCCACAGCTATCATTGTTTATACCTTGGTTTAAGTTTACATGTTTTAGTAAAATTTTATTGGATGCTTGAAGTCTGTAATCATAATCCCCAGGAAGCATGGTTAGTCCCCAAACCAAATCGAGGCTTTCTGTTCTATACTCTCCTAGATCCGTGTACCTTCCCCTCACAGACCATTTCATTGCTGTGAAATGATTTTCCTTTTAACTGATTTGTGTGATTAGTTTCCCCAAAACTGTATCTTAAGTTGATGATCCAGACACCATATCTTCTTTTGCTCCCACTATAGTACAGCCTAGCATACCTGATCTGCCTGACACATAATAGGTGCTCAATAAATGTTTGTTGAATTAATTAGTGAACTAGGTAATACAGAAGTGCATTCTAAACTAAATGGCTGAAGATACTTAATTACATGTTCAGAGTTAAACATGCACACACACATACTCTAGTGTTTAAACACTAAGTTTTTGAAAAGTATAAATGGTCTGTCTCAGATGTATCCGAAGCAGAACTTTTACATCCTGTATTTGTGCAAAATTTATTAGAGTAAGAGAAAGATATGTTACAATAGCTGCTTACATTTTTTACTAAAAATAGGAAATATAGCAAATAACTCATTACTTATATCTATTACATGTATAAATGAGGCATCCTAAAGGAAGAGGAGGGGGGTAATGGTAGCCCTCTATCTTCTGAAAAATATTTTATTTATTTATTTTTCTTGAAATGTAGTTGATGTACAATATTATAGTTTCAGGTATATAGCATAGGGATCTGACATTTAAATTCATCACAAAATGATCACCACAATAAGTCTGGTAAGCATCTGTCAGCATATAAAGTCATTACAATATTATTGACTGTATTTAGTAAGCTGTGTGAATAATGCCTTATTCATTTTGTAATCTTAAATTTGCCCCTCTTAATCTCCTTCACCTATTTCACCCTTCTGTTCACCCCGCTTCCCCTGTTGGGGCCACTGTGTTTTCCTCTATCTGTGAGTCTGTTGCTGTTCGTTTGCTTTGTGTTTTAGGCTCGCATGTGAGTGAAGTCACAGGTGTTTGTCTTTGCCTGACCTATTTCATTTAGCATAATACTCTATAGATCTATTTATATTGTTGCAAATGGCAAGATTTCATTTGTTTTATGGCTTAATGATAATCCTTACATACACACATAACATATATACATACCACATCTTGTTTTTTTCACTCATCAGTGGATGATTAGATTGCTTCCATATCTTGGCTATTGTAAATGATGCTGCAGTTAGCATAGAGGTTTTTGTTTTCTTCATATAAATACCCAGAAGTAGAATTGCTAGATCATATGGTAGTTCTATTTTTAATTATTTGAAGAACCTCCATACTATTTTCCATAGTGGCTGCACCAGTTTACATTCCCAGCAACAGTGCACAACTCTTGCTTTTTATCTACATCCTTACCAATATTTGTTATTGGTTGTGTTTTTGATGATTTGTGTTTCCCTGATAATTAGTGATGCTGAGTATCCTTTTATGTGTCTACTGGCCATCTGTATGTTTTCTTTGGAAATACGTCTTTTCAGATCCTCTGACCATTTTTAAAATCACATTATTTATTTATTTTTTTTCTTAAACTGAGTTGTATGACTTCTTTATATATTTTGGATATTGACCCTTTAGGGGATGCATCATTTGAAAATATGTTTTCCCGTTCAGTATATTGTCTTTTCATTTTATTGATGGTTTCCTTCACTGCAAAAGCTTTTTAGTTGAATGTAACCCCATTTGTTTTACTTTGCCTTTGTTGTCCTTGCCTGAGGAGACAGATCAGAAAAATATTACTAAGACTGATGTCAGATAGTTTACTGCTTGTATTTTCTTCTAGAAGTTTTGCGGTTTCATGCCTTTCTTTTAAGTCTTTAATTTATTTTGAGTTTATTATTATATGTGGTATGAGAAAATTCTTTTGCATTTAGCTTTCCAGTTTTCCCAGCACCATTTATTGAACAGATTATTCTTTCCCCATTGTGTATTCTTAGTGCTCTTGTCAAGGATTAGATGACCGTATAAGCATGGATTTATCCCTGGACTCTGTTTTATTGGTTTATGTGTCTGTTTTTGTGCCAGTACTATTCTATTTTGATTGCTGTAGCTTTATAGTATAGATTTGAATCAGGGAGCATGATTCCTCCAGCTTCATGTCTTTCTCAAGATTGATTTGGCTATTCTGGGTCTTTTGTGGTTTATACAAAATTTAATATTATTTGTTCTATTTTTGTGAATACCTTTGGTATGTTGGTGAGTGCATTGAATCTGTAGATTGATTTGGGTGGTATGAATATTTTAACAATACTGATTCTTCCATTTCCTTAGTATATCCTTTCATTTCTTTGTATCTTCAGTTTCATCAGTGTCTTACAGTTTTCAGAGTAGTCTTTCACTGTCTTGGTTAAGATTGTTTCTTTTTGATGCAGTTGTAATAATCAACGGAAAAAGAATTATTGATATATAGAAATGAACCTAGTTCCAAATGTTTACTGGTGGAGTCTTTTGGCCTTTCTACTTAAGTTTTGAAATATAGTATCCATGGGAAGAGACAAACCCAGGATCTTCCTACTCCACCACCTTGTTCCCCCATCTCTTCCCTTCAGCTGTTTTTTGCATTTTCTGTTCCCAGTAAGGTGGATTAATAGATTATATAGTTTAGTTTTAATTAAACTAACTTTATAATGTAGAAAGGCAGCATAAAATTTTTCTAACACACAGCCTATAGATTGAAGATAGTAGTAATACTGCTTCCCTCATAACATAGTTGGTAAAGAATCCACCTGCAATGCAGGAGTCCCTGGTTCGATTCCTGAGTTGGGGAGATGTGCTCGAGAAGGGATAGGCTTCCCCACCCCAGTATTCTTGGGCTTCCCTAGTGGCTCAAATGGTAAAGAATCTGCCTGCAGTGCTGGAGACCTGGGTTCAACCCCTGGGTTGGGAACATCCCCTGGAGAAGGGAAAGACTACCCACTCCAGTCCCTCTGAATCAACCATTAAGGGACTAAGTCTCCTGTCTTGCTTTTATTTTGGGGGGCTTCCCTGGTGGCTCAGATGGTAAAGCATCTGCCTGCAATTCAGGAGACCCAGGTTTGATCCCTGGGTCGGGATGATCCCCTGGAGAAGGAAATGGCAACCCACTCTGGTACTCTTGCCTGGAAAATTCCATGGACTCAGGAGCCTGGTAGGCTTATAGTTCATGAGGTTGCAAAGAGTTGGACACGACTGAGCCACTTCACTTACTCACTAATACTGCAAGCAGAATCAAGATGGCCAAATAAGTGCTTCTCTAATTCTTTGACAGTCATGTAGAAAATGTCTGTTTAGACAGGCACTGTCTGAATGATGAGAAGTTGGCACCACAAATTCTACATACTGAGAATATTTTTGATATACAGATTTATGTCCATTATCTCATTATCTTTAGTGATTAACATCTCACCTAAGTACATATAACATTTGATTAGCTAATGAAGTTGCTTCAATTAACAGGACACTTCATTATTTGATCTTTAGTCTTTTATTTTATAATTCCTATTTTTCTGTATTTTTGTAAAGTGTATGCTTCTAAACATGTATGTAATTTGCAGGTAATTTTTTAAGTAAAAAAAGAAAATTATTTTAAAAGTTTGCAAACTATTGAACTAAAACATTACTTACCATGCTATCACTTTCTATGAAGAAGGTGCTATTTACACACAATAAAATCCATTTAAACATACAGTTTAAAGAGTTTCGCCAAACATGTATTTTTGTATAAACCCTATTGCACTCAAAATATAGAACATTTTCATCACCCCTTGTAGTTCCATCTTTCTTCGTTGCTCTCAGTTCTTCCCCTCACCCATTTCCAGTTTCAGAAAAGTACTGATCTGCTATCACTTAGATTGTTTTGTCTTTTCTAGGATTTCAAATAAAACCTTACAACATATACTCCTTTATGTTGGGTTTCTTTTACTCAACATAACGTTTTGGAGGTTCATCCATGATTTTATGTCTCTCAGTGCTTCGTTCTTTTTCATTCGTGAATAACATTCCATCATAACAATATATTACGGTTGTTTATTCACTTACCTACTGTTGAACATTTGGTTTGTTTTCTGTTTTGAATATTCATAAATTGCTTTTGTGTGAACGTGCATTTTTATTTTTCTTGTGTAAATACCTAGGAGTGGATTTGTTGACTCATACAGTATGTGTTTGTTTAACCTTGTAAGCAACTGCCCTACTGTTTTCCAAAATGCTTATATGCCCACCAGCAGTGTGTGAGTTCTAGTCGCTTGACATCCTTACCAAAGAATTATCAGTGGTTTCAGTTTTACCCATATTAGTGAGTTATAAAGTGGTATTTCACTATAGTTTTAGTTTGCATTTCTCTGATAATAATGTTGAACATCTTTTGTGCTTTATTGGTAACTATATATATATCTTAATAGTTTATTAACTACTGATAGTTTAATTTTCTTCCATTTATACTTTTATTTAAATCAGTAAGTACCTCATCTGTGTCTAATAGATTTTTAAAATACACTTAGATGAGTTCAAGTAATTTTTTTTTAATTTTAAGTTAAAGCCTAAGAGATTAAGAAAAGAGAAAATTTAATAATGATAAATTAACTTAGGTCAAGTTTATGTTTTCAGTAAGAAATAAATAGAATTATACAAAAATAAAAAGACATGAGATGTTTTACTTAATTTTAGATATCCTCTTATCAACTTGTATTAAGAAATGTGAACTTATGAGTAGATGGTATGCTAATTGTAATAATACTGTGTGGTTGCAGTGTACTTTGGACAGAGCTAGACAAGATCAATAAGCTACTGTATGATGAAGTCTTACCTACTGGGGCTCAGAATCAAGGTAGGGCGGCAGACCCAGGATTGACCATGAAAGTGTAATAATGTTATGTTTTGTGGGAGCACAGAAGAAACTGACTGCTCTTTGATCTTGACTGGGATATAATAGCCTTCAAAGTGGAGGTGACAGCTTTGAAGAGAGATTAATAGTAACCTTAATTTTCAGAACTTTCTATTTGGACATAAGATTTCTAACATTTAGGTAGTATTTTAGTGACTCTCCATAGAGAGCATAAATAAGTATTAGTCACTGAGGCTCATTGCTTTTATCATAGAGATTAGTGTTCCTCATCAGTTCAGTTCAGTCGCTCAGTCGTGTCTGACTCTTTGTGAACCCATGGACTGCAGCACGCCAGGCTTCCCTGTTCATCACCAACTCTTGGAGCTTGCTTAAATCATGTCCATTGAGCTGGTGATGCCATCTAGCTGTCTCATCCTCTGTCATCCCCTTCTCCTGCCTTCAATCTTTGCCAGCGTCAGGGTCGTTTCCAATGAGTTAGTTCTTCACATCAGATGGCCAGAGTATTGGAGCTTCAGCTTCAGCATCAGTCCTTCCACTGAATATTCAGGACTGATAATAGTTCTAACACACATACTGCAAATATTGTGGGTAATATTTATGTGATGGATAACTTTTTTGTTTTAATGCTGTTCATGAACCTTGATAAATTACATAATTGTTGTTAATGCTAATTCGAAGACTGTGGAGCTGAAAGAGATCTTAAATATTACATAGTCCTGTGGGTTTTGTTTTTAATCTGTATTTTTTAAAAAAAATAATTCATGACAAAATAAACATAAAATTTACCATCATAATCATTTTAAGTGTACAGTTCAGTAGTGTTAAGTAGATTTACAGTGTTGTGAAACCAGTCTCAAGAACTCTTTTCATCTTGCAAAAACTGAAACTCTATATTCATTAACCAGCAGCTTTTCGTTTCCCCTGGTTACCTCTATTTTACTTTTTGTCTCTACGATTTTGACTACCGTAGGCATCTCATATGATTTTGACTACTCTAGGCATCTCATATAAGAGGAATCATACAGTATTTGCCTTTTTGTGATTGGCTTAGTTCACTTAGCATGATGTCCTCCAGGTTCATCTATGTTGTACCATGTATCAGAATTCCTTCCTTTGTAAGACTAATACTCCATTGTACATATACTCCTCATTTTGTTTATCCATTCATCTGTTGAGACATTTGAGTTGCTTCCAGTTTTTGACTGGTTGTGAATAGTGCTGCGATAAACATGAATATGCAAGTGTTTCTTTGAGACACTGCTTTTAATCCTTTTTAGCTATATACCCAGGAGTGAAATTGCAGGATAATGTGGTACATTCTACTTTTGTGTTTTTGAGGAACTGACATACTGTTTTCCGCACTGACTGTACCATTTTACACTCCTGCTAACAGTACACAAAGGCTCCAATTCTCCACAGACTCATCAATGCTTGTTCTTTTCTTATTTTTCGGTAGTGCACATTCTAAAAAGTGGAAGGTGGTTACCTGTATATTTAAAAGTCAGTTTCCTTTCTTTTTCTCCTCCTAGTCTTCCTCCTTGCCCTTCTTTCCTCTTCACCTACTCATTACTTTCTTTCTCTCTCCTGTTTCCTCTTCCTCCTAGCAAATAGGTCTGTATGTAAAACTGCCCTTCCTAGAACTGCTTTGAAGGAATGGGACTGAGAAACCTATAGCTTCATCTTTGCTCACTCCACTTCTTCCTGAAGTGGCAAAGAGGAGAACGGAAAAGATAAGACGTCAGTCTGTTTCACATTTTTATTTTAAGGTTGAGGAAACTGAGGTCCAGAAAAATGAAGTGACTTGGCCACAGCTACACAGAAAAAAAAAATTATGACTGGAATTCCTAACTCTCTTTTTAATAGTTTCTGAAGCTATAGAGAGATCAAAGAAATACTGAGAGATCTCTAATAATTTTTTTTCTGAGTAAGATTGTGAATTAGCTTTCTCAGGTTTATGTATTCTGTAGCATAATATTACAGAATATTATGTGTGGATTGTATATTCCATTGAGATGTGAAATGATTTTAAATGGTCCAAGATGATAAAATGGACTTCAAGTGGTTTTGAGAAAGAGACTTAAGAAAACACTGAATCATAGAGTGAGGGGGTTATTCCCTTTTCCATTGTCTGTCACTCACTTGAAGTAATCAGCAAGGTCAGTTGGGTGCAGTATACCTGTAATACTTCACAGATATTTGCTCATCTTTCCCCACTCACACGTACATACCTTTGGAAAAATAGCAGAATTCAGACTCAAAGATAATAGGCAACAGTAGCTGGCTCATATTGAATAACTCTTTTGATATCATTTACTTATAGTGTATTGTAATAATGAACATTGGAAGGTATTAGTATTCTAGTTCTTGTGTTACAAAGTTTTTCAAGAAACTTTACAATTGGGGAATTTAAAGAAACTGTTGAGTATTTGAAAAGACAGGTGTCTTTTCAATGAAATGTCATATATGTTATCTTGGTTTGTGTACTAAAGAAGCAAACTTGAATATGAAGATTTCAATGCAAGTCATTTATTTTGTGGGTGATCCCTGGAAATGCCAGTAGGTTATTGGGAAAATGAGACAGTGAAGGGATTTTATCTAACAGAGATATTATTATACAAGTTACAACTGTGGGTAATTGGAGATGATCACATTGGGACTGTCTGGAACGAGTGTTATGCCACATCTCAAGAGTTACTTCACCTGAGGGCAAAAGAAGCCTTGAGTATTTATACAGACTCCTGTTCTTCATTGACTAGTCACAGGTAGGGGTTAACTTCCTGACATTTATGGCTGATATGCAAGTAGGCAAATAGGGTGCTAAAGTTCTGACAAATCTCTCAGATGCTATAACGTAAAGTTAGACAAGTGTACATTGAAGTGGTATGGGTGAGTGTGTATGCCCTTGGGGTATACAACTTTTGCTATATGTGCATTAGAAGAGTAGCAACCTTTGGTAATTTCTGTTGTGACTGAACATTTTCAGAGAAAATGTCTTGAAACTGAAAAGGAAACTTTTTTGGTATTAAACATAGCCCTTCTAATTGCTACTTACATTTATCTTCTTATCCTTTTCTCAGTGGGCAGAATAATGGAGTTCTATTTGTATATTATTTTATCTAGTTGAAAAAAGACAGTTATTAATTCCCACACCAGTCTTTTGTTCCCTACTAACCCACATTATTTTAGGCTTTCTTTGTTAAGTCATTTAGTAATTTATATTGTTCCTGGACTTTCTGCAGCTTGTCTTAATTTTAAGTTGATGAGCCTATTTTCCATAACTGCTTTTTCAAGAAAATATATTTATCAAAGTCTCATATAATTTAAATTTCTGGCCACATGTAAAACTTCATAGTTTATTAATAATTTATCATCATTTGAATGGTAATTTAGATTTTAATTATGCAGGCTACTGAAATTATTCCCAAAGCTATAGCATATTTATATCAATTATTTGATGGTTATTATAATGTATTTTAGAACTGTGTAAGTGAGCAAGGAGCAACAGTTAGAACTGGACATGAAACAACAGATTGGCTCCAATTGGGAAAGGAGTACGTCAAGGCTGTATATTGTCACCCTGCTTATTTAACTTATATGCAGAGTACATCATGAGAAATGCTGGGCTGGATGAAGCACATGCTTGAATCAAGATTGCTGGGAGAAATATCCATAACCTCATATATGCAGATGACACCACCCTTATGGCAGAATGAGAAGAAGAACTAAAGAGCCTCTTGATGAAAGTGAAAGAGGAGAGTGAAAAAATTGGCTTCAAACTCAACATTCAGAAAAGTATGATCATGGCATCCGGTCCCATCACTTCATGGCAAATAGATGGGGAAACAATGGAAACAGTGAGAGACTTTATTTTGGAAGACTCTAAAATCACTGCAGATGGTGACTCAAGCCATGAAATTAAATGACGCTTATTCCATGGAAGAAAAGTTATGACCAATCTAGACAACATATTAAAAAGCAGAGACATTACTTTGCCAACAAAGGTCCATCTAGTCAAAGCTATGGTTTTTCCAGCAGTCATGTAAGGATGTGAGAGTTGGAGTATAAAGAAAGCTGAGCGCTGAAGAATTGATGCTTTTGAACTGTAGTATTGGAGAAGACTCTTGAGAGTTGCTTGGACTGCAAGGAGCTCCAACCAGTCCATCCTAAAGGAAATCAATCCTTACTGTTCATTGGAAGGGCTGATGCTGAAGCTGAAACTCCAATACTTGGGCCACCTGATGCGAAGAACTGATTCATTTGAAAAGACCCTGGTGCTGGGAAAGATTGAAGGCAGGAGGAGAAGGGGACAACGGATGATGAGATGGATAGATGGCATCACCGACTCAATGGACATGAGTTTGAGTAACCTTCGGGAGTTGGTGATGGACAGGGAGGCCTGGCATGCTGCAGTCCATGGGGTCATAAAGAGTCAGACACGATTGAGCACCTGAGTTGATCTGAAGTGGAGACACTAATTTAATCCTAAATACTTTGTGCTAATAATATAAAGTTAAAATTAAGCAATAGGAATTAACTATGCTGCAAAAGAAATTGAATTGGTTACATTATCTTGTAAGTGTCTAAATTCATTTGCTTTGTCTTAACTCTATTGGCAGAAGGAAAAAAAAAGAAAAAACTATACTGTTCGCAATATAGATAGAAACATCTGAAAAATGTGTATATCTGTGTATTATAAATACACAACTCTGATATTTAGAGGGCTTACCCTTGATAGCAACTAGTAATATCTTCCCTAAGTGACATATATACAATAGCAAATAAATTGAATGACTTGCCTTCAATTAAGTATTTATCTTATGCAGAGTCAAATAATTGAGTATTTTTCTTCCTTTAAAAAGGGATTTATTTTATGTTAATTCACAGTAATTTGAAGAATATTTGTTTAATTATTTTCTTGGTCATTACTCCTGCAGGTGTTTTATGATGCTATTGTGCTACATATCATTATGAAAACTTTACTGCTTCATTTTTGGGGGGAAGCACCCACTTTTCCTCCTCCACACACATACACCAGCATCTATTTTCAGTGTTGAATTAATTACATTCTGTAATTGTATTTTCGTTATAGTCAAGATAAGAAATGTTTTACATACCTTTTTTTTTTTGCCTTGTAGTTTTTAGTTAGCTGCAATTTATTTATAGTGAAAGACATGGATCTTAGGTGACACAATTCAGTGTTCTGAGAGAAATGATTTTATCCCTGTATCCCACACTTTGTTCAGGATGATAGGACATTTTTGTCATGCCAGAAAGTTTTCTGTGCCTCTTCCCAGTCCATCTCTGCCTTCCTATCCCCTCAACTCAATCTGAGAAGCAAGCCCTTCTCATTTATAAATATATAAATATTTTATGTAGATAATTTGTATATAATAAATAATATAAATTTATATATATATATGTTTTATTTCATTTTTGAAAAGCCATGTAACCTCACAGAAGAATTTGAAGTTAAAGGGTTGAAATTTATTGAATACTCTTTTGAATTACTGATTAAGGATTGAATATTGATGTTATGATTTGAAAAATCTCTAAGATAGGTCACATGCTAGTCCATGAAACAAACCTCAGTAATTTAAGAAAACCGAAATCATATCGAGCATCTTTTCTTACCACGATGCTATGGAAGCAGAAATCAACTACAAAAGAGAAACTGCAAAAACACTACCCCGTGGAAGCTAAGCAATATGCTACTACAACCAATAGATTGCTGCAGAAAGAGGAAATTTAAAAATATCTGGAAACAAATGAAAGTGAAAATACAATGATCCAGAACCTATGGGATGCAACGAAGACCCAAAGAGACGTTTCTCTGAAGAAGACATACAGATGGCCATCAAAAATGTGAAAAGATGCTCAGCATCACTAATTATTAGAAAAAAGCAAATCAAAACTACAATGAAGTATCACTTCACACTGATCTCAGTGGCCATCATCAAAAAGAATTGCAAACAATAAATGCTGGAAAGAGTGTGAAGAAAAGGGAACTCTCTTCCACTATTGGTGGGAATGTGAATTGATACATACAGAGAACAGTATGCAGTGTACAGGTGCTCTGTCATGTCCAACTCCTTGTGACCCTATGGACTACAGCTTGCCAGGTTCCTCTGTCCATGGAATTTTCCAGGAAAGAATGCTAGAGTGAGTTGCCATTTTCTCCTTGGGATCTTCCTGACCCAGGGATCAAACCTGTGTCTCTTGGGCCTCTTGCATTGGTAGGTGGATTCTTTTCCATAGTGCCACCTGGGAATCCCAGAGAACAGTATGGAGGAGGTTCTTTAAAAAAACTAAGAATAGAATTATCATGTGACCCAGCAATCCCACTCCCAGGCATATACCCAAAGAAAGCCATAATTCAAAAAGATACATGTACCCTGGGCTTCACTGGTATCTCAGAGGTAAAGAATCTGCCTGCCAGTGCATGAGACTCGGGTTCAGTCCCTGGTCCAGGACGATCCCACATGCTGTGGAGCAGTTAAGCCCATATGCTACAACTATTTTGAGCCTGTGCTCTAGAGCCCATGAGCTGAAACTGTTGAGCTCATGTGCTGCAGTTACTGAAGCCCACGAGCCCTAGAGCTGATGCTCCACAAGAAGAGAGGCCACCATGTTGCAAGGCATGCACACAACAACTCAGGAAGAGCTCCTCCCCGCCACAACTAGAGAAAAGCCAGAGGAGCAACGAAGACCCCGCACAGCCATAAGTAAGTGAATAAAATTATGAAAAAGATACATGCATCCTTATGTTCATTGCAGCACTATTCACAATAACCAAGACATGGAAGCAACCTAAATGACTTATCAACAGAGGAATGGATAAAGAAGATGTAGAACATATATACAGTGAATGTTACTTAGGCATTAAAAGGAATGAAATTGTGTCATTTACAAAGATACAGATGGACATAGAGACTATCATACAAAATGAAGTAAGTCAGAAAGAGAAAAGCAAGCATTATATATTAACATATATATGTAAAATCTAGAAAAATGGTATGAAAGTGTTAGTCACTCAGTCGTATCTGATTCTTTGTGACCCCATGGACTGTAGCCCAGGGAAACACTATACAAATGAAGGAACAAATTAGAAACACAGAAGTCCAAATAAATGAAGAGGAAATAGGCAAACTACCTGAAAAAGAATTCAGAATAATGATAATAAAGATGATCAAAACCTTGAAAGGAAAATGGAGAAAATGCAAGAATCAATTAACAAAGACCTAGAAAAATTAAAGAATAAACATACAGAGACAACACAATTACTGAAATTAAAAATACTCTAGAAGGAATCAGTAGCAGAATATCTGAAGCAGAAAAATGAATCAGTGAGCTGGAAGATAAAATGGTAGAAATAACTTCTGAAAAGCAGAATAAAGTAAAAAAAAAGAACTGAGGACAGTCTCAGAGACCTCTGGGACCGTATCAAATGCTCCAACATTCGAATTATAGGGGTCCCAGAAGTGAAAGTGAAGTCGCTCAGTCATGTCTAACTCTTTGTGACTCCATGAACTGTAGCCTACCATGCTCCTTTGTACATGGGATTTTCCAGGTGAGAGTACTGGAGTGAGTTGCCATTTCTTTCTCCAGAGGATCTTCCTGACCCAGGGATCGAACCTGGGTCTCCCGCATTGTAGGCAAATGCTTTACCGTCTGAGCCACCAGGAAACCTGGTCCCAGAAGAAGAACAGAAAAAGAAAAGGTATAAGAAAATTTTTGAAGAGATTATAGTTGAAAATTTCCCCAACATGGAAAATGAAATAGTCAATCAAGTCCAAGAGGCACAAGGAGCTCTATACAGGATATACCCAAGGAGAAAGACACTAAGACACATACTAATCAAACTAACAAAGACTAAGCACAAAGAAAGAATATTAAAAGCAGCAAGGGATAAGCAAGAAGTAACATACAAGGGAAACCCCATATGCTTAACAGCTGACCTGTCAGCAGAAACTCTGGATCACAGGATATATTTAAAGTATTGAAAGGGAATGAGCTATAACCAAGATTACAGTACCCAGCAAGGATTGATGGAGAAATAAAAAGCTTTTCAGACAAGCAAAAGTTCAGAGATTTCAGTACCATCAAACCGATTTTACAAATGTTAAAGTGACTTAGATAGTCAAGAAATACAGGAGAAGCAAAATGATCTACAAAATCAACCCCAAACAATTAACAAAATTCCAATAGGAACATATATACCAATAAATACTTTAAATGTAAATGGATTAAATATACTAACCAAAGACACAGACCGTCTGAATGGATACAAAAAACAAGACCCATAAATATGCTGTCTAAAAGTAATCCACTTCAGACCTAAAGACACATATAGACTGAAAGTGAGAGGATGGAAAAATATATTCCATGTAAATGGGAAGCAAAAGAAAGCCGGAGTAGAAATCCTCATATCAGACAAAATAGATGTAAATAAAAAGATGACAAGAGATAAGGAAGGACACTACATAATGATCAAGGGATCAGTACAGGAGGAAGACGCAACAATTGTAAATATCTATTGACTCAACATAGGAGCATCTCAATACAAAAGACAGACACTATCAGACCTAAAAGGAGAAATTGACAGTAACACAATAACAGTAGGAGACTTTAACACCCCATTCATACCGATCATCAAAACAGAAAATTAATAAGGAAACACAAAACTTAAATGATACATTAGATGACATTCATACCGATCATCAAAACAGAAAATTAATAAGGAAACACAAATCTTACATGATACATTAGATGACAAGGATCTCATTGATATCTTCAGGAAATTCCATATAAATGCAGAACATTGGTTTGAGAAGAAGGTAAATACCTTCTTCTCCAGTGCACATGGAACATTGTCCAGGATAGACCACTTCTTGGGTCACAAATAAAAACTTAGTAAATTTAAGAAAATCGAAATTGTATCAAGCATCTTCTCTGACCACAGTGCTATGAAACTAGATATCAGTTATAAGAAACACAGACACATGGAGATTAAACAACATGTTTCTAAATAACCAACAGGTTACTGAAGAAATCAAAAGGGAAATCAAAACTTTTCTAGAAAAAAATGACCATGAAAACATGACAACTCAAAACCTATGGGTTGCAGCAAAAGCAGTTGTAAGAGGGAAGGTTATAGCAATACAATCCTACCTCAAGAAACAAGAAAAGCATCGAATAGACAACCTGACTTTACACCTAAAACAACTGTTAAAAGAAGGGAAAAAAACCCCTAAGTTAGTAGAAGTAAAGAAATCATAAAGATCCAAACAGAAATAAGTGAAAAAGAAATGAAAGAAACAGTGGTAAAGATCAGAAAAACTAAAAACTGGTTCTTTGAGAAGATAAACAAAATTGACAGACCTTTAGGCAGACTCATCAAGGAAAAAAAAAAGAATCTAATCAACAAAATTAGAAAATGAAAAAGAGGTTACAACAGGACAACAAACAATGCAGAAATACAAAAGATTATAGGAGACTATTATGCAAAACTTTATAGTAATAAAATGGATAATAACCTGGAAGAAATAGAAAGAGTCTTAGAAAACTTGAACCTTCCAAGACAGAACCAGGAAGAAATATAAATTATGAACAACCCAATTACAAGCTGTGGTCAAAAATCTCCCCAAAAACAAAGGCCCAGGACCAGATGGCTTCACAGGAGAATCCTATCAAACATTTAGAGAAGAGCTAACGCCTATCCTTCTAAAACTCTATCAAAAAATCACAGAGGAAGTTCCAAACTTCCAGACTCATTCTATGAGGCCACCATCACCCTGATACCAAAACCAGACAAAGACAACACTAAAAAAGAAAACAACAGGCCAATACCACTGATGAACATAGATGCAAAAATCCTCAACAAAATTTTAGCAAACAGAATTCAGCAATACATCAAAAAGCTCATACACCATGATCAAATTGGGTTTATTCCAAGGGATGCAAGGATTCTTCAATATATGCAAATCAATCAATGTGATACACCATATTAACAAATTGAAAGATAAAAACCATATGATCATTTTAATAAATGCAGAAAAAGCTTTTGACAAAATTCAGCACCCATTTATGATGAAAACTTCAAAAAATGGGCATGGGAAGAGCCTACCTCAACATAGTAAAGGCCATATATGATAAAACTACAGCAAGCATTATTCTCAGTGGTGAAGAACTGAAAGCATTCCCCTAAGATCAGGAACAAGACAAGGGTGTCCATTTTCACCACTGTTATTCAACATAGTTCTCCAAGTCCTAGCTACAACCATCAGAGAAGAAAAAGAAATAAAAGGAATCCAGATCAGAAAAGAAGAAGTAAAGCTTTCACTGTTTGCCAATGACATGATACAGTACATAGAAAACCCTAAAATAGTGCCAGAACTAGAGCTAATCAGTGATTTTAGCAAAGTTGCAGAATACAAAATCACTACACAGCAATCACTTGCATTTCTATATACTAACAATGAAAAATCAAAAAGAAATTAAGGAATCAATCCCATTCGTCATAGCAACAAAAAGAATTAAATATCTAGGAATAAACCTACCTAAGGAGACAAAAGAACTGTACACAGAGAACATAGGACACTAATGAAAGAAGTCAAAGATGACATAAACAGATGGAGAGATATTCCATGTTCTTGGGTAGGAAGAATCAGTATCGTGAAAATGACTGTACTACCAAATGCAATCTACAGATTCATTGCGATCCCTATCAAATTACTAATGGTGCTTTTCACAGAACTAGAACAAACAATTTCACAATTCATAGTAAAACACAAAATACCCCGAATAGCCAAAGCAATCTTGAGAAAGAAGAATGGAGCTGGAGGAATCAACTTTCCTGACTTAAGATTATACTACAAAGCTACAGTCATCACGACAGTATGGTCCTGGGCGCAAAAACAGAAATATTGACCAATGGAACAAGACAGAATGCCCAGAAATAAACCCATGCACCTATGGATACCTTGTTTTTGACAAAGGAGGCAAGGATATACAATGGGGTAAAGACAGCCTCTTTGATAAATGGTGCTGGCAAAACTGGACAGCTATGTGTGAAAGAATCAATTTAGAAAACTTCCTAACACCACACACAAAGATAAACTCAAAATGGATTAAAGACCTAAATGTAAGACCAGAAACTGTCAAACTCTAAGAGGAAAACATTGGCAGAACACTCGATGACATAAAGCAAGATCCTCTATGACCCACCTCCTAGAGAAATGGAAATAAAAACAAAAGTAAACAAGTGGGACCTGATTAAACGTAAAAGCTTTTGCATAGCAAAAGAAACTATAAGCAAGGTGAAAAGACAGCCCTCAGAATGGAAGAAAATATGGGAAAATGAAACAACTGACAAAGGATTAATATCCAAAATATATAAGCAGCTCATACAACTTAATACCAGAAAAACAAACAATCCCATCAAAAAGTGGAAAAAAAGACCTAAACAGACATTTCTCCAAAAAAGACATACTGATGGCTAACAAACACATGAAAAGATGTTCAGCATCGCTCATTATTAGAGAAATGCAGATCAAAGCTACAATGAGATATCACCTCAGACTGGTCAGAATGGCCATCATCAAAAAGTCTACAAACAATAAATGCTGGAAAGGGTGTGGAAAAAAGGGAAATCTCTTGCACTGTTGGTGGGAATGCAGATTGATACAGCCACTATGGAAGACGTTATGGAGATTCCTTAAAAAGCTAGGAATAAAACCACCATATGACCCAGCAACCCCACTGCTAGGCATATACCCTGAGCAAACCAAAACTGAAAAAGGCTCATGTATCCCATTGTTCACTGCTGCACTGTTCACAATAGCTAGAACATGGAAGCAACCTAGATGTCCATCAACAGGTGATTGGATAAAGAAGTTGTGGTACATAAACACAATGGAATATTACTCAGCCATAAAAAGGAACACATTTTTGAGTCAGTTCTAATGAGGTGAATGAACCTAGAACCTATTATACAAAGTGAAGTAAATCAGAAAGAGAAAGATAAATGTCGTTTTCTAATGCATATATACAGAATCTAGAAAAATAGTACTGAAGAATTTACTTACAGGGTAACAGTGGAGAAGCAAACATAGAGGATAGCCTATGGACATGGGGAGAGGGGAAGAGAGGGTGACGTGTATGAAAAGAATAACATGGAAACTTACATTACATATGTAAAATAGACAGCCACCGGGAATTTGCTGTATGGCTCAGAAAACTCAAACATGGGCTCTGTATCAACCTAGAGGGGTGGGATGGGGAGGGAGATGAGAGGGAGGTTCAAAAGGGAGGGGGATATATATATACCTGTGGCTGATTGCTGTTGAGGTTTGACAGAATACAACAAAATTCTCTATCCTTCAATAAAAAATAAATTTTTAAAAATAGGCAAAAAAAGATAAAGTTATTAACCTTTAGTTAGATGTATTAAGAAAAAAAAAGGACGCACGTCAATAAAATCAGAAGTGAAAAAGAAGTTAGAGCTGATACCACAGAAATACAAAAGATCATAAGAGACTACCACTAACAACTATATGCCATTAAATTGGGCAACCTAGAAGAAATGGACAAATTTCTAGAAATGAACAATCTCCCAAGACTGAACCAGGGAGAAATAGATAGTATGAACAGACCAATTACCAGTAATGGAAAAATACATACTGTAGTTTTTAAGAGTGATTTTTAATATTCTGACTTTTTGACTTTACAAGTATTGTATAATATGGATTACTATGGAATTGAGTCACCCATATAGTTTACATATGTTTATTGGATAATTTTCTGGAGATCCCTAAACTGTCCTTCTTTAAAAAGAAAAACAAAAATGCAAACTTGTCTGAAAAGCCATTGATTGAACTCCAAATTAATCATCAGCTATTTTTGTGATCCATATCTTTACATTCACTTTTGGCTTTAAAATGTTTTTTGCTTTTGCTAATGTAAAATATTTTTTACCTAAGTAATTATCTAATCTAATATGCTGTTAGTGCTTAGTGGGCCCTGTGTCTTTATCTCTTTGGAAGCAGTTTTTCATGGTAGATTTTTTTTTTCCCTGCTATTCCAATGAATTTTATTCTTTAAAATAGCATATGGGTGGAACTATTTAACTGAGAAAGCCGTGAAGAAAAATAAAATGCCTTTATTTAGGATTAGTATGAAAACTTAACTTTCTCTTTCCTTTCACTATCACCTTCTTCTCTTTATGTTTTCTTTCTTCCCTAATGTGCCATTTACCTGTGTCATTTTTTGTTCTTGTTGTTTGTTGGCAACTCAGCGCTATTTGTTGAATTTTAGTTTGTGCTCACCTTTGTAGCTCAGCTGGTAAAGAAACTGCCTGCAAATTAGGAGGCCTTGATTCGATTCCTGGGTCAGGAATATCCCTTGAAGAAGGGATAGGCTACCCACTCCAGTATTCTTGGGCTTCCCTGGTGGCTCAGGTGGTAAAGAATTAGCCAGTGGGAGACCTGGGTTCAACCCCTAGGTTGGGAAGATCCCATAGGGAAGGAAGGGAACACCTACCCACTCCAGTATTCTTGCCTGAGCCTGGTTACAGTCCATGGGGTTGCAAAGAGTTGGACACAACTGAATGACTTTAATTTTAACTTTTACAGCATCAAATCCTTATTGAGAATTTACTATATGCCAGTCATTGTGATAGAGGATAAAGAAGAAACAGATATTGTTCCTCCCTTCATGGGACTTACATACAAAACACAATTCTTCCTCTGTCCTCTATATCAGAACTAGCCTTGTCTTTGCAGGGAAAGTACATCTTGTACTAAGATGTAAATGGATGACAAAATAAACTACAGTGCTTAGGAACAGGAAAAGCATTAGATCAGAGGGATCATTCTCCCTTGTGAGGTCCCATGCAAATTGTCAGGCAAGTGGTAAGTCGATTTAGAGGTGCTTTCCCAGCAACTGTTAAACTGACTGCAATCTGCATTACCAACAGGAAGGGGCAACTTGGTAAATAATACCTTTTGTTTACTGAGTGAAAAACAGTGGAGACATCAAAGAAAATCAATTAAGGTAATAAGATCCCTGTCTATCATCCTGATAAGACCATCTGTTAAAATTTTGAGAAGGATACTGGTTCCTAGGTCTAGGACTACCACTCTCTTATTTGTGTATCATAGAAATTGGTGTTTTGAGGAGAGCAGGACAGGTCAATAATTTTAAAAATCGCTTTTAATAAGAAAATCAAGTTTAAAATTTTAGACAATGGATGAATTTTCTTTTTAATTAACTCTCATAACATTGTTTTGATAGTTATAACAAATATCTAATCATTATTCCATGTTATGTTATTTTCTTTCTTATCTATTTTTGCTTTCCTTTAATTTGTTTTCTGATTCCAATACTCTCTCAATTCCATGCAAATTAAAATCATTATCTTTCATATTCACTAAACTTTTTTCTTGCTTTATTTATTCCTTTGTTTTAAAAATTTTACCCAAGAGCTATAAGAAACATGTTTTGTTATAAAGGATTCAAATAGTATAGAAGCATACAGACAAAATAAGTGAAGCTTATTTTATTGTCAGTCTTGTCACTGAGTACCATTGTAAGTTTTCTTTCACCATATCTTTTAAAAAATTACATAATTCAGCCATGCATCAGCTCAAAATTCTCTAAACTGATTTCAAAATATGAATTATTTAATATTTCTTAGACCATGAAGAGTTTTATAAATTTAACATACTATGTAATAAATTGCATTTTTAATTAAAGGAAAAGGTAAATAGTACAATAATTTATTCAGTGGAATCAAGAATGTTGATTAATTATTGTTTTATCAATATACTGTATTTGCTTTTAAACATTGTAGTCATTATAGATAAATTACTGAAAGAACCTTGGCTATTGTATATATCCTGGCCTCTTGTGAAATAGATTTTGGATTCTAGTGTTTGATACCAGTTAATATGCTCCTACTTTTCATTAGGTGATTTACCCAATGACTTTTAGGCTTTATGTTCTTTTTTATTTGTGTTTTCAATTTACCTTGTGCCTTAAATATTCAAACTTTTTCAGGAAGAGATAGCATTTTACTCCCCCAAACTTAACATTTAACAGGAAATTAAATATTTTGGTTGGCATATATGGCTTAATTAAGGAGTATTAGTGGAAATACAGGGGAGGAAGGGGGAAGTGATTCTGAATGTATTTCTTTTTCCCTGAGAATCCTGAAACCTTATGGAGGTGGAAGGTAGTAATAATAATTGCTTTGGAGTCTATCTGGATTAGTTACCTATTGCCATATAACAAATTACAACAAACTTAGTGGCTTAAAACAACACCCACTTATCTCATAATTTTGGTAAGTCAAAAGTCTGAATGGATGCAACTGGGTTCTCTGTTTTAGGTCTCACGGGACAGAAATTAAGGTATCTGTCACACCAGAGTTTTATGTAGTGGGCTAGGATTAATTCATTTTCAACTCATTCAGGTTGTTCAGTTCAGTTAACTTCAGTCGCTCAGTCATGGCTGACTCTTTGTGACCCCATGGATTGCAGCACACCAAGCTTCCTTGCCCATCACAAACTCCTGGAGTTTACTTGAACTCATGTCCATTGAGTCGGTGATGCCATCCAACCATCATGTCCTCCATCATCCCCTTCTCCTCCCGCCTTCAATCTTTCCCAGCATCAGGGTCTTTTCCAATGAGTCAGTTCTTCATATCAGGTGGCCAAGAGTATTGAAATTTCATCTTCAGCATCAGTCCTTCCAATGAATAGTCAGGACTAAATTCCTTTAGGATTGACTGGTTGGATCTCCTTGCAGTCCAAGTTACTCTCAAGAGTCTTCTCCAACACCACAGTTCAAAAGCATCAATTCTTTGGTGCTCACCTTTCTTTATATGCAGCTCTCACATCCATACATGACTACTGTAAAATCCATAGCTTTGACTAGCCGGACTTTGTTGGCAAAGTAATGTCTCTGCTTTTTAATATGATCTAGGATGGTCATAACTTTTCTTCCACGGGGCAAGCATTTTTTAATTTTATGCCTCCTGTCACCATCTGCAGTCATTTTGGAGCCCAAGAAAATAAAATCTGTAACTGTTTCCATTGTTTCCCCATCTATTTGCCATGAAGTGATGGGACCAGATGCCATGATCTTAATTTTCTGAATGTTGAGTTTTAAGCCAACTTTTTCACTCTCCTCTTTCAATTTCATCAAGAGGCTCTTTAGTTCTTCACTTTCTGCCATAAGGGTGGTGTCATCTGCATTTCTGAGGTTATTGATATTTCTCCTGGCAATCTTGATTCCAGCTTGTGCTTCATCCAGCCCAGCATTTCTCACGATGTACTCTGCATATAAGTTAAGTAAGCAGGGTGACAAAATACAGCCTTGATGTACTGAAGCCTGGCTTGGAGGATTTTGAGCATTACTTTGCTAGCATGTGAGATGAGTGCGATTATGCAGTAGTTTGAGGCTAAGTCAGTCTCAATTTTAAGTTCTATTGTGTCATGTAACACAGTCATGATAAATATTGGTCATCACTTTCATAGATTAAAGGGATGCAGGTTTTGAATCTGAGAGATTTTTAGAAATCTGCCTACTGCATCACTTTGAAGGCTTCATAATAGGTGCTCATAACCAGTGAGTTAGGGTGAAGCTTACAACTCACATATGAAAGGACATTAAAGAAGCCTAAATTTAAAAATGAGATTTTTTTTCTACAAAAGATATGTGGTGAGATTACTGTTTTTCTGGATGGATAGACTCTGTATTACACAGAATTCATTTCTTTCCCATACAAATGCACAGTTTCAACATAGTCCAACCAACATCCATCAATGTTTTCTTAAAATTTGCAAAGCTAATCTTAAAATTAATGGAAAAGAATATACACAAGAATAGCCATGGAGGATTTGTTCAACTAACCTTATAAAATGCAACAAAGCTATAGTAATAAAAACTGAATGGTAACAGACCAGGAATAAATAAACAAATACAAGTACAAATGAGAACTTAGTTTATGATAAATATACTCTTTCAAATAAGAAAAAAGATAATGCAATAAATACATTGGTGCATATAATGCAGTGGTGTTGAGAAAAATCGGTTATCTGTTTAGAAAAAAATAAAAGTATACCTTTGTCTTAAAACCCAAAATATATTCTAGAACTGATCAGTTTTAAAACTTCAAAACCGATAGAAACAAAAGCTGAAGAATATTTTTTCATAATCTTAAAAAGGGGAAGATTATCTTTTGTAGGATATAAAACATCACAAGTTTTATCGGAAAAACGTTGATATATTTTGCCAAGTAATAGTTAACAAACACCATAGTAAAGTTAAGGAAAAAGTATCAAGCGCATTGGAATAAAAATTTCATCATGTTTATTAACAAGATTCTGTAAATCATTTAGGGAAGAGAGTACAGTAGGTAAATGGACATAGGATATGAATAGGCTATTCACAGAACATGAGAACCCAATGGCCAGTAAACATGGACAGGATCACCTCTATAAAATGTTTGATTAAAAGTTAGGTGTATTTTTTATAATATTTTTTATAATAGAGAATAAGTAGCCTGAATATTCATCAATAGTGGAATGGTTAAGTTATTTAGCTGTGCTATAGGTACTATGAAACCAATAAAAATAGTTGTATGTGCACGTACACATACATACATACATACATACATACATACATACAAACATACTTGAAAAAAGCTCTGAATATTTCATTAATGTGAAGAAAAGTATGTAGCAAGAAAACACATTCTCTTTCACCTGATTCATGTATTTACTATTGAACAAAATGGTATTGTATCAGATATATAAGTTCAGCTCTGTATTTTCCCTTATGTTTAGGTTGGGCCCTGTGGCGTATTCTAGATAGTGGGTTGTGAGCAAAAGTGTCATGTATTATGCGTGAGTCAAGGTATTTAGGAGCCATGATGCCACCTCTACAGTCTCAGCTCCTCTAAGGCTACATCAAAGTCACACAAGTACAGAATGGTAGAGCCTTGTTAATCAGGGTCTCTAAAGTGAGCATGTGGATCTTGGGCTCCTTATACCCTCTGTAGGTGGGTAACATAGAATTTAAAGAACGGGCATTTGAGAATTGTCTCTTGTAGCAAATAGTGTTAACTTTCCTGGCTAGTATGAAGACAAAAACATACATGAATGTGAATTTACTGGTAGGATGTTGGAGGAACAATATGAACAAAGCTAGTGGAGATGATGGAATTCCAGCTGAGCTATTTCAAATCCTAAAAGATGATGCTGTGAAGGTGCTGAACTCAATATGCCAGCAAATTTGGAAAAATCAGCAGTGGCCACAGGACTGGAAAAAGATATGTTTTCATTACAATCCCAAAACAAGCAATGCAAAAGAATGTTCAACCTACCGCACAATTACACTCATCCCGCACACTAGCAAAGTAATACTCAAAATTTTCCAAACCAGGCTTCAACAGTACATGAACCAAGAAGTTCCAGATGTTCAAGCTGGATTTAGAAAAAGCAGAGGAACCAAAAATCAAATTTCCAACATCTGTTAGATCATAGAAAAAGCAAGAAAGTTCCAGAAAAACATCTACTTCTGCTTTATTGGCTATGCCACAGCTATTGACTGTGTGGATCACAAACTGTGGAAAATTCTTAAAGAGATGGGAATAACAGACCACCTGACCTGCCTCCTGAGAAATCTGTATGCAGGTTAAGAAGCAACAGTTAGAATGGTACATGAAACAGCAGACTGGTTTGAAATCAGGAAAGGAGTACATAAGGCTGTATTTTGTCACCCTGCTTATTTAAATTATATGCAGAGTACACGTGCGAAATGCCGGGCTGGCTGAAGTACAAGCTGGAATCAACATTGCCAGGAGAAATATCAATAACCTCAGATATGCAGATGATACCACCCTTATGGCAGAACGCGAAGAGGAGCTAAAGAGTCTCTTGATGAAAGTGAAAGAGTGAAAAAAACTGGCTTAAGATTCAACATTCAAAAAACTAAGATCATTGCATCTAGTCCCATCACTTCATGTCAAATAGATGGGGAAACAATGGAAACAGTTACAGATTTTATTTTCTTGGGCTACTAAACCAGGAAATTAAAAGATGCTTGCCATGAAATTAAAAGATGCTTGCTCCTTGGAAGAAAAGCTATGACCAACCTAGACAGCATATTAAGAAGCAGAGACACAAATTTGCCAACAAAGGTAGGTCCATCTAGGTCCATTTAGTCAAAGCTATGAGTTTTCCAATAGTCATGATTGGATGTGAGAGTTGAACCATAAAGAAGGCTAAGCGCCAAAGAATTGATGCTTTTGAACTGTGGTTTTGGAGAAAACTCTGGAGAGTCCCTCGGGCTGCTAGGAGATCAAACCAGTCAATTCTAAGTGACATTAGCCCTGAATATTGAAAAGACTGATGCTGAAGCGAAAGGTCTAATACTTTGGCCACTTGATGCAAATAATTGACTCATTGCAAAAGACCCTGATGCTAGAAAAGATTGAAGGCAGGAAGAGAAGGGGCAACAGAGGATTAAATGGTCAGGTGGCATCACTGACTCAATGGATTGAGTTTGAGTAAGCTCTAGGATTTGGTGATGGACACAGAAGCCTGGCATGCTGCAGTCCATGGGGTCACAGAGTCAGACATGACTGAACGACTGAAGTGTTGGAGAAATGCATGTTGTCTTACAGTTGGTTAGTCATTATGTCCAGGAGCAGGAATAGTTGGGAGTGTGAACATGAAGTGGGAGGATCCTGGTGGGCTGCAGTCCATAAAGTTGGAAAGAGTCAGACATGACTGAGTGACTTGAACACAAACAGTCACATTTTACTCTGATTATTTTTGTTTGAATCTTATGAAACTGAATTTATGTATAACTTCTACTGTAATAGTATTAGAATAAATGAAATATTGCTAAAAAGTAGGTGATACACCAAATTTCCTTCAAAACTAAGTTGACTCTTAACTATGGTAGTATTATGGCTACTATACTCATTTAGGAATTTATGTAAGTAATAAGTTAATACGATGAAGCAACTAATTGATTGATTTCTGTATGAAATGTGAAGTTCTCTAAATTGGAAAGCCTTTTGATGGTCATTATTAAGAGTAGGATTTATTGTATTTGATAGTAGTATCATATTTTCAGGTTTCAGTCTTTTGTAAACTGTTTAATGGATTTTTATATTTTCCTGAATCCACTGTATTTTTATGTACTAGTTTCTATAAAATTACTTACAATTAGTTTAATAAAGAGAATATTATGTTTCTACCTAAAATGAACAAAAAAATATGTCCCTTGACATAAATGGAAGATAAACATAAAGCTCTGTGTCTGTGTGTGAGTCGTTCACTTGTATCCTACTCCCTTTGATCCCATGGACTGTCGCCCAGCAGGCTCCTCTGTCCCTGGGATTCTCCAGGCAAGAATACTGGAGTGGGTAGCCATTTCCTTCTCCAGGGGGATCTTCCCAATCCAGGGATCGAACCCAGGTCTCCTGCATTGCAGACAGATTCTTTGCCATCTGTGCTACATAAAATGAAATATTATATGATTTGGCTGTGTGCTTTTGCTTGACAACATCCAACACTGGAGCCTAATTTCCAGAATCAGAGGTGATAAAGACTGGAATCGGTGAATTTTACTCAGATGACCAATATATCTACTCCTGTGAGCAAGAATCCCTTAGAAGCAATGGAGTAGCCATCGTAGTAAACAAAAGCGTCCGAAATGCAGTTCTTGGATGCATTCTTAAAAATGACAGAGTGATCTCTGTTCGTTTCCAAGGCAAACCATTCAATATCATGGTAATCCAAGTCTGTGCTCCACCAGTAATGCTGAAGAAGCTGAAGTTGAACGGTTCTATGAAGACCTACAAGACCTTCTAGAACTAACACCAAAAAAAGATATCCTTTTCATTATAGGGGACTGGAATGTAAAAGTAGGAAGTCAAGAAACACCTGGAGTAACAGGCAAATATGGCATAGGAGTACAGAATGAAGCAGGGCAAAAGCTAATAGAGTTTTGCCAAGAGAATGCACTGGTCATAGCAAACACTCTCTTCCAACAACATAAGAGATCACTCTACACGTGGAAATCACCAGATTGTTAGTACTGAAATGATTATATTCGTTGCAGCCAAAGGCGGGGAAGCTCTATACAGTCAGCAAAAACAAGACCCGGAGCTGACTCTGGCTCAGATCATGAACTCCTTATTGCCAATTTCAGATTTAAATTGAAGAAAGTAGGGAAAACCGCTAGACCATTCAGATATGACCTAAATCAAATCCCTTATGATTATACAGTAGAAGTGACAAATAGATTCAAGGGACTAGATCTGATAGACAGAGTGCCTGATTAACTATGGATGGAGGATCCTGACATTGTACAGGAGGCAGGGATCAAGACAATCTGCAAGAAAAAGAAATGCAAAAAAGGTAAATGGCTGTCAGAGGAGGCCTTACAAATAGCTGTGAAAAGAAGAGAAGTGAAAAGGAAAGATATACCCGTTGGAATGCAGAGTTCCAAAGAATAGCAAGGAGAGATAAGAATGCCTTCCTCAGTGATCAATGCAAAGAAATAGAGCAAAACAACAGAATGGGAAAGACTAGAGATCTCTTCAAGAAAATTAGAGATACCAAGGGAACATTTCATGCAAAGATGGACACAATAAAGGACAGAAATGATAGGGACCTTACAGAAGCAGAAGATATTAAGAAGAGGTGGCAAGAATACACCGAAGAACTGTACAAAACATATCTTCACAACCCAGATAATCATGATGGTGTGATCACTCACCTAAAGCCAGACATCCTGGAATGTGAAGTCAAGTGGGCCTTAGGAAGCATCACTATGAGCAAAGCTAGTGGAGCTGATGGAACTCCTTGAACTATTTCAAATTGTAAAAGATGATGCTGTGAAAGGGCTGTACTCAATATGCCATCAAATTTTGAAAACTCAGCAGTGTCCACAGGACTGGAAAAGGTCAGTTTTCATTCCAATTCCAAAGTGAGGCAATGCATAAGAATGTTCAAACTATCACACAATTCCGCTCATCTCACACGCTAGTAAAGTAATACTCAGAATTCTCCAAGCCAGGCTTCAACCATATGCAAACCATGAACTTCCAGATGTTCAAGCTAGTGTTAGAAAAAGCAGAGGAACCAGAGATCAAATTGCCAACATCCGTTGGATCATCAAAAAAGCAAATGATTTCCAGACAATCATCTATTTCTTATTTATTGACTATGCCAAAACCTTTGACAGTGTCAATCACAACAGATGGTGGAAAATTCGTAAAGAAATGAGAATACCAGACCACCTGACCTGCCTCCTAAGAAATCTGTATGCAGGTCAGGAAGCAACAGTTAGAACTTGACATAGAACAACAGACTGGTTCCAAATAGTAAAAGGAGTACGTAAAGGCTGTATGCTGTCACCCTGGTTATTTAACTTATATGCAGAGTACATCATGCGAAATTCCAGGCTGGATGAAGCACAAGCTGGAATCAAGGTTGCTAGGAGAAATATCAATAACCTCAGGTATGCAGATGACACCACCCTTATGGCAGAAAGCGAAGAGGAACTAAAGCACCTCTTGATGAAAGTAAAAGAGGAGAGTGAAAAAATTGGCTTAAAACTCAACATTGAGAAGACTAAGATCATGGCATCTGATACCATCACTTTATGGCAAATAGATGGGGACACAATGGCAGACTTTATTTTTGGGGCTCCAAAATCACTGCAGATGGTCACTGCAGTCATGAAATTAAGACACTTGCTCCTTGGAACAAAGATTATGACTAACCTAGACAGCATATTAAAACGCAGAGACATTCCTTTTCCAACAGAGGTGTGTCTAGTCAAGGCTATTGTTTTCCCTGTAGTCATGTATGGATGCGAGAGTTGGACTATAAAGAAAGGTGAGCACTGAAGAATTGATGCTTTTGACCTGTGGTGTTGGTAAAGACTCTTTAGAATCCCTTGAACTGCAAGGAGATTCAACCATTCTATCCTAGAGGAAATCAGTCCTGAATATTCATTGAAAGGACTGATGTTGATGCTGAAGCTCCAATACTTGGGCCACTGGATGCGAAGAACTGACTTATATGAAATGACCCTGATGCTGAGAAAGAGTGAAGGAGGCAGGAGAAGGGGACGACAGAGGATGAGATGGTTGGATGGCATCACTGACTCAATGAACGTGAGTTTGAGTAAACTCCGGGAGTTGGTGATGGACAGGAACGCCTGGTATGCTGCAGTCCATCGGGTTGGAAAGAGTTGGACATGACAAGCAACTGAACTGAAAGACTGAGACCTTTTCCTTGACATATCAGGATGCATCAAAGATAATTGAAAATGGAATAAATTCTTAGCATATGGTTTATAGTCAGTCATTTACTATCTTGCCTCTGTGTCACTAGTATTATTAATCCCATATTTGCAGAAACACTGGTATTTTAGAAAGAATTCTAGGATTGGATTCATAATCAAATCACTGCTACCTGTTTCCATATCTTTGGGTTGTCACTATATGTTTGTACTTGTATCACCATTTATAAAATGAGCACAAAAATGCCTACCATCTTTAATTCATCTTAGAATTTTTGTGAGGAACAAATAAAATAATATTGCTTGTCACTAATAGTTTCAGTGCTAGTTTAACAATCATATATCACTAAGGAATTCTTCTCTTTTAGGTTACAGTACTTTGTCTGCCAACACTTAAGTTTAATAATTCATTCTGTTAATTTCATGTACTCCACCCAAAGGGAATCAACATCTGTCCTATCTTGTAAATGTACTTTATTACTATAGAGACTGGGTGCACATATGTATTTGCACCTATGCAATCCCACCATGGAATAGATTCAAAATATATATTCTAATGGTGAGTCTCGAGTTGTGAAATGCATTTTGTGCAGGGTCAGATTTTCTGATGTGCTGCTTACATTTTTGATATTCTAAGTTTCTATAGATTCTGTAATAGATTGACTTTTTACTATAAAGACTGGAGTAGCCTCCCATTCCAAAGTATTCTTCTAATATGGCAGTGAGATTGGTATACTGAGCTCATTTGCTCCATCAGATCACCAGAGTGTTATTTACTAAATTTCTTCCCCTAGAAATTATTGCTTAGTTTAATAGGGTCTTATTGGTCTGTCCTGCTGGGCCCCAAGGGAAATAATGTTTAGTGTTGTAATCATGACAGAAAACGTTCCTCACTTGTTGGAAGTAGTTGTTAGTTTGTTCTTTTTGATTCACAAAAATAGGTTTATGTGTTTTATGAATCACATTTGTTATTGAGAAATCCTTATAAGCTAAATCTTTTCTTAGCCACATCCCTGCTCCCAGAAACACGTCCACTCTTGTCTATGGGAACTTGCTTCACCTTTACCAGGTAACTTCTGTTCTTTGAAGCTAATTAGGTATTTTGGGGAGGTAGATGGTAGGCAGTTGGGGTGATTTATTGAAATAATTCACTCCCTATTGATTCTCTCATTTTCATGTGATCAGAAGTATAAGAAAGTGAGCCAGAAACTTAGTTACCAGTGTATTATTAGCCTTCATATGACTCTAGTTGAAGTCCAAGTATAACAATTTTCATAATTTTAATTGCCTGTAACAATCATATAATTTTAGTAAATAATTCCTATACATTTATTTACCTCTAGCCCTATTGAAGAAGCAGGCTTTGTGATGTTTGTTGGATCTGAATGTGCTAGAAGCATCATTTATTTACATAGAGTCTGCTACAAGAAAAGTATACCCAAAAATCTGAGTGTTTCTGAAAAAAAAAAAGTGCTACACAGTTTTTAAGTGAGTGTCAACACAGGGAGACTGAGTATCCTATTTAAATTTATAATGTAAATGAACAGATTCCATTTTCTGCATAAAATGAACTCTTGTCATTTAAATAAACAATATTCTGTTTTCCAACAGTTCATGTTCATCACATTCTTTGAAGTGGAGAGCTACCAATCTTAGAAGATAAAACAGGAATTTTACAGTTTTCACTGATTATCTCAGGAAGAACTTGGTAAATTAACAGTAAAGATCTAGGGAAACTTGTTCTCAGCAAACATAAGGAGAATATTTAAGTAATAATTTTTTAACCTGTCCAGTCACTTAACCATGCTTTTTGTTCACCATGTTCTTGTGATCAAAACATATAACCATCCGGTACCTGCAAATGAACTTTGAACATTCATAATATTTGTGGGATTCTTTTCTTGGCAAGATTTATTAAACGCCTCTGTAATATATAATTTCTTTTTAATTCTAACCAAGACTGAAAGCAATGGTTTTAGGTTTTTCATTTCTGTTCCTATAACCATGCTTGTAAAGGAAATTCCCCTTGTAGTCTTTTGTTATTGTTGTTGCATCTTTTTGAAGCAGTCCTAACGCTGTAGTCATTGAACTTTATGAGTATCTTTCCGTAGTCCCTTCAATTCTCTACAGTTTTTCTGGTCCAGAATTATTGAATTAGTTCTGTCTTGTTTTCTTACAAGGTAGCTTTTCTAATTAACTCTCTGCTGCTATTCTCTATGTCTTACTTCCCCTCTGCCGTTTCATTTATAGCTGTTGCAGTGTCGATCTTTTTCCTTCTGCTTCACTTTTGGTCAGTCACATAGCAGTCTCTAACATAGCTGTTCTAATATCCCCTGTTTTTAATCTTCTGAGAGCTCTTTCATATCTCTTGTGGGTTTATTGAAGTCATCTTAATGCAGTTTTTGACAGTTCTCAGTACTAAAGTTAGACGTTTGGTGCCAGCCACATGTGTAAGGAATGCTTTTTTACGAGAAAGGCAATGAATATCTTGACATAATAAAGACATTTTTACAGAGAGTAGTATTATTCTTAACTGACTAATAAGCTTAACAATTATAAATGATTTCATTTACTATTGAAAAGGATTACTGTTTTGAAGCGTGATTCATTTTATTTTTCTTGAAGCACATCCAAAACAACATATTGTATAAGTTTGTCCTCAAAATATACTAATTGATTCTGTTGAAGTAGCACATTTTCCTGTGGTATGTAGTTTGTTTTGGTATTCACTTCTTTGTATAAACAATAAGAATTATAAAAATGCAGTAAAATAAGCAAAAGCATTTGTAATACTACATTTGAATAGTAATGAGGTGTTTCCATTTAAGTGTGTATTAGTAAAAGTATTAAGTTGCTTAATTCATCTAGTGTATAAATGTGTATACATTGTTACATATATTTACATTTGCAGGATTTTTTTTCTCTTCAGTTGACAAAAAATGGATGAATTTCTTGTACAGTATGTTATGATATGACTTCATTCCCACCAACATTCTGATATGTATTAAGTAGCCTTTTAAAATTTAACCCAAGGTCATTTTTATTAAATAAACAATTAATTGTAGAAATTTTTTATTTTATTTCTGTTAATTCCATCTCTTTTCAATTCATATTTTTACCAATTTGTTGTTTATTAAAATTCAAGTCATGAAAATTATTTGTTCATCCTCTTTGGAAACACTTTTGAGAATTTATCTTGGAAATAAAATAAAATTAAGAGAAAATTAATTTCCTATAGAGTTGTTTTAATCATTTTCTTTTCCCCTGAGGACTTGGAGAGGGTAGGCAGTAAAATATGACAGTTTATAGATTTCACAAAGATGGATGGAAAATACTGTTTCTGGGAATAGTAATAAAGTCTACAAGATTCTAGTTTTTCTTTCTTTCAGCATTGCTAACCTGAACAGTTCCTGCACTGCGATTGGCAAATAAAATAGAAAATGAACTTACAAAAGATAGCAATTTAGTAAATATTTGAACAGAAATTAATATTTAACAAAACGATGGTATAAAATAATATTTGAACAAATTTGGGATCACAGTTAATTACTTTAGGAAAAAGAAAATAGCATGCAACTTCCTTTTAAAATTTTACCTTTGGTCTTTAATGACACATTAAAGGGCATTAAAAGTAATCACATCAGTTCACTTTGGAATCATGAGCATTTTCTGGTGTTTTTTTAAAAAATGAAACATGTCCACATTTAGAAGATGTTATAAACTGCACAAATATTCACCGGGCATTTCCTTTGCTAGATACAGGGTGTTATTTAATTATTGTGCAATATATGTAATATAAAGGTGTTTGGTTTTGGGAAATGTATCAAAATATACAAAATGCTCTACATGTGCATTTCCATTCTGTGACTGGATTTATAAGTCTCGATAGAGTTATTTTGTAGGTATATCTCTCTTCCTAGTTCTGAATAATTTTGAGATAAGAAGGGAGCATTTCTGCGCCTCTCCAGTGACCTTAAACTAATGATAGAGCTCCACTTTCCCCTCCCTAACAAAGGAAAGACAGTCAAATAACCCTCAACTAAAAATTAAAAGGACCTTATTTTTCATTGGTGAAATGAGACGTACAGACATAAGGTAGTTATTTTTCCTTTCTCCTTTCTTTTTCTGCCTTTTTATCCCTCTTTTACTTCCTTCACTGTCATTATACCTTGAAAAAATACTTTATCAAACTGTAGGCAATTCCATTTCTCATCACTAATTTGTTCAAGGCCTTTCAGCCTAACTTGTAATGATTAGTCTGGATAATAAGGAAAATTGTGTTACCTCCGATATATAAATAGGTTTTCTATTTACTTCATCAGTTCCTTAACTTGGTAGGTAAGGCAAAGAATTATGACCTATTTTTACACTGTTCTGTTAAGTCTCAATGTAATCAAGAGCCATATTTATGTATTTATGTCTTAATGAGTTAGCCAGCATCTACTCAGAATTCTTTTCCAAGATTCATGACACTTTGAGCTTCATTTCTACTTTAATTATAGAATCTCATGATTTGAAGGAACTCTTGATGAACATTTATTGTACATATTTATGGCTGAAACCAAGTGGAATATAAAGATGAAAATTACACAGATGTAGAAGACAAGATTCTTATTTCAAAATATTTAATAATGTCTCATTATTCAAAATGTATTATAATTATCAAATATGCCTATGACATGCTTTGTGTTTATATTTAGTAGTTTTGGATTCTTACAAAAATTCTTTTTGACAGAGTAGATATAGTTTTTCTTTACAAACAGATTATTAGTTTAAAAAGTGAATTGACTCTCCCAATATATAAATAGCAAGTGTCAGCATAAAGATCTAAAATGAGTTATCTTATTTCCAAATAACTGAATTTGCAACCATTCCATATTGGCCTCCACAAAGGAACTAGTTAACATTTGAGTCTTTAAGTTTTTGCTTCATGTTATTTTGAAACTGTTCTTAGATGCAAAGACATGTAGGATGTATTATTTATTCTTGATAATTTTTTGATTAAATTTCTGTCTTTTTCTTTGGTAGTACTGGTTGTCTTGAAGTCTCTCTGACTGATGTTAACATAGCCACTCTTTCTGGTGTCTAGTTGCCAAAGGCTGTCTTTTTATATCCTTTTATTTTTAACCTGTCTTTGTATATTTAAAACGTGTTCTGGTGGAGAGTATATAGTTAGAGTTTACATTTTTACCCATTATGACAATCAAGATTTAAATTGAGTATAATTTATTTTGTGCTATTTTTCTCATACATACATTTTATTTCTACATATGTGATAAGTCCTGTTATATACATATTATTATTTTTACTTGGCAGAGGCAGTTCTCTTTTCTAGAAATTAAAAGATTAGAAAATAATCAAAAAGCCCCTTACCTACAAATTTACCATCTAGTGCTCCTCGTTTCTTGTGTAAGTACCATTTTCCATCTGAAATTGTTTTTTTTTTTAGTCCAAAACTCTCTTTTGTGGTTCCCTTCACTGGAGGTCTGCTAGAGCAGAATGAATGATCTTAGTTTTTGTCTAAGAAAGGATTTCCTCTTCATTTTGAAGAATATTTCACTGGTTATGGGATTCTTGATTGAAGTTTTTCTCTCACTGCATTAAATACATGTTATTTGATTTAATGTATTTTAATATATTTGCTTGCATTTTTTGACTGGGAAGTTTTCAGTTATTTTAATACCTGTTGCCTTGTATACAATGTATCTGTTTTCTATCTGCTTAGGAATTTTTCTCCTTTAGCACTTTAATTATAATGCACTTTACTGTGGTTCTCATTTGTCTATTCATTGTCTTGTATATTAAGCTTCTTAGATCTGTGTTTATTGTTTTAACTAATTGTAAGTTTATACTACTCTTCCCTTCAAATATATTTTCTGTTCTTCCTCTTCTGGGACTATAGTTACATTGTTTAGACTACTTGATATTTTTCCATTTTTCACTGATTCTCTATTCTTCATTACTTTTTTTTCTGTTCTGCAAATAGTTTTTATTGCTGGATTTTCATCTTGTCTTTTCTTCTGCATTATATAATCTCTCCATTCCATTGAGCAAATTTTTCATTTCAGATACTGTATTTTTCAACTCCACAAATTTGACTCAGTTCGTTATAGCTTCTTTCTTTCTTACCATGTTTGCATTTTCCTTCAAATCTCAAGTCTATTTAGAATAGTTGTTTTAACATCTCTCTGCCACTTCATATCTTTCATTTCTAGATTTGTTTCTATTGATTGATTTTCTTCCTCATTAGTGATCACATTTTCCTGCTTCTTCAGATGTCATAATTTTTTTTTGAATGCTGGACATTGTAATTCTTACAGTTTTATATGTCTGGGTCTTGATAGCTTCCTTTACAAGTGTTAAATTTAGTTCTGTATTGACAGTTACTTGTGGATATTATCAAGGCTATTCTTTTAGATTTGTTAGAATGGACCTAAAGTAGTTTTTTTTTTAAATTAATCAATTTATTTTTTTCTTTACATTATCGTGTTGGTTTTGCCATACATTGACATGAATCCGCCATGGGTATACATGGGTTCCCCTTCCAGAACCTTCCTCCCACTTCCCTCCTGATTCCATCCCTCTGGGTCATCCCAGTGGTAGTTTTTGAGACATAGGAGATGCAGGTTCAATCCCTAGGTCAAGAAGATCCCCTGGAGGAGGGCATGGCGACCCACTCCAGTATTCTTCCCTGGAGAATCCCATGAACACAGAAGCCTGGTAGGCTATGATCGATAGGGTTGCAAAGAGTCGGACAAGACTGAAGCAATTTAGCACGCACGCAAAGTAGTTTTATTCTAGACTTAGTTTAGTCCTTTTATCAGTACTATGGCTCTGCCCTCTGGTGTTTCTACAGAATGTCCTAGCTGTTCAGTAAGGTCGTGACACTATGGATGGTCAGAACTTGAATATCTCTCTGAGCCCTGCACAGGTGCAGCTTAGTATTCGGCATCAAGGGGGATCTCTACCAACATTTCTGAATCTATTTCTCTACCTAACTTCCTTTCTGATACTGTCCCTAAACTTCAGGTGGACTCGGTCTTCCCCAAATTCAGTATCTCCTCACCTCAATGAGGTCACAATGCTCTGCTTTGTTTTCTCCATTCCTGCGCTATATTCTGCATCCTCGTCTCCAAGATAATCATAGGGTTCACTGTATTTGTTTTCCTTCTGTTAAGGAACAGAATCGCATGATCCCTATTTGTTGAATGACTGAAAATACTGTTTTACACATTTTGTCTACTTTTCTACTTGTTTACCGGGGGAGGGCATTTCCAGTAGTATTTACTCCCTCATGGCCAGAAGTGGAAATCCTTTCATATATTGAGATATATATTTGATATAAAAATAGATAGATATGAATTCATAAAGGATGTTAGTCATTTCTTTTCTCCCATCTCATTTAATGTCACTCAGCAAAGTAACCATTTAGTGTGCATCTTTCTATCTTCCTTTATATATTTAAGCACATTTGTATGCACATGTGGCCATATATGCAGATACATACATAAATCAAGTTACATTGTAAGTCTCTGGAGAAGGAAATGGCAACTCACTCCAGTGTTCTTGCCTGGAAAACTCCATGGAGAGAGGAGCCTGGTGGGCTACACGTCATGGAGTTGCAAAGAGCTGGACACAGCTGAGCACACATTGTTAAGGACTTTTCAGCAACATTTTCACTTAGACTATATCTTAAAGATCCTGCTAATGAAGTATATATTAATCTTGATTTGTTCTTTTATTATCAACCATATATTCTATAGAATACTCTTCTATATTTCATTACTCCACTTTTGCAGTCATTAAGACTTTTCCTTCTTTATAAGCTGTATTTTTTATAATAATATTGTACAGCAACTCTTCATATGGTAATAATTCTGTAGAAGAAATCACAAAGGTGTCAAATAGTTTGCCTGTTGGTAAATTGCTTTCCCAAGTAGTTTTTACGTATTTATATTACAACTAAAACAGAAGACCCAGTGGTATTTAAAAAATGGTTGGTTTCAGATCTAGGAGAGATCTGAGAATTAAGAAAGATTACTGTGGTCATGAAGGCACTGCTGTGTGTGTGCTGTGCTTAGTCGCTCAGTCATGTCCAAATCCTTGCGACCCCATGGACTGTAGCCTGCCAGGCTTCTCTGTCCATGAGGATTCTCCAGGCAAGAATCCTGGAGTGGTCTGCCATGCCCTCCTCTAGGATATCTTCCCAACCCAGGGATCGAACCCAGGTCTTCTGCATTGTGGATTCTTTACTGACAGAGCCACCAGGGAAGCCCTCATGAAGGCACTACCATTAGTCAAAGGTGGGACAATTGTAGGGGAAAAAACGACTGCTGTGTTTAAAAAATATATATATACACAATATGTTTAAAAGCTAAAAATCTTAAGGGATACAGGCAAGATCAAACTGAAAGCAGCACGGTCACCTTGGGGAGGGAGCTAAGAGAATAAAGCCAGCTGTTCTATGGCAACTTATATGATGCAATAGTACACAGATTTTTAAAAACTGAATCTGATCAGAGTCCCTGATCCAACTACTCATTTGTAGGAAATATAGAAGATAGAGGAATTTATTAAGTGACATCTCAGGAATGCTATTAGTCAAATTAGCATTCTAGAAATTCTAGTAGATAACTAATTTAATTTTTTCAGTCACAAATAACTAACAGTCAAATGTAAAAAGGATGGGAAACTGTTAGAGACTAAAAGAGAAAGAAAGGAAATATCAACCAAATGTACCAGGTAGACCTTGTTTGGATCTGATTTGAGCAAGCGAACTTTTAAGAAAACATTGAAATAATTAGAGACATTCGAACAATCATGGGGTTTTATATAATATTAAGGAACTGTTAATGTTTTATTTCTGATGTTAGTATTGTATTCATGTTAACAGTAGCTCTTTTCTCTTAGGAAAAAAATGAAATATTACCAGTGAAATGCTGTAAGTTCTACACTTGTTTTTAAATAATCCTGTAAGGGGCTGAAGGGGAAGATCTGGTGACAGTTCTTTATGTTAGATGATGAGTACCTGGTGTTTATTATAGTATTTTTTTCTATGTATAAGTGTTTGAACTTTTCCACTGTGAATTTTTTAATTAAAAAAATAAACATAGCATTCACAAGCCAGGTTGAAGAGAATTTCATCAACCATCAAAATAAGTGTGGAGCTTTCAGAATTTTCACTCTAAACACTTGAAGTCTGTATATACATACATACCTACAAGAACGTTACAGAATATATTCAGCATAAATGCTACATTTAATTTGGACCTTTGGACCCAGCACATACTTACTTACACTGAAACTAGCATGAATCTAACAATTTTCATTATAAAACATTCTTGGGCTTATCAATACCCTGGAAAAATCTTTGCAGTAAATATGACACTGCGCCTTTGTTCTGCTCCATGCGCCTCTCATCCCGTCCTAATGCTTGCTTTCCAGGTGCAGCAGGTTCAGACTGTGCAGCAGGTGCAGCACGTCTACCCAGCTCAGGTGCAGTACGTGGAAGGAAGTGACACTGTCTATACCAATGGAGCGATGTAAGTTCACATGGGGCAGTCGTCTTCATTCCCCCACTCAGAGAAAAGTAAGGCACTTCCTGACACCTTCTGCTTATCCCAAGTTATTTCCTTGCTTTCACAGTAATTTTTCCTTTTTAACCAAACTAAGGTTATTGAACTTAAACTGATGTTTTGAGCCTTGTTTATTTTTGTTAAAAAATATGTCCTCATTTTCCTTAGTAGAATATTTTTAAAATATTTTAAAATTTCTACCCCAGTAGAGGATTTTAAAATTTTACATTGCTGTACCCATGAATGGTTTTCTCTAGGTTGAGAAAAACATACCCCTTTGTTGGTGATTTCTGTATCATAATAATACCTTCTAAAATCTATGCTTTTTGTTTTTATCAATAAGGTGAATTTTTGTGTGTATTCTGTAAAGTAATATAAATCTACTGTATCAATAGATTAGGAGGAGTTTTTTTTTTTCATTTATTAAATGAGGTACTTACTACTCTATGTAAAAGTGCCAGATACTCAATAAATCTTATTTTCCTGTCTGAACTTCCTCTCCCTCCCCAACTCACACTCCATCTCCTTTGCATCAACAATAATGTCAGTTTGTATATTTTTTTCATTAGAGTTTTTCAGCCACTTTGAGATGCAGGATGTTATTATAAATAAAGGGACTAAGAACTGTTATAAGTCACCACGTTTGTTTTCATTTACCACAAGTTTTTGTTTGCAATCTGTTAAGATCTCCTGGTCTGAAATGAATTCAGATTCTCTTATTGACTCTTCTGCTGCAGGCTGCTGTGCCTTAGGTTAAGAACCTCTGCTTTCTTAATTTTTACTGCACCTACTGTTTCCTTGGGTGATTTTATAGACCCCCATAGGAGAAGGCAGTGGCAACCCACTCCAGTACTCTTGCCTGGAAAATCCCATGGGACGGAGGAGCCTAGTAGGCTGCTGTCTATGGGGTCGCACAGAGTTGGACACAAATGAAGCGACTTAGCAGCAGCAGCAGCATAGACTCCATGACACCAGCCTGTAAGCTCCATGAGGGGCAGGGATTTTTGTGTGGTTTTTGTTGTTGTTGTTTCACTGCAATAAATCTAACAGCAGAAGTGTGTGTAGTATGTAGAAAGTGCATTTATTCTTATTATAGCTAAACATCTTAAAATCCTGGTTTAACTATCTATTAGTTTTATAATCATGGTCAAGGTACCCAGCTATTCTTTGCTTTTAGTATTCTTTCCTGGGAAGTGGGAGGATAATAAACTTACTCTTACTGGATCATTGTGAGGATTAAAGGCAGAGTATGTAAAGCAGCTCACACAGGACCTGGGTTACAATAGATGATACAAAACTGAACGTTCTTCATTGATCTTGACGCATTGTTTTTTTTTTTTTTTTCTCTTACTGCTTTTGGTCACTGAATCTGCCTACATCACCACTGCCTTTAGAACCTGTATTAGCTATAAAGTAAATTGTGTCTCTCTATCTTGGTTTTCTCCCCCTTCCTATCTTCCTGGCTTCATCTTCCATCTGTTCTAGGAACAACCAACTTTGTACTTGTTTCCCCTTCCATGCCTCTGTATTTTTGGACATTTGATTTGTTTCCTCTGCTGGAATATCATTCTCCACCTTCTCTCTTCCATTCCCAAACCACTACACCCAGTATAGCAATATATTTGTAGACTGACATGTCACATTCTCCTTTGTGTCGTGAACCCTGGCTCTCCTCTGCAGTAACTTATTTGTCCCCTGTACAGTAAAAATAACAGTGTACCCAGACTCTTAGTTCCACCATGGTGTGATGAATCCTTATATATATATATATATATATATTTATCATACTAAGAAAAACTCTTCCTGAATGGGAATTGTTGTCATTTGGTATTTTATTTACATCAGTTTAGGTGAAAGGCACATGATGAAGGGTCAGCACATTTCTGTTACTCTAGTGAATCTATGGAGAAGGTGATGGCACCCCACTCCAGTACTCTTGCCTGGAAAATCCCATGGATGGAGGAACCTGCTAGGCTATAGTCCATGGGGTCTGAAAGAGTCAGACATGACTGAGCGCCTTCACTTTCATGCATTGGAGAAGGAAGTGGCAACCCACTCCAGTATTCTTGCCTGGAGAATCCCAGGGACAGAGGAGCCTGGTAGGCTGCTGTCTATGGGGTCACACAGAGTCAGACACGACTGAATCGACTTAGCAACAGCAGCAGCAGTGAATCTATAACACTTTGTATATATTAGACACACTGTGACTATTCTTTACCTCTTTGTTATATAAGGCCAGGACATTCTGGAGCCTGTTTTTGGAATCTCTACCATAAATCTAAACTCTTATTGGCATTTAGACCAGAAAAAAAATGAGGATGCCTGCCACTTGATCCTTTATGCTATCAGGGAATATAAATGGGTTTCTAGACACTGCTGGAGGTCACTCAGTTGTATTGTTGCTGCATCCTGGTCTGTAGTATATTTCCTTCCAAAACTTCAGAGTAAAGTCATTATATTTTCTACCTTTGTTCAAGCAAGTACCATTTCCTACCTAGTTTGTTCTCCTAATTCAAAGACATCCTAGGTAACACCTTAGCAGACCCTACTGGAGGGCTACATTATCACTCTCTATTCCATAATGTTTTACCTTATGTTTATCACTGCAACCAATCAGCTAAGAAACCAAAAAAATATGACAGAATTTTAAACAAATTAGGGCTCTTTTTGGTCCAAAACATCCAGAGTTAGCATATTGTACAAGTAACTAGCACTATGTGTGCAAATATAAAATAAACCATACTGAAGAGATCTTACAAGCTGGCACACAGCAGATACCTCTAGTAAGACTGGACGATACCATGGAAATTGCTCCAGTAGAAGATCTCTGTCCTCACAGAGTGCTCCATATTTCTAGGGGGCAGGGGTAGTGAACATTAACTGATTATTTAGTAGAAAAAACATGGCTTTCATATCTAGGGAGGAGTGGGTGCCTCTAAAGTTCAGGTACCCCAGCCTGTTCTTCCATTAGGATTAACTCAGACCACCTGAGCCAGCTTAGTGCTAAGCTACCGAAAGATGACAGGAAATGAGCATTTAGAAACATCCACAACCGTACTTCCTCTCAGTCTGTTGCTATCATTAGCAGCTCAGGGATATCAGGGCAAAGATTTGCTGGTGTGGTAGTTAATCTGCCTTGGTTACAGCCATCCCAGCTGTATTGCAGACAACAAGAAGATGGAAGGTGGACAAAGAGGATACATTGCATATGCATGCGTACTGACATGTGAATATGTGTGTACACGCACACAGGCTTTCCCAGAAACCCCTAGCTCCCTTTTTGCTTATAACTCATTGGCCATAACTGTGTAACAAAGTAATTAGCTGCAGAGGAATCTAGGAATGCAGGTTTGTAGCTTTTGTGTCTATATGGTAGATGACAGCAAAGGAAAAGGATAGTTGGGATGGGTGTTGAGAGAGTTAACTCTGTGGTATCTGTCACAGTCATTTATCATTGGCCCAGAGTAGAATAGGGTGACTGCTAGTGTGTGATTTTGTAAAGGATACCCAGCCTGCTTCACTCCCTTCGTTTATGAAATATGGAGATAGTTAGTTTATCTAAAGTGTTTTGTGTAGCTTCTGAGAAATTGAAAACACTCACCAAACATTAGTTATTACTATATAATTTTGCTCTCTAGTTATATTTTTCTGAATTTTGCATATTGCCTTGTGCCTTTTAAAGCTGTCCCACAACTGATATTAGGGTCTTCTATATGCATAAATATGACATCGGTGAATTCATTCATTCACAAAACCTTAGAAAAACAACATCTCTAGAAGTTGACTCTTTAAAATTATAGGGCCCGTTAAGTGTGGAAATAATTCGAAGTAAATATCTCGTGCCAACATGTATTTTCTGTGGCCCTCAAACTCAGTTAGTTAGATCATGACTAATGAGGTCTAGGTCACGGGTTCATTTGCCACAAAGTCCAATTAGCTTTGATCCAGTCTGTGTGGGCCCAGATTATATCCTCAGCTCCAGCTAATTATGTCACAAACGTGTACCCTTGGTCAGGATAAAGAAGATGCATCCTTAAGACCTTTCGTTACAATTTCAGTTTTGGTGCTTCTGACTAAAGATTTTGTAGCATCGTATTCATTTTTACCAAAGAAACATTGTGTTGCCATGAATTACACTCGACATTTTAGTAGCAAGAGGACTATGAACATCTTTTTAAAATATAACAAGAAAATTTTTCAGCTTAAGCTATTTCAATCTTCCTGTAATTTTGCAGTGCTGACATTTAACTATGTACAGTTTTTGTCTCCCAAGTTCATTTTAGAGTCTTTCTACTCTTTATATTTGATGCACTTCCATGTGTGTTAGAAAAGCGTATTCCATATTCATTTTCACCACAGTGAATTAATAGCCAGCTAGTGTTTGATCCCTCACTCAGATCATATTGAGAGTCCCACTTCTGTGTGATAACAAATACTTTTTGCTATTTATACTCCCAGAAGATCGGAAGGCTGATCTTTATCATGAACTTTCAAGCATCCAGTACATGGCCCTGCAGCCTGCACATCATTAGTAAACCCTGGTTCGCTGTTGCTCCTGTCACCAGAAGCCTTGCCAAGTAGCCATAATGCACAGGGTTTCACTCATGAGGTGATGATAGCCCTCACAGATATGTGTCATCACTTATAAAAATGTATAATCCTTATAATTTGATGATACTAAAGTGTTTACTTTTTTTCTCTGTGACTGTGGACTGGTAGCATAACAGGATTAATAATGGGAGTCAGTGAGTGAACATATATTTCAGTTGAAACTGCTTTTGAGTACTGGGTGTTGGAGTAGAATATCTTTTTACTCAAGGGAGAAGGTAATCTAATTCACTCTTGGTCCTATTTATCATTACTTCTGTAGGAACACACATTTATGTATTTCCTGGCAATAGTTTTCCCAAGAATATTTTTTACTGGGCTGGTTAGTAGTTTGTCCTTGGCTATAGATTCTTACAATTTATGGTATCTAATAATTTAGACTACTCTAATGAAACTAGCTGGGAAACATTGTATACCATGTAGAGAGAGTCCCATTCAGTTGAAATTTCTTATAACTGAGAAATCAATTTTTTTAAATGATGAATTTTTTTCTTTCCCATCTCCATTTTTTGAATCTCACTTCTCCCACTTACTCCATCATGTTAGTCAAAGGAAATAAATACATAATACTATATCTTGTCCAAATTAAGAAATATCTTCTGAAAACACTTTTAATTTTCTCATATCAATTGCTCTTTGAAGATTATCCCCTGGTTAGAGATGATCAGTGTTCTAAAATGTTAAGGTTTTCATTGTGTGGGTTTCTGTTGCAATAAGACTTGACCAATAGGAAGCATTCTCATAATCTTTAAATTACAGATTTGTCAAACTCAATAGAGAATTTATCAAATGTGTTTCGTAAAATGTTAGTTCTCTAAAAAAGTTCTGTGATGACAAAAGCAGAAAAACACTATAGGAACTTCTTTTGAGGACTCTAAATTTCCGTTGGTTTTTTAAAGGTTCTGAGAAATCCCCTAGAAAAGGAATGCAGTGTTTTAAAAACTGACTACAGAACTCTCATCTGAATCATATCCAATAACATGACATGGTATACTTTAGGAGGTGGTACATTAATGATCTATTGACAATTAGTAGATTTATTCAAAAGGTACAAGCATGTGTACTGGACTCACCTTTTTAGAAAATAATACAGTCAGAGTATTTTCTGAAGCCATCCAGTTATCCTTTCCATATACTTTTTAACTGATTAATTGTTGTTTAGTCTCTGTCATGTCTTACTCTTTGTGACCCCATAGACTGCAGCACACCAGGCTACCCTGTCTTTCACTGTCTCTCAGAGTTGGAGTCGCTGATGCTGTCTAACCATCTCTTCCTCTGCTGGCCCATTCTCCTTTTGCCCTCATTCTTCCCCAGCATCAGGGTCTTTTCCAAGGAGCTGGCTCTCTGCATCAGGTGGCCAAAGTATTGGAGCTTCAGCATCAGTCCCTCCAATGAATATTCAGTGTTGATTTCCTTTAGAATTGACTGGTTTGATTTCTTTGCTGTCCAAGGAATTCTCAAAAGTGTTCACTAGCACCACAATACAAAAGCATCAATTCTTCATGCTCAGCCTTCTTTATGGTCCAACTCCCACATCTGTACATGACTACTGGAAAGACCATAGCTTTGACTCTATGGACCTTTGTTGGCAAAGTGATGTCTTTGCATTTTAATATGCTGTCTAGGTTTGTCATAGCTTTCCTTCCAAGTAGGAAGCGCCTATTAATTCCGCGGCTGCAGTCACCATCCGCAGTGATTTTGGAGCCCAAGAAAATAAAACCTGTCAGTGTTTTCACCTTTTCCCCACCTTTTTTTGCCATGAGATAGTTGGCGTGGATGCCATGATCTTTGTTTTTTGAGTGTTGAATTTTAAGCCAGCTTTTTAACTCTCCTCTTTTGCCTTCATCAAGAAGCTCTTTAGTTACTCTTCACTTTCTGCCAGTAGGGTTGTGTGATCTGCATATCTTAAGTTATTGTTATTTCTCCCAGCAGTCTTGATTCTAGCTTGAGCTTCATCCAGCCCAGCATTTCACATGATGTACTGTGCATATAAGTTAAATAAGCAAGGTGACACTATATAGCCTCATCATACTCCTTTCCCAATTTTGAACCAGTCAGTTGTCCCATTTCCCGTTCTAATTGTTGCTTCTTGATTAATAAGGAACCTTAAAGATATTCTTCAAGTTCATATTCTCTCTTTCAGTGAAATAGTCTCAGGAATTTCAGGTAAAATTATGCATTCTTATTATCATTTAAATGCTCTCTGCTTAGAAGAAATGGTTGTATGGTGTTTCTATAATTGAGATGAAGAGGCTGCTTTCTTTATGCTGTCTTCTGCCTTCAATATGATTTGGAGCAATCAAGAAATAATCTGTTTCAAAACTCAAAAATATTATGCATGCTAACCAACCAGAGGTTATGTACCACATGAATGCAGTTTGTTGAAGATAGCTACTTCCATGTAGGGCTTTGGTGACTTTCACAAAAACTTCGCAATGTAAAACTATTTAAGGCAGAGTTCTTGGTTTCAAGCAGCAGAAACCAAGTCTGGCTTATTTAAACGAAACAAAGAACTTATTGAAAGATATTTGTCACTCAGAATTTTCAGGAAGTCTGAAGAAACAAGCTGAAAAAAACAATAGGCACAAGCATTGTTAAACAGTAGCCAGACCAAAGACAAAACCACACGCCAGGGGTTGTCCATTCAGCACACCTCGTGACCACAACCCTCTCAAACACTGTTGGCCGCTGCTGCCACTGGATTCCAATCAGACCTGTGCAACCTGTGTGACTGACCTGATGAAGCTTCCATGAAATCATGTCCTGAACAACAGTTCTCCCCATTCTCATATTCTCCTAGCTCCCAAACTTTTTGAAAATATTTAAAACTTATTCATTCTGACTGCCTTTAGTTATTTCTTCAGTCTGTCCAATCAGACATATAATGCTATCACTACATGGAAACACCTTGCAATAAGATCACCTCCTATTATTATATCTAATGAATATGTTTCAATATCATCTTATATGATCTGACTATAGCAGTATTCTCTGATTGCCACTCCCTTCTCTCATGGTCTCCTGTTACCTCTCTGACCTCAGGCCTTTCTTTAGGTTGTTTCTCTGCCTGGAACATTCCCTTACCTCCTTGAAGTCCTATCCCAGCTTAAAATAACATCCAAACTTCATTCCGTGGTCCATAATGATGTCTTTCAAGCTTTTTAAAAAACCATCTCCAGTGAGAAAACTAGATGTGCAATTTTTTACTCAGCTAAATATACAAAGGTGCACACACACACTGTATATGCATATGACAGAAAAAAAGCTTCTCGAAATAATTCTTATCCTCCTAGGTATAATATGTTCTGATGTTGTCTAGTCTGTTTCTTTTTTAATCCTAGTGTGACCCATTGAATTGTGGATCATGACCCATGAAAAAATTTGTTTATGCTACTTACATGTTTAGTTTTCACCTACTTTTTAAACCTCATTTTTTTTCTAGTGTCCTCATTCATTTTAAACAACCATTCTAGACTTCTAGTTTATTCCTAAATACCAGGATCTTCCCTGTGTCATGGCTTTTGTACATGCTACACTATCTTCTTGATATATCTTTCTTCCTGTTTTTCATAGAACTAACTTCTTTTCATTCTCTAGTTTCAACCTAAATATCTCTTCTTGGAAAGTAACAGCACTTGATTACTTGATCTAATATGTACCCTTCCATTTATTATACTTTAATATATTATGCTATTTTTCTCTTCTATAGATTTAACAAAATGTCTAATGATCTTATTTCCTTTCTTATTTTTGACCACTTACTTCTTATGTTATATTACCTTTATATGCATAGAGGTCATGTTCCTTTTTTCCCAGGTCCATAAATCTTATTAAAAGAATATGTACAGAGTAGCCTGAAAGCAATAAAAACATTGTACCAATGTAAGATACTATAATGATCAACATTACTACATTTTATCTTCATAATGAATTTTATGGTATGAAATTTGTAAGATATTTTATTATCTTAATTTGCAATTTTTCATACCCTTGCTTTATTTTGTAGTTGACTAGCTTATTGGTGAGAGGATATTCAAAACCTAGGTAAAACACAAAATGCATAATTTAGAGATATTATATACCTGGACTTATGGATAAGACACCTGAAGATAAAGCAAACAGAAAAATTGGTTATAACTAAAATAGATTGACATAATCATTGTAGTGAATAAGCAAGGTGTAAATATTCAGGGTCATGCTTAGCCAAGGTATATGCTGAGGCATGATGGGATGCAGCAGCACTAATTTACTGAATTCAATGGATCAGAGTCCTGACATTTACAAAGAACCTGATAATACCTTCAGCTATGAAAAACCTGTCAGCAAGTATGGGCGTATCTGTGTGTTTACATTCATTACTGGATACATATACAGAACAATGGAAAGATTCCTCTTCTGCTATAGAATAATATGATATAGTATTTTCATTACAGTCTGTGGCAGTCAATAAAGAACAAACAAACAAACAGGCATGTTTCAAATGTGCACAGAATTGCTTGGGAATTTAGTTGTTTCAGGAGTGTAGAGTCAGAAATAGTTAGCTGCTTTCAATCTGATATGCCAAAAATTGAGTAATTTTCTCGAACGTATGTCTTGGAGATTTCTGGGGGAAATAGTGTGCGAGCAATAACTCTTATGTATTCATTATAGCAGTATGAAAGACAGCTGATCTTAGGTATCAGAATTAGAATCATTATTTCTAGTTCCTAAGAAAGAACTGTTTGTTTTTGTTGTTGGCACTTCTTTTTTAAAACAAAGTTTCTTCAGGATTTATCCAGGAGCTTAGAGCATTTAGAACTGAAAAGATATTAAGGAATTAATTTCTGCCTGACTCTGGCTCTGGCTCCAGACAGGCCTCCAGCAAATGAGTTAGTACTTACCTTCTTACTCTTGAAGAGCAATGACTGAGGACGTTGTGGTCTGCCTCTGTTACCCAGTCCAGTGTTGAAAAGTCTCTTTTCCACATTGCAAGTGTTTAAGTGCCAGAGACAAATTCAGCAACAATTTGTGACACTTCATTTACTCATATAATTGTGCCTTTTTTCCCCCTGGAAATTACCAATCTTTACCCCTCTGTGTGCTTACACAGGCTTTCTCCTCAGTCCCATGGGTCATGATAGAGTAATGAACATAGTTGATGGATTAGACATACTCTTTAGTGACTTTCACTCTTCTGTTCTTTGCTCATTTTTTAGCTAATGAATCATCTCCAGCTAGGGGGAAGTATGAAAATCAAAGCTCTTTGCTGCCATATTTTTATGCTGACTTGAGGGCTATAGAGATTTTATATATATCTGTGATGCATTTATTTGTACTACTATTGTTCACTGAGAACTAATTATATAAAGGAGTCATGCCCAGAAGATGGAGTGATTTAAACCCCTTGGAATGATGCTCTTATAATAGAACTGCAACTTCCACGATCATAGAACTTCCAAAGTCTTAGTGTGCAATGGTAAATATCCTCCAAAATAGTCTGACCCTTTCCATCTCTCTTTCTTTATCACTGCAAGTACATCTTCTGCAGATCTCATTCTGAGTAAGATAAGAGACTAGTGGGGTACTGATAAACCGTTAGCAAAGTGCCGTTGTAGTTCACTGGCTCAGTCATGTCTGACTCCTTGTGACCCCTTGTGACTGCAGCATGCCAGGCTTCCCTGTCCTTCACCAATTTCCTGAGCTTGCTCAAACTCATGTCCATTGTGTCAGTGATGTCAGTGATGCCATCCAACCACCTTGTCCTCTGTTGTCCCCTTCTCCTCCTGCCTTCAATCTTTCCTAGCATCAGGGTCTTTTCTAATGAGTTAGCTCTTGGAATCAGGTGGCCAAAGGATTGGAGCTTCAGCATCAGTCCTTCCAATAATATTCAGGGTTGATTTCATTTAGGATTGATTGGTTTGATCTCCTTGCAGTCCAAGGGACTCTCAAGAGTCTTCTCCAACACCACAGTTCAAAAGCATGAATTCGTTGACACCCAGCCTTCTTTATGGGCCAGCTCTCACATCCATACATGACTACTGGAAAAACCATAGCTTTGACTATATGGATCTTTGTTGGCAAGGTAATGTCTCTACTTTTTAATATGCTGTCTAGGTTTGTCATAGCTTTTCCTCCAAGGAGCAAGCGTCTTTTAATTTCATGGCTGCAGTCACCATCTGTAGTAATTTTGGAGCCCAAGAAAATAAAGTCTATCACAGTTTCCATTGTTTCCTCATCTATTTGCCATGAAGTGATGGGACCAGATGCCACAATCTTAGTATTTTGAATGCTGCTCTGTAACCCAGCTTTTTCACTCTTCTCTTTCACCTTCATCAAGAGACTCATTAGTTCCTCTTCACTTTCTGCCATTAGGATGGTGTCATCTGCAGCTTTGAGGTTATTGATATTTCTCCCGGCAATCTTGATTCCAGCTTGTCCTTCTTCCAGCCCAGCGTTTCTCATGATTTACTCTGCATATAAGTTAAATAAGCAAGGTCACAGTATACAGCCTTGACATACTCCTTTCCCAATTGTGAAGCAGTCCATGGTTCCATGTCTGGTTCTAACTGTTGCTTCTTGACCTGCATACAGATTTCTCAGGAGGCAGGTAAGGTGGTCTGGTATTTGCCTCTCTTAAAGAATTTTCCACAGTTTGTTGTGATCCACACATTGAACGGTTTTAGGGTAGTCAGTGAAGTAGAGTTGATGTTTTTCTGGAATTCTTTTTCTTTTTCTATGATCCAACAGATGTTGGCAATTTGATCTCTGGTTTCTCTTCCTTTTCTAAATCCAGCTTGAACATCTGAAAGTTCTCAGTTTTCGTACTGTTGAAGTCTCACTTGGAGAATTTTGAGCGTTACTTTGCTAGCATGTGAGATGAGTGTAATTGTGTAGTAGTTTGAACATTCTTTGGCATTACCTTTTTTTGGAATGAAAACTGACCTTTTCCAGTCCTGTGGCCACTGCTGATTTGTCCAAATTTGCTGGTATATTGACTGCAGCACTTTAACAGCATCATCTTTTAGCTAAAATATAAGAAACTCTTAAATGACAATAAAAAGTTTGTATGTTACCTGTACCACCTTTTGGGACTGTTCCAGAATAGTCATTGATAAATATCATTGACGTATTTAAAAGTTAAATTCTTTTAATGTAATGAAATGTTTGAGAGAATAGGCTAAGTGCATATTCCAAATCCAGTTTTTTACCAGCTGTGTGCTTTGGATAAAGCTGTTTGATTTATCTAGACTTCCAAGTATTCTCCTTGTCTTTGCAAATAGAAATAACAGTACCTATATCATAAAGTTGTAATGAAGGCTAAGTGAGCTAATACCTGAAAAGCACATAAGATCGTGCCTGTTATGTAGTAAATAGTAAATATTAGCTATTAATAGCTATTATTGTATTATTTATTTGTAAAATCAATTTACTACTGGAAAGCATACTTAAGCATTTTGTTCAGACTGTGAAAAGGAATGTTGGCACAATTTCCTGCATCTGTCATAGTGTTTATTTCCCTGTATCTGTTTGTACATCTTACTTGATTATGCTTAAATACCAATATCAGATTGTGTTAAATGCAGCTAAATAGGGTCACTGTCATATTTAGGGGATATAAATGAACTCATTTCTCTTTTTATCCAAATTTAAAATCAACATGGCCGTTTTATTAAAATAAGTATATACTGAAAGAAATATATAAATGAGAATTCCAGTTGGAAAATACAGCAGTATTGAAAATAAATGTATATTTTAAATGATAACTTTTCTATGTGTAAAAAAAATTTTTCCATGGAGTTGTTTCTGTCATCATCCCAAACTAAAATTTATACCTGGATCTGTGATGGTTCTTTCTGGAAAGCAGTAACTTTGCCCGGTGTGGAATACTTTTGGAGCACTCTTATTATTTTACTGAAATTTGCATTAGAAATTACAATATAAATATAATTTGTAATGGGTTAAATGACCTAATTTAAATAATACAGAAAAATCTTGAAATAGTTTAGTCCAATTTCTCATGCTTTAACAAAACAGCAAAAAAAAGAGTGTTTGTTTTAGAAATTTATGGAAGTTACCATTATGTAAAATATACTTTTAAATAGAGTCATATTTTATTTGTTGATTAGTGAGCCCACCATGTAGCAATAGTTAAGTGTTGAGGGAACAGATGGAATAAAACATAATTTCATGGGAGTATGAAGAATTAATGAAATTAACAGTGCATTGAGAGTTAGGAAAGTATAGAGAGCAAAACATAACAGTCCTGTAAGGAGTGGCCGCAGAGGACAGGGGTTGCAGAGGAGTAATTCTGAGATAAGGCAGTGCTTCAACTGAGAGTTTAAGGGTGATTTAGGCAAAGGAAGAGAGTTGAAGACATGTAAAGGCCTTCCAGACAGGGGAAACCCTACACAATATAGCAGGGAGGCAAGAGAAGATAGTGCTTTACAGGAGATCAGCAACAAGGTCAGTGTGGTGTAAGCAAAGAAACCATTTGAAGACATGGCTGGTACCAAATCCAGAGATTGTACTGGCATCAGCCCTGAGAAGACAGGTCAAGGGTTGTGAATAGATATTCACAAGGCAAGACAAAATCACAAAAAAGGGCTTTTAAGAAAAACTTAATTTTCATATTTTCCTTTTAGAAATATTCCCCTGGCATCAGAATTGAAGATAGATTGGAAGAGAACCAAATAGACGAAGGAAAACTAGTTAGAAGGCAATTTTAATGGAGAATATTATGAGTTAAAGGACCCCTGATAGCTCAGTTGGTAAAGAATTTGCCTGCAATGCAAGAGACCCTAGTTGGATTCCTGGGTCAGGAAGATCTGCTAGAGAAGGAATAGGCTACCCACTCCAGTATTCTTGGGCTTCCCTTGTGGCTCAGCTGGTAAGAAACAGCCTGCAATGTGGGAGACCTGGGTTCGATCCCTGAGTTGGGAAGATCCCCTGGAGAAGGGAAAGGCTACCACTCCAGTATTCTGGCCTAGAGAATTCCATGGACTGTATAGTCCATGGGGTCACAAAGAATCAGACACGGCTGAGAGACTTTCGCTTCACTTTACTCACTCATTATGAGTTAAGGCAGTGAGTACCAGAATGGAAAGGAGAATTGGAGAATTGTTTTGGAAGTAAAGTTAGTAGGACTGATGTCAATCTGAGCAAGAAAAGTATGCGTGCACTCAGTCACATCCGCCTCTTTATGACCCCATGGACTGCAGCCTGCCAGGCTCCTCAGTCCATAGATTTTTTTTTTTTTTAAGCAAGAATACTAGAGTGGGTTGTCGTTTCCTCCTCCAGGGAGTCTTCCCTACCCAGGGATCGAAGCTGCATCTCCTCACCTCCTTCTTTGATAGGTGGATTCTTTTACCACTGAGCAAACAAGGAAGTCCTGAGCAAGAAGAGTTAACAATAATTTCCAAAGCTGAGTGTTGTGGTGCTGCCCTCTGCTGAGAAGGGGGAATATAGGGAAAAGAGCAGGAGAGTAAAGAATTCCCTTTTAGATATACCTTCACTTTTACATAGGAGACCTCCCAAATATGAGGGGTTCCTTAGCAGAGATACTCAAGTGACTCTCAAAAATCTATATTTAAAACTCTTTAAGTATAACCTAGTGTGCTGCAGTCCATGGGGTCGCAAAGATTCAAACAACTTAGAAACTGAACAACAACAGAAGTAAAACTAGAAAGTGAAGAAAATAAAAGTATAAGTTTATGAGCATGAATATGGTCATGTAGTATATGATCAAAGTATATGGTCTGAATAAAAGTGGGAAAAAATAAGAACTAAAATTGGAGACCTCAGAAATTACTATTTAATGTGCCAAAAAAAATTGAGCCTCCAAAAGATTCTTGAAGCACTGTGGTTAAAAAAATTAAAAGGTGAAAGAGAAATATCATAGAAACTAATGAACAAGAAAGATTAAAACAGAAAGACCTTGCACATACATAGAAATGTCCACAGACATCTACACCAAATTGTCAGTACTATCTCTCTCTGAGATGTAGTGTTGAAGAGGATAACCAAAAACACTGGGAATTTTAATTTGATGTTTGAATTTTTAAAAAGAAAAGTATTTTACGCCTTCCTACTATTTTTGAAACTTCTTAAGAGCCTACACTAATTGCAAAATAAAAACAAAAGTCAAAAAAAAGTCATGTTAAAATGTACAAGATAGTCAATTGAAAATTAAAAGTAAATCCGTCAAACAAGCTGCTTAATCAGAACAGAGCAAGGAGGGAAAGGGCAACATGGCATAGTCAACAACATTGTACTGCAGATAAGTCAAGAAAAATGAGGACTGAAAGCAGCCTTTTAGCTTGGTATTTAGACGAGGTCACAAGTGACCTTATTAAAAGCATTTTCAATGAAAGGCTAAGGGCAGAAGCTTGACTGTTGTTGGGAAGCAGAAAATGAGGACATGAGGTGGCATAGTCATCTCATTGAGGAGAAGCTTGAGTGTAAAGAAGAAAGAGATAGGGATTTAGGGCACATGCTTTGCTCAAGATCTGGCCTAGTGGTTAGAGATTCATGCAAGCTACCTTAGTCATGGAGGTTTCCTGCAAGTCACCAGCAGGAAAGTAGCTTGGGGAGCTGACTTGTCAATTCCCTAGTCATTCCAGATCCCAGCTTTCCTAAAACTGGGGTTTGCAGGAAGTTTTATAAGAAATTTAAGAAGTCACACAGCAGGATTTCTTGAAGGGACAAGACCTGAGCTTATTTATACACTTGAAGTAGGCCCCAGTAGTGGCAAAAGCTCTATACTGTGCAGGAAAGTGTTGAGGTACTTATGAATAAATGTACCTTACTTTGGAAAGTAAGCCCAGCTATTTCTGGGAATGAAGTTTCACACAAAATACAAAACTCACCATGTCCCAAAGGCTAAGCTGATATATCTTAAACATATATTCACACTGGAAAAAAAAATAAGATGATATAAATAAATTTCTTTCTTTTCTTCTTCTAAAGCCGAACAACAACTTATCCTTACACAGAAACACAGATGTACAGCCAAAACACTGGAGGGAATTACTTTGATACTCAAGGGAGCTCTGCACAGGTGACTACCGTGGTCTCGTCCCACAGTATGGTGGGCACCGGTGGGATTCAGATGGGCGTCACGGGAGGACAACTCATCAGCAGCTCTGGAGGAACCTATCTGATCGGCAACTCAATGGAGAATTCTGGACACTCGGTGACACATACCACTCGGGCTTCCCCAGCGACAGTAAGTATCTTAAGTTTTTATTTGTTTAATGCAGCTTCTTGGTGGCCTCTTTCATACACTTTTCTCTTTAGAGAGAAAAAAAGGAAAACGCTGGGCTGGGGCAAGAATGTGTTGAGAAGTTTTAGCATGTAACTTTTTGTAACGTATGTTAAAATCTGTACTTACAGAGTAAAATTAGACATGCTTACGCATATGTGAAGACATTTTGCATTGAACCAGAGGGACACTTTGGGAAGCACTGACGAAGGCCATCTAGACAGTGATTTTCACAGTGGAAAAGGGAAGTACTTGCTACTTATCAAGGCCTTAGGAAAGCTGGGAAAATGGGGAGGATGAGTCCTTTGCCACTTTCATTTTCATTCCAGTGAAAAACATTTAATAGATTGGCTCTGATCATAGATGTCAGTCAATAATAACTTAGGAACACAAGTACATATTTGAGTTTTCAAGTTTTTAAAATTTAAAAATGTTTATTTTGACACAGATATTTTAATGTGCTAAAATGCTATGATAGAAATAGTAATAAAAACCTGTGCAGTTTTTGATGTCCTCAAACTCTGTAACCTTGTCTTTCCTTTTTACTTCAGCTAAGCATAGGGAGAATAATCACTTAGAACTATCTAGCTAAAGCAGAAATAGAATTGATCTTACAGTTGTTTCATATAAAAGGGGCCTGGAAATTTGACTTAAGTGCATGTACCCCTTTTCTGTACTCCTACCATATGATTTGTTCTTGTAGTGAAATAGAAACAAATAGAAAATAATTATGTAAGGGGCTTTACATTTTTCAGTTTGTGGATTTTCTTCATGATATAATATATACTTGGTAAGTATTTTCTATATACATTTTCTGTTTGTAAGGATTACCATCATTTAGTATCTTTTCCCTAATCTGTCTTTAAAGCCCTTCATTTTTAATTAACTCTTTCCTACTAACATCAGAATAGATGACTAGCTGTTCCATTGTTTCTTGGTAATTTTGAAGCATTTCTAATATCCATTTCCCTCTTGCTTTTAATAACACTAAATACAGCATTTCTAAACCTTTCAGTAACATCAGTATATTTATGTAAATTAGAAACTAAATCATAGATTCTCTTGACCTCAGTTCTCCTGTCAATGAAATAACATTTAGTTAGACTAAATGATTTCCTAATTTCTTTTCAGCTTTAAAATCATATTTACAAAGGAATTGTAAAATGTTTTGGATGTAAAATAACTGTATATTTACCATAAAAGGAAAGGCAATAGATTAGGTGCCAGTACTTTATAATGCTCCTCATAAAGGTCTCCCAGACAGTGATTTTCAGTGGAAAGGGAAGTACTTGCTGCTTACGAAGGCCTTAGGAAATCTGGGAAAATGGAGAGGAAGAGTCCCTTTCCCACTTTGATTTCATCCATCTCTCTCAGGCTGGCTTATCACCACTCCATCCCCCACCCGCTCCTGCTTCACCTTCCGCAGATATTCCTGCTTGCCTTCACATTGATTTCTAGCTGTCTGTTAAACATCCTCATGAGTTGAACATAGGTTTACTAAATTTGCTAGTGCTCTCACTACTGAGATAACTAGTTGATTATTTCAGGTCATGTGTATACAGGTGCAGATTTTAACAGTGTAAATTTTATAGCTTGATTTTTTTTTTTCTTTCTTTCCTATATAGAGTGTAAAAAGTAGCATGACTCCATAAGTTATCCATTACACAGATGTAGTGCAATTTTTGTTATATTAATTGGTAAATTAAGCTAACACAAAGTAATTGACTTATACCAACTGGAAATAGGGGAAAAACTATTTTTAGAAAACAAACCATCAATTCCTATTATCAGTTGCACATATTAATTTACACTTTTTAAAAGGTACTAGTGTTTAAGCTTTTGTTAAGGGTGATTTTTTGTTTGCTTTCATTTTTACAAGAAAACTTCCTTTTTAGTAAAAGGAGTTTAAATGTTACCTAAAGAAATAATTTTTTACATGGAAAAATCACAAGGTGCCCTCATTGAAAACACACATAATAGTGGCATGTGATAGATATGTATTAACTAAATACACATCTGTTAGGATTATTGTGTTACCTCGCATTTGCATTTATATGTGACTTAGATCCCCCTCAGTAGTGCTGAAGGTCTTCATCACTCCATTCACCGTGGGCAGTGATTCTGTGCACAGTTTCACCTCTGTTCTTTACTATAAGAAAGCTGACAAAGTTTAAGTGCCATGACACCTGTCTGACATTTCCTCCCATCCTCCTCTTGCCAGATGCTAGAAACTTTGTGCAGTATAATTGCTTAGACTACTAGGACTCTAGAGTTTTTGAGAGGTGCTGTGTCATTCGAGGGGATTTGCTTATTTTCATGTACCTTTTTCATTCACTGTAGAACCATAGGAAGAATGCCTATGAGCACAGTCCTTAACAACTTGCTGGTCAAGACGCAAGCCATTTCCTTCCAGACGCTGAGCCAGACTGTGTCATATAAGTTGTTTTTCTGACTGTTCTTTAGTGTTCAAGCTATCACCTATAGCAAGCCTGATGCAACTAACTGTGTAGGAATGGCCTCTACTGTGGCCAGAATTCCTGAAGGGAAATGGTCAGTTGGGTTATTCCTTAAGAGCCTATAATAAGTAGAATAAGTCATTAATTCAGTTGATGTGAAACTAATTAAATTTGAGGACTTAGGAATAGCACAGACCTAGTACTTCTACTCAGTTCCTGGTTAGCAAGGTTTCCTGCTCCAGTTCTTAGAATAATTGCCTTGATTCCCTCTTAGAACTCTGTCTAATCTTTTACCTCTATCTCGATAGAAATACTTTCATTTAAATTCATTAGGAATAATTACCTGCCACAAAAAGGATTACTCCATTGTGCAAGCCAACTTTTCAAGATAAGCCAATAAAAAGAGGTCATGATTTGAAATTGAAGCCACTACTAAGAAAAATAAATGGTTAGCACTTGAGATATTTTCTTACCTAATCTAATAGTCAGTATAAAACCATCTTTCTTACACCACAAGAATCTCTACATAAATGGAGAATTTATATTGGAGCATATATTTACTTTAGTTTTATAACCTTAAGTGAAAAAATATTTTACATAAACATGTTTTAGTGTTTTATTTTTCCTATGCATTGTAAAATGTTTTAATTTTCAAGATACATAGAGATTTCAGAATTTTTTAAAAGATACTGATGGTAACATGTTAAACTTTATTTGATGAATGTAGTATGGTACAAACTACAAATATTCAGATTTGGTCAAAATACTTTTCCTCCTTTTACTTACTGTATTCTTTTATTTGGTCAATGGAGTCCATGTGTATAACATTAAATATATATATATATATTTTAGTTATTTAAATATAAGTATAAACTTACATTTAAAAGGCATCTCCTGCTGAAAGTATTAGATAATAATTTTTCAAAAGATTATGTAACATTTTGCTTGAGACATCACTGGATATGACTTCAGCTAAGTTACTACTTGAATACTTTATACATTTCTTTAAATTAATGCTAGGGATCTATTTATTGTTAACATTTTGGGAGAACATAGACATTAAGGTAGAAGAGTTGACTGCTGTCATATCTCAACTCATTATGCTTTGATCTTCTAAATACATCTCCCTAGGGTTTCCTTATGTGTTTTTAATTTTAAACACTAAATTATTTTTCGTATAACAATCTTTTTTACAATTTTGAATCAAAACACATCTTGCACTTGAAAATCAAAAATTTGTGATTGTAGTTAGTGATATTTTTATACTCATCACAACATAGTTTATCTTATAAGAGACTATACAATAATTAGCAATTTGCTGTAAGAAGCTTTATTTACTCATTCCTCCATAAAATAACATTTGTATTCTTAGATGGTTATTTATGGAGTTGTTTTTTCTTCTTGATAAGGAAACTAACTGAATAAGATTACATTAATCATTTTTGAGACTGTGATATGAAAGCTAATTTTCTACTTTTCTGTACATACATTTAGTAATTATATATGTTAAATGACTCTTGCTAAAATTAGATCCCACCAAAGTCACAACGTAAATGTATCAAAACTAGTATTGTTTGTATCTCTCCCTCTTTTGATTAATGCAAAATATTGTAATTTCTTTCAGTTGTTTAAGGAGGAAAATTTGAATGTCCATCTATGGCTATTTAAGTAAAAGTTTGAGCTATCTTATGTAATGTATAGAAAGTTAAGAATTCATTCAAGAATTTTATATGTTTTTATTTCTTTATCCTTGGATTTACACATTTGTGGATATGATATGTGAGAATGCTTTTTCTAGGAAGATGAATACATTTTGTTGTTGTTTAGTCACTAAGTCGTGTCCAACTCTTCTGCAGCTCTGTGGACTGTATAGCCCACCAGGCTCCTCTCTCCGTGGGATATCTCAGGCAAGAACACAAAGAAAGTGCTTCACAAGATAGGGCTTCATAAAATGACTTTGTTGTCCTATTTTTTACTGGAGTGATACGATGGCTATTTCTTTTAAAGGTTTTATTAATTTATTTTTATGAATACATTATACATTCTTAAGTTGCACAGTTCAGAAGATAAAAGAAAGTGGTTAATGCAGTGTCTCTCTCACTCGTTTCTCAGTTCTTCTCCTAGGAGGCAGTCACAGTTATCAAGTTCTTTGAGTATCACTCTAGAGATACCTTCTGAATGTATAAGCAGAATGTCTCTCTCTTTCCCGCTCATTAAATTTTTTTACAAGTGGTAACAAAAATAAAACATCTTGCTTTTTTCCCCCCCACTGCAATATGTGTCAGAGATTTTTTTTTTTTATCAGTTCTTGAAGGGCTTCTTTATATTTAAGGGGAAATGGCTATATTAGAAGGAGCTGTACTGCCCATACTTCTTACCAAAGGGTAAAAAATGTTAAAATAATGTTGGATTATTTGTTATAACTATATAGAGATAGAAAAGTAACATAGTCACATGAGATGACAACGTGTTTAATTGTCATATATATAGATATGCTTGGAAGAACTGTTTTGTTAGAAATGTGATGTTATACTTAAATCAGTTATTTTACATTTTGCATGTTATATAAATAATAAATTTCTGTTTTAAATAATTTTCTTATAGCCTCAATGATTGAGAAATGAAAAGCAAAACTACTTTTTCCACTTATTTTGGCAAAAGTATGTATGTCCATTATAATCTTCATATTTTCTCTTTTCCTATGTCCCATTTTCCCTAGGCCAACCTGAGGTCTCAAATAAAACTCCTCTGAAAGAGTACCATGAATCTTCTTCTTTCTGCACTAAATCCTGAATTGACTGAAGGTTCTGGAAACTTATTTTCAAAGCACTTAATTAAATGGGACTTTGAGTGACTTATAGTCTCCATTGCTTCATCTATATTCCATTCAGCTGTCAGTCAGTTTCACACTGCTCCAGCCTTGAAGCTGATGAGATCTAGAGGCAGTAATTTTATGGTTAAGGTTGTAAGATATTCCACCCCTAGAAATCTTGATAAAGTAGAAGGTTAAGACAAACAAAATGATGGGGCCTTCAGCCACTCCTTAGCATAGCTGATGGAGTCCTCCTGAATTTCTAAAGCAGAATGTGTTATTTTAATTTTTAGCTATTTCATACTGAAACAGCATTTCAGAACCCCAGGTATGTTGCAACATGCCAGAAATGGCTAGATTTTATTTCAGCCAAAATCTAGGTTAGAAGTGTTTTATGATGTTTATAAATTCTGATTATAAATATGGAAGTTAACTATGTTCCAGGTGACCTGTTGCATAACTGTCACTTGGTTCTTATATTTCTAAATCAATTGCAAGCTAATCTACTAGTTTGAAACTACTATAGATTTTGATGGAAAAAGTCACTGATGTTTCATTTGTGGAAACTATGTGATCCAGATAAAATATGAAATGTATTGCTAGCAAATTTAAATATACTGTCATCTATGAATTACATATGAGTCAGCTTTAGACCCGTAAAATTTTAGTACTGCCTCTTCCACTGGTCCATATCTTTTAATTTAATGAGGCTAAAGATCATTTGGTACCTATGACTAAATGTCAGTTCTCAAATGAGAGGGAATTTCTCCATGTTCCCGTGTTTGTGAGCTCATACTCCCAAAGCATGTGATTTGGTTAACACTTTCTCAGCAAGCATAAATACGGTTGTATTTATGGGCCATGGAATTATTTGGTTTCTTTTAAAATCTAGATTTAAAAAAATATAACTATTGGTGCCCCAAATTTTCATGGGTTAGGGATTTTGTAAACTAACTGTAGAATGTTAAAGTAATTTAACTCATTTATTTTAAATTTACCCACTATAAGTTTTAGTAACTTTTCTCATCACCTTGTGAGAAAGGAAGATGTGATTTATTAATTGTGCTTTCAAAATTATAGAAAAGAGGCCGTTAGACAGGAGAAGGAAATAAAATATAAATTAGAAAGAGGGTAAAGAGGTCAGAATTTGTAGATATGACTGTATACTTGATAAAAAGTCAGAGAGAATCAAATGAAAATCTGTAACAAATAATAGGAGAATTTATTAATGTGACTTAGTATGAAATTTATATACAAACAAATCCATAGCTTTTCTAGATACAAATGACAGTAGTTAGAAAATAAGCAATGACATCATTTATAATAAACTCAAAATATACCAGACAGTAAGCTAATAATATACATGCAAGATCCAGCTGCTAAATAAAACTTTTTAAAGTTCCTAAGGGACACAAAAGGAAGCTTGAGTAATTGAAGAACTTTCACTATCAAATATTTTGAATCTGCATAAATTAACTTAGACATTTTTAATATGACCCCAATCAAGATACCAGTAGGTTTTTTCTTTTCTAAGAAAGGCTGTTTACATAAATAAACCTACCTACAAGAATAGTGAAGAAATTTGTATAAAAAGAAAACTAATGATGAATGAAATGACATGGGATGCAAATGGCTGTACCAGTTATTCAAATGTACATAAAATTATTATTTAAAACAATTGTCTATGCACATGAATAGACTAATATAGGCCAGTAATAGACTAAAAATCACAAATAGGCAAAATGCATCTAGGAATATGAAAATGGCATTGCCTGTAGGTAGAAAAATGATGGACTATTGATAAATGATGTTTGGGACAACTGAGTAACTATTTTTAAAAGAAAATTAGATTGGTTCCATACATTACTCCAAATACAAAAATTAATTTCACTTGGAAGGAAAAATATTTTTAGTATCATTCTCTTATAATGGGGAAACATGATATAAAATTTAGATCCTGCAAACATATTGGTGTGATCAGCTCCATAAAAATAAAAACATTCCATATGCAAGAAACCACAACAAAAAAAGGCAACAGTGAAACAACAACCTCACATCAAGTTTTGAAACATTATATTCAAAACATGAATTCTTTTAATTTACAGACCACTCTTAGGAATCCTTCAGAAAAAAAAGACCAAAAATGAGGAAAGCATTTGAAGAAGCAGTCTACTGAAAAGGAAATGAAAAATAAGCTACAAAGAGATACCATTTTTTCTCTCTCACAAAGGCAAAACTAGAAAGTTAGTAAACCTTGGCAAAGGCATAAGGAAGTAGGCAGTCCCATTGTTCTTAAGAAACTATATTGGTATAGGATTGGCGAGCAATAGGAACTTTTAATCAAGATTAAAAATACACATTATATATTGACTCAGAGTACTTATAGGACTTTAATCTACTGGTGGTACTCTTACATATGTGAAGTGCTGCAGAAACAACTATATTCATTAGAGTTATTTGTATTAGTAAAAGATTGGAAGAAGCCTAAATGTCCATCAGCAGAGAAATAAATATATAATTTTGCATTTGTCCATTCAGTGGGATTTTATACCGTCATTAAAAAGAGTGAGGCAGTGTGTATGTGTATATATGTGTGTAAATAGATATGGAAGATCTCCAAATATATTGTTAAATGAAAAAACAAGTAGTGTGTGTATGTGTGCATGCGTGTGTACATTAAATAGAAACATACTTTTTTATATGAAAGAAGAAAATGTTAGTCGCTCTCTCCTGTCCAAGTCTTCACGACCTCATGGACTCTACTCAGACTCCTCTGTCCATGGGATTTCCCAGGCAAGAATGTTGGAGTGGTTTGCCATTTCCTTCTCCAGAGAATTTTCCCGACCCAGGGATCAAACCCAGATCTCCTGCATTGCAGGCCAATTCTTTACCTCCTGAGCCACCAGGGAAGCCCCGTACATTCCTATATGCTTATATAAGTACAAAGATACCTCTAGAAGAATTCATGAAAGAAAAGGGGTGGGAGTCATATGAATATATTTTCAATTAAAAAGTGATTTATTATTTAAAAAACACTCAGGCAAGCTCTTAGTGATTATAAAGTGTATCTACCCAAATGCATGTAACTGTAACACCTTTTCTTCTTTATGCCCAATAAAAGATTGTCTACAAGGTATAATGGTTCAAATTAAACCTTGATCCTTGGTTTTAGGAAACATCCTCTTGTATTAGAATGTAGAAAGTTTAGAAAATGAAAACTTGCATTAAATTTTGGAGTGAAGGTGAACAACTGGTATTTTTATTCATGTACCCAGAGTCTGGATTGTTCTTTTTAATCACTAACTCTCTCAGACATTTATTGAGCAATCACTATTGACCAGGCAGGCACTGTGCTTCTATGGATGTAAAGGTTTACAATATGGGTAATAGAGCTAATTTCATCACTGAAAGGTACTTAATACTCCAAGGCAAAAAATGGAAATCCACAAAGTGCCCCAAACTTCTTTCAAGTGGTTAGCTTTCATTTTCTTTCTCATCACATTATTTTTTAAATTACAAATGTTAATATGTTGTAAATTGATTAATTTTAGATCCACCAAAATTATGCTTATCTTCTGATTATGTTACTAATATAAATTGGAGAATATTTAAAGATTGGGTAAGATTGGCTAGCAAGAGAATGAAAGAGAGGCAAAAATTCAAATAACACTTAAGAAACACCCCTTATATAGAGTTAGCCAGGGCCATTGTAGGAATACCTGTTATTGCCTCAGTTATTCTCCCTAAGGTATTAATTGCAGTCTAACCCTGGCAAAGAAAATTATTTGCTCATGTTTAGTACAAGTTTCAAGTTTCAGTCGCTCAGTTGTGTCCTACTCTTTGCGACTCTATGGACTGCAACACGCCAGGTTTCCCTGTCTTTCATCAGCTCCTGGAGCCTGTTCAAACTCATGTCCATCAAGTCGGTGATGGCATCCAACCATCTCATCTTCTATCATCCCCTTCTCCTCCTGCCTTCAGTCTTTCCCAGCATCGGATCTTTTCCAGTGAATCAGGTCTTTGCGTCAGGTGGCCAAAGTATTAGAGTTTCAGCTTCAGCATCAGTCCTTCCAAAGTCAAGACTGATTTCCTTTAGGATTGACTGATTTGATCTCCTTGCAGTCCAAGGGACTGTCAAGAGTCTTCTCCAACAGCACAGTTCAAAAGCATGAATTCTTTGGTGCTCACCTTTCTTTATAGTTCAACTCTCACATCCATACGACTACTGGAAAACCCATAGCTTTGACTAGATGGACCTTTGTTGGCAAAGTAATGTCTCTGCTCTTTAATATGCTGTCTAGGTTGGTCATAGCTTTTCTTCCAAGAAGCAAGCGTCTTTTAATTTCATGGCTACAGTCGTGTTTCCGTCATTTCCCCATCTATTTGCCCTGAAGTGATGGGACCGGATGCCATGATCTTAGTTTTCTGAATGTTGAGTTTTAAGCCAACTTTTTTCACTCTGCTCTTTCACTTTGATCAAGAGTTATGTTTGGTACAGTGCTCCTCAAACTTGAATGTACATTATGTTTGGAGCATTGATTAAATGCATTGCCAGGCCCCACCCTCAAGCCTTTTGATTGAGTGTGGAGAAGGACCTGAGATGTGCGTTTCTTGTAAGCACCTGGTGATTCTGATAATGCTGATCCAGAATTACACTTTGAGAAAACCTCTGTTTTAATGATTATATGAACTAAATATAAACTGGAAATGTTCTTAGTACTCAGAATAGTCTGCCAAAGGCAGATTTGAAATCTTAAATTTGAAAATATAAATGTGGCCTTAAATCCATTTATCACCTAATGCTAACTTAGCAGATTCCTGAAGGGTGATTGTAGCATGTAGAGCTTATACAATTGATATCTTAAAATTAATTTTATATTCATACACCAGTATTGCCGGTCTCACAGAGTCCTGGTGAGGGTGGAGGGATGTGGGCTTTACAGAGTAATCAGTGGAAGCCCCAAATGACAGTGGTTTCAATTTACCTAGTTAAACCAAATGTTCTCAGAACACATTCAGTTCATGCAAGTATCTTCTATAGATTTTTTTTTTCCTTATCAATATTTCAGAGTTGCTTGAGGGGATACAAAATTGCCAAAACTTTTGAAAGCAAAACAATAAAAAAAATTTAGATGTCATAAAATTATAACCGAGTAAAAAAATTTGCAACTGAGTTAAACATTTGCAAGATCTAAGACTTCTTTTCTCTAAATGCTTAATGTATAAGATTAAGATATTTTCTTAGCTACTTCTGGTTGAGATGAAAAACTAAACTGGTTAGGTGTGTTTTCTGGGCATTTTAAATTTTTTTTAAGAGTTAAAAGAACAACCAGTATTGAATCTTTCAGTTAAACTTTTATTTAATATTGCTGTGGAGTAATATATTCACATACTGATTTCTATGTCAGTTGAATGTACAACTTACAGAGTAGCATCATATTCACAATTTTAGCCTCAGTGAGCCGTTTCTGTCTGCATTGCAGGGATTCATGGGGCCAAGAGCTACTTGTAGATCCTTAGAAGGGATCCAGTCACTAGAAGGGACTAACTCATGCAGAGCATTCAAAATTTGGAGGCCACAGTCTACAGTGACAATACCTTTACATTGTGGCCTTTTACTACTCATACACATACATATATGCATACATTCATTCATGAGTACACACTTGTATGCACACACATATGACTGTTATATACATAATAAACATTCATACACGGAGGACTGAAGCCATAGTTATGCAAACTGTGTGCCAGGATATTTAAGTATTTTTTTACTCTATTTGATTTCTTTATTTTTTTATTTTATTTTTTTTTAATTTTTTTTTTTAATTATTGTTTTAGCCATACATTGTTATGATATCGCCATGGGTTTACATATGCTTCTTTAATGTTTAAAAAATGCTGGTCAGGGTAGTTGATTTCATAACCTACTAGTGGGTTACACCTTACTTTCTGAAAAGTGCTGCTTGGGAAAAACTGAAGAAGTGATCAGAGCATCAGCAATACATATGAGCAGCCAGGATTCAGTTTTCATTCTTTTATTAGAAATGTATTTATTTTTAATTGGAGGATGATTACTTTACAATACTGTGTTGGTTTCTGCCATACATCAACAGGAATCAGCCACAGGTTTACATATGTCCCCTTCCTCTTGAACTCCCACCCACCTCCCATCCCATCTCACCCCTCTAGGTTGTCACAGAGCACTGAATTTGAGCTCCACTCTTTTTGCTTTTTTTCATTATTGTTGTTTTGCATTTCTAACACATGTTCAGATGATTGTAACAAGCATCTAGGACCACACCTGGAAAACACCTGTGTTGTGATGCTATAGACTAAATGCAGAGTGAAAGGGTTTTTTCCTTTGTGCTCCTGGTTTGAAGTACTTACTGTGAAAGTCCCCCACCATCCAACACACACTAACACACCAGGAAGTGGTCATTTCTAACAGGTTTAAGGGCCGTTGTCACATGGCTTATGTCAGCGATCACAGGTACATTTTCTAAAGAAGCCACCAAGTAGAAATACTTGTATATTGCTGTGCTGTGCTTAGTCGCTTAATCATGTACAACTCTTTTCGACCCCATGGACGGTAGCCCACCAGGCTTTTCTATTCATGGGGATTCTCCAGGCAAGAATACTGGTGTGGATTGCCATGCCCTCCTCCAGGGGATCTTCCCAACCCAGGGATCGAGCCCACATCTCCCACATTACAGGCAGATCATTTACCTTCTGAGCCACAAGGGAAGCCCAAGAATACTGGAGTGAGTAGCCTATCCCTTTCTCCAGGGCTCTTCCTGACCCTGGAACCAAACGAGGGTACCTTGCACTGCAGGTGGATTCTTTACCAGCTGAGCTACCAGGGAAACCCATTTGTGTCTTACTTGATCTCAAATTCAAACAAAATGTAAATTCAAGAATTCAAGAGAAAAATTATCCCAAAGGAAATTTCCAGTCTTAAGTGTATTCTCTTCATTGGGTTTCTCTAATGAATTTACTTTTCTTTTACAAGGAAACAAAAATGATGTTTCTCTAAAAAATGTTAACTTGTGAGGTTAACAAAATAACCTATATTAATGAGAAAATGCAATCATTACATAACTATTTTATGATAAGTAAAATTAACGATCATTCAAAACTTTTTGTTGCTTTGTAACTTGACCACTTTGAAATCATTTTGAAGCAATGCTTATTAATCATATTCAAGCCCTTTCTATTAGAAAATAAATCTTATTAATAGCAAATCATGTAGCAAATTTTAATCTTACAAGCCACTCCTCAGAAGATATTTTGTTAAAAGCAGTGATATTTCCACTTGATTAATGTTCGTGTTGTATTTGTATAAAATGGAAATTATGTTGAATGTAGAGTGATTAATCTTGGGATTCCAGTCTCCAGATATATAAATACCTCTATAATCCCAGAGACACTCATTTTCTGATCTGTGAAAAGGAAATAATATTGCTTGCCTTTGCTGTTTCACAAAGTTGTTGTGAAGATCAAATGAGATTTAATCTAAAAAACCTTTATAAATCATAAAATGTGGTATTATTTCTATTTTTAAATTGCTTTCTTAGTTCTAGAAAGAAAATAATTTCTACCATGAGACCAATTTTAATTATAGTGGTAGTTGAATATATCAATCTTGACCTTTAGTCTTTAAAAAAAATTAAAAAGCCATTTCAGAGTCACTAGAATATGCCTTGACAATGAATAAGTTGATATAATTATTTTTTTTCCTTCTGTTAATGGTGCGTAATTGAATGGTCAATATTTACATTAAGACAAAGTTCTAACTGTCCACATATATGATATTCTATTTGGGCCATGGAATAGATGCCCATAATATGTATGTAAAACATGTACAGGGGAGCCTGTTTTTGGCTCTGTGCAACTCCTGCAAAAAGATTCAGCATCTCTCAGTTTGCAGTCAACCTTCCTATTCCTTTTCACTGAATGTGATTGACATTCCCCAACATTGATGCATCCTGATGTTTGAAATAAGATTAGCTCTGTTTCCAGAATTACTTAAGTAACTCTCTCTCTTAGAAGTAATGGGGATGACAAAATAAACATCAACAATAAAAGACTCAATACCTCTCCAAGTTTCTCTGCATTTGAACTTGAGATTTACCTTTATGACAGCATCAGCTGCCCCTAAATGAAGCCTGTGCTCCAGCTAGTTTTGACTACTTGTACCTGAAGTATGTGTGAGTGGCATCAATTTTACTGAAGATGTGTGGAGGAAAGAGCTGAGGGTTAAGGGTCACACACTGCAGAGTCCCTCAGAGCCCCTCTGCACCAGCTGTCCTCCCCGGTCTTCCCTTCCACTCTACCCAGGTCCCCGTCTCCTCAAATCTCTCACCCCCCCCACCACCCGCAGAGCACTTAAAGCTTGATGATAGCTTTGCAAAACTAGACACCATCCTGTGATAAGGATTCTCCTGCATGAAAAGGCAACAGGGAACCATAAATACCAATTATAAACAACGATGGGGAATTATAAATAATAAGGAAAATGCTTTTTTCTTGTTTCATTTTTCTCTTTAAAAGTATTTGCTGCTGTAGTAAAAGTATAATATTGATCTCTTCTTTGAGCTTTGGAAAATAGAATATAAATGCTATATTTACTGGACCTCAGACAGCATTTGACCCATCTCCTGTGCTCTCTCATCCTCTTTTCTTAAGGGCTTGGTGTGACTTTTCTCTTAAGTCCTTATCATGGCACTGATTCCTGGGTCAATATCTTACTAGCCTCAAGTTACCCTGGGTGCTTGGAGACTCTCTACCTGTCCTTTGATTCTAACAAGTCAACATTAGCATTTCAGTGATTGGATAAGAGTCTGCAGCCTGATTTTTAGGTCACATTCTTAATATGGAGAACCTTTTGCCCAAATGAGGGAAGCCCTGGTATTCTGTCTTTTGGGAATTCAGTGTTTGGGTGTGGGAACCGAGTCATACCTGTATTTACTTTAATTCTCCAGTTCCTACTTGGTGACCCAAGCCCAGACAATGTTTTGTCATAGCAACTGGTGTTACCTTCCTCTCTTTCTTCACCCAAATTAAGCTTCACTCAAAGCAAAACTCATGGGTGTCCCTGCTGATGAAGTCTGGGTTTCCCTGCATAGTCTTCATTGTAAAATATTCACAGCAAATGGCTCAAACCAGGTCTCATCTTTAGAAGAATGCTCCGTAGTGCTTTGTCATGCAGCACACTGCAAAGAGGTCTTCTATCATCCTGCTGTTGTGTGGTCAGGAAGAAACCTGGCCTATGCGTGTAGGAAGCTCTCCACATTTCCTGAATTCTGACCCTTCAGACTTGACCAGGCATTCTGTTGGAGTGGCATCTGAGGTTGGTCATCCCACACTTGTAACTCCTGTGGCTGGAAAACTTTTCATTGATCTCTATCCTTTTTCTGACCCGGAGTCTGATCAATCCTCTAATATTTCAATGATGTGTCTAAACAAAGTACAAAATCCTCTTTTCCAGTTTCTGAAAATGTTTCTGCAGTAGCACTGGAGCAGGGGTTTCTCTGTCTGACTGATAACCACCCTCAGAGTAGATTCCCATTCTCATAGGAGTCCTGTTTTAGCTGGTGAATCTGGAGGGTTTTAATTCACCCCAAGTATTAATATATTACTAAGTATCTTTTTTTATCTTTCAGAAAAGACTTACTCTTCTAAGAATCCGTGCGCCCTTTGTGGCTGGAATGTAAATCAGTTTCTTACCTGCTCTTTCACAGATGGAGTTGTAAGTCTCACCAACTCCAGTAATCATACTTAATGCTCTATAAGCCTGGCTTTCCAGGCCGAACATCTCATCTCAAATAGAGCATCCTACCATTGGATCTAAGAGTAGTTGCCATAGCTTCTTATCTGATTATGAGGCAATAGTACAGGGTCACCATGGACCAGTGTAAACTCCAAAGCAACACATATCCTAGCATTAGATAATTGTGGCAAGGATGTGTGCACTATTAGGCACTCGGTCCTAGAATGGTTAAGAGACACAACTGGGCTGTAATATACCTTAGTTCACAGAACTTATTTCTCCAAAAAAAAAAGAAAACAAGCTAGGCTATAGTCCAAAGCTTAATTAGTTTAGGGAAGAAGTAGAAAATGTTTGTTTACTGCAGTCAATTTTTAATTGTCCAAAGCAACAAATCCTTTAGTCATAAAGAAATGGAAATTCTCTCCCTCATTATTGCTCTGCTTTTACATTTTTGGTGATTTTTACCTTTCACCTAAACCTGTGAAATCACAAGAAACAGATCATTTTATTTATAAGTAGACTAAAATCTAACTTCAAATTTTCCACAGTCAATCTTTAAAAAAAAGTAGGCATTTTAGCAAATTAGAGTTTTGAGCAAATTCTTCCTAGAAGAGATTTACAGTCACTTGAGGATGGGACTTTTCAGCTATCTTTTGATACATGTTTTCTCTCTGAAAGCAGGAATACTTATTGATACCCTTTTAAGAGATGTAATACTGAGATTCTTTAGTTTTACCATTTAACATTTTAGTAAAATGTTTACTATTTTAGTAAAATTCATTAGTAAAGAATACTGAGATTCTTTAGTTTTACGATTTAACATTTAATAAGTTTAGTAGAATTTACATTACTCTTTCTGTAATGTATTTTTTTGGCTTGTACAGTATCATTTTCATCAGTTTATTTTCAAGTATGATGATGAAATACATTAACATTCCATCTGGCAAAGAGTATTTCAGAAGCCAGTTTATTTAAGTGTGTGATCTTAAAAAATTTAACAAAATAATAAATTGTGTTCTATCACCTTATGAATTATTTTAATACATATTTTATATGTATTATTTTTATATGTAGTATTTTTCTATAATTTCTAACCTTACATTCTTCTCTGTATTACATTTTATTAACTCTGAGAAAGAAGAACCAGTAACTTGGGGAAATAACATAAAATTAAAGCTACCTATTCCTAAGGAAACTAAATTTAATGTTGGCATATTGAGACTGAAAACATTCCATCTATAAAGTATTTTACCATAAAGCAATTGGACACTTGGTGGGAAAAACAAGACTTTGCTCTGCTATGGATTTTGCCATCCATTTTTTATTTTATTTTTTTGGATAAGAGTAGGTAGTATGTTAAAATTTCAAGGCATCATTAATTTCTATAACTAGTGTAAAATATAACTCACCTATGTTTGAAAGCATGAAATATTTTTCTTAACTGCTTATATGAGTATTGATTTGATCAGGTAGCAAAAATAACAATAATGATTTCTTTCTAATAGAGTGTGATTTTTAAATTTAACTTTAGCTTATATTGTTAATAAAATCCAGTAATTAAATACAGGGTGTTTGGAGCCTGATCTTACAGTAAATGCTGTAGTGCTAGGAGCTGAGAGATAGTTATCTTTAAATATGAAGGGATCAACAACACATCTCATTTATTATTGGCACCTCCTACTTAATTAAGGTATTATGATTACTCATCATACATTGAGATTACACAGAATAAATTGTTTCTGTGGTTGTCCCTTTTCTTTGTTGGCTCTGAATTATTTTCTATTCTACATTCCATTTCTGCTATCATTTCTAATATCTCTGCCTCACCACCACATCTTAAAATATGATATAGGATCCATGCTTACATCTAAATGTGTCCATACTAATGATGCTCCACTTCCAAGTTTTAATACAGGGTTTAGAGAAAAATGGTTAGATTTAGTAACTTTTGAATACTAATAAAGGTGTCTTTGCACATTTGCATTAAAATACTAATGTATGTAAAGTACAGAATCTGTACTGTTTTCTTTTTGTGACAGAATAAAGCAAATATTAAGTACTTTTTAGGTGGGAGACTGGAGAGAGAGTGGTTACTATCTAACATCTTGAACTATGAAAGTCAAGAATGTTTTAACTAGCACAATCCACTGGGGTTCCTGCTCCTCAGGTCTCCGTTCTGATTATAATTGTGGAATATTCAAAAAGGTTTACTTTTATGATTGAGCTTATTATTAGTGTGCCTGTTTTTATATTATTCTCTGGGATTGGGGGGAGGAAGGGGGAAATACACATTTAGTGAGAGCTATTCATTAGCCACCATTGAAGGAGAAATTGAACTTTAAAGAATCTATCAAAAATTCTCTGGTGAGCCTTTTATTACTATCTTGTCTTGAGCCCTTTTTTTAATGACATCTATTATCAGATTGAAATGGCGATTGAGACGCTGCAAAAGTCTGACGGTCTGTCCACTCACAGAAGCTCTCTTCTCAACAGCCATGTAAGTTGCCTCTTCTTCATGTAAACTAATCTCTTGCTTGTTCTGCATGTGTTGCTTGCTTCTAAATGCTTGTTTTATTTATTTACTTATTTATTTTGCTTCTTAACCTTCCTTTCTCAGCTGCTTATTATCTCTATATCACTTGATGCCATTTTTGTACAGTGGACTAGCTAAAAATAGAGCCCACGATATATTACTTCATTAGGATTTTGTACTGTTTTGGTACAGATGTACCATTTCCAAGTTAATAACAAGCTGCCATGATTGATAAAAAGTGGCTGATGATTTAAATTTTTCTAGTGTGGTATTTATTTATAATGTTACGAAGCAAATGTTTGTAATCTGCATCTTCATGTCTCAGATGGAGAAATGGTTGTCTCTATTTGTATGACCAGTAATATCCTTTAAGTGGAAAAACATTAATGCCAAACCCAGTGATAAACTGTTTAAAATGATGTATTTACCAGTGGGCAGGAAACAGCTCCCTAGAGGAGCTCAGATCCTAAGACTTAAAGAAAAAAATAAGTCTGGGCCAAGAGAAGAAGTGAGGCTCTAAATAAGCCATAAACTGCTAATAATTGAGATAAGACAGTAATATTGTTGTTACTATTTTTTAAAGCTTTTAACCATTACCCAGATGCAGCATCACTATAATACTGGTGAGGATAAGAAAGTGATAACCATTTGTGAAACTATAAACATTCACATTAAATGTTCAAGTTTTGGGGAATCAATGAAAATTGATTAAGAATTATTTTGTTATCATAATTTCTGAATATATGGGGAAGAGTAAATAGACCTAGACTTAAATCTGTCTAGACAGTTCTTTTGCTAAATTAGTATCAGTAACAGTATAATAAGAATTAGAGTTTTCCCTCCCAACAGACAAATGTATTCTTAAATTTAGAGAGAAGTTATTTTTAATTCTTCCCCATCTTTTGTGTCGGAACAGTCCAAAATAGGATCACCCAAATGAAATAAAATATCATTATTTTTTTCAATAAACTTTAAAACTTTAGCATTTGGAAAATGTTTTCATTATGCTTTTTAAATTTGTGGATTTTCAAACATTTAAATTTTATATTCCAACATAACACAAAATACTTTGTTCTTACATATTTGTTTTTAGATGAAGTAGTTTCTTTGTTTTCCCAGAGGGAGGTATCATGGCAAATAAAAAGAGGTTAATGTACTTGGAGAATGACTACCATTTTGGTGAAAGTTATAGATTATAAATTCTAAAATAATATATATTTTGGCCCTTCTTTTGAAAGTTTAAGGAATATAATTTTCCCCTTTCTGAAAATTTATATGCCGTATATCACTCTTTTATATTAATATGTTTCATAAGTATATTCCTGCTTGTTGGCATGAATCTGTGGTTGTGTGTAAAGGTGGATTTACTATATACTATTAGAATGTTTGTTTTGGGGAGGGGGTGAGGACCACCTGGTGTTCTGTTTTGAAAATGGCAAGTGTTGAAAGTGTTGTTCATTTTGGTCAAAAATGTGCAGAGGTATAAGAAAAAATTCCTCAAGTTTCCAGTTACTTTTTTGAAATTTCTGACATCTAAGAATTTGTGCTTTGATGTTCAATTCACATCTCATTTTTGTTTGAGATATATATTTTAGTAAAATATGTGATATGCTTAATTTAACTTGAATTGATCAAATTAATTAGTCTTTTTTTATGAATAATAATATGGATATAAGAAAATTTTTCTTGTATGTTTTGATTTGATTTTTAAACTTTACAGATATTTTAAAACTGTTATTCTCTTATAAAATTCATGAAGCACTAATGTTAACGAATGTATGAATTAAGCTGCATAAACAGCAGAGACATGGTTTTTACTCTGTGGCTTTGTGTTTTTTAATCACATAGCATGGCAACTCTCCCATACCGTTTACAACTGACAGAGGCATTTCATTATATAGAAAGATAGGCATAAATGTTGCTAATTCAATGATAATCTTTCTCTAAATATCCTGATTCATTTTTATTACACCTCTGAGGTGCAGTTATTTTCACTTGAAAACAACGCATTTATAATCAAGTCTTTGGAAATGAAAATGATTCTTTGGATGGATATAAATAGTGAAGGAAGGAATCAATGAAGGTGATGGTCAGGTTTTGTTTCTACCTGAACAGAAAAAAAAAAGATCCTCCTGTCTTTTTGTTCTTGGAAAGTTAGTGATGCTCCTAATTTTTGTTAGATTTATCCAAGGAATAAGCTACTACATGCATTCCAGTTGATAATCACCTGGTGAGGGTATTTTAAATTCCTTTAAACTAATTGGTGATCCTCAGTTATATAAAAAACATGTGTAAAGAGTTTTCTTTTTAATTTAAATATGGCTAACAATTTCAATGTTAATAAACTGGAAGTTACCTTTATCCTTTACTATATAAGACACAGAAATATTTGAGGTTTGTGGGATTCTTTGAAGTGGACATGAATTCAACTTTATGATGGTTAGTTCCCTGACATTAATTTCTACAAAGGACCAATTTCATTAGGCAAAACTTAGGAGAAATTATCAATAAGTTGTGTTCCATACTTACTAGTCATGATTTTTGAGCTGAAAGGCTGTTGCCATTCTATTTTGCAATATGGAATAGAGTGGATTTTCTTTTTTTTTCATTATATATTTAATTATTTACAATAATTCAGGAGTGTCTTATTAGAGTCAAATAAATAACCCCTGTCAATATAATCCAGCTTGATTGCTTCATTTTTCACCTCTCTTTCTACACATTAGAAGATGGAATGAGGTATTAAAGTTTATATCCCTGTTCAGTATATTCTTAAGAATATTTTATACTGCTGCTCTGTTTTTATCATCATCATGCTGTTATCATGCAGGTCAGAATACATTTATGCCTTGTCTTTTTCATATCCAACCTCACCAGTGACTGAATACAGTTACATTGAATGCCATGTTCTATTAACATTATTAACATAATGGCACTTATTTCAGTAGTAGCATCATACAGGCAGACAGTAAATATTTACTGACAAGTGAAAATTCTAAGACAGTCCCTGGTGCCTAGAACAGTGCTTAGTACATAGTAGATGCTCACTAAATATTTGCTAAATGATTAAACATAGAAAACAAATAATGGATGGGAAAAGACCTTATCTTGCCTTCAGCATTCTAAGTATCTTTGCCAATCGTGTGTGCATTTATTTGGGGAATCATATGTGCATTCTTTGTTATGAAGTGTGCTTCGGTTAGGTGTGTGTGTGAGCCTCATTGATAGACAGTGGTCTTTTCCCTGTATACCATTTGAATGAAAGAATATATTGCTGGTCTGTCATTTCCTCATGTGGAGCCTTCAGTTTATTTAAATATTTCTAAGTTTTTTGGCATGTGAAGATGTTATGGGTGAATGATGGGTGGTCTTCCTAAATGGAATTAGAATATCTTAATCCTTTTTATTGCAGATTTAAGTTTATTTTATACTCCTTCTCAGTTATAATTAATATAAATTGGTATTTAATGGTTATACTGTATCCAATTTGGGATACTTTGGATTACAAATTTAAATGCAGATATGTTCTTAAATTAATTGTTCCTAAATTTCATGTAACAGTCTTCAGCTTGTACATTTTAAAAATTCCCTTTAAAATATATAAATAGCTTTAAGTGCTTATTTTGTATAACTTTCATTGTTTAGTAAATAATTGTCTATCAATTTTGCATTTTAGCTATTGAAATATATTCAGCTCAAAGCAAAATGTTGTTTTATGCTCACTTTCCCTTGACTTGGCTGTGTTGTAAATATAAGTTATGATGGAAATAAGACCTGTCAAAATGCATATCATCAGTGAACTGAACTTAAAATGAATCCTAATGGATAATAATCCATCTGGGAAAAAATGCCACATGTTACATTTAGATGTTAATTGGGGAATGCAATATGTATTTTTTTTTTAATTTGTCAATCAGTATTTCCCTTTGGGAAAAATAGGAACTGTTCATCTTCCTTAATCTACTCTGATTAATATAGATTAAATGCAAAGGTTGAAAGATGCAATTATCTTGGTTTCGACCCTTACATGAATTTGTTAGTTCATTAGTAGAATACTCAGGTTTTAAAGATAAAGGTTAAAAGTTCCTATGGTATGTCATAGGCTTTCAAAATCATAAATATTTTAAGACATTTTATGAATGAGTAAAAGAAATAGCAGTGGCTTATTTCTAAATTAGTAAATGTTAAGGATATTGAATTACTGTCCAAATACATTTTATTGAAGACAAAACCCAAGGAAACAATGTGTCTTATAACAGGCATTAACTTCCCTGGGGTGACACATGCCTTCAGGTTACATTTAACTGGCCCAGTTTCTCTTATAATAAAATCAGTCCTTTCTTAAAACTGTGTTTTAGACTCAAAGATCTGACTTAGAGTTTCATCACTGTGTCAAAACTCAAAGGTTAAATGCTGGCATGTAGAATGTAGATTATACTCCTCAGCTAAATTTCAAAATCGTGTATGATAACTCCTAAACCAATTTCTGCTTACACAGTGAGTTTCTAGGAGCACTACCCCTGTCTGTACAGCTCGTGGCAGGCTTCCTTGCAGGAGCTGTCATGGCCACGGCAGAGCCGCCTCTCCTTCTTCAGGGCATTTCTACCTCCACTTGACCTCCCTGTGCTCTTCCCACGAGATCGCCAGGCTTCTGGCAAGGAATAAGAGTTCCTCTTCCTGCAAACAGGGCACAGGGAACAAAGCCCAGCTTTGCTGCTGTAAAACTTTATATATATTGACTAGAATATCCACCCTTGTGGAATTTTTCAAACCACTAATGATTTTGTGTACATAATATGTGTGTAATTATGTGTACACATATGGATGTGTGTGTACATACACAGACACACAAATACGTATTACAAATAAACTCAGATTTTTTAAAACCGGATTAGAAATTAAGAAGAACATTTAAGAATGTAGAACTATATAATAAGAACAATGTTTGCACAACAGCCAATACAAATTCAGTGACTTGCTTAGCCACTTCAGAGGACCACATGGCCAATCCAATAAAAACTTAGTTTTCTCCAAGTTACTCCCTGGGGGCTTGAGTAATATTATTTAGGCTTACTAGTATTTTAAGTCAACCTATGCTGTAATTATCTTACTGTATCTGTAGAAGCTTTTCTTTGATTAAGAATGGTCTGATTAACATTTTTATATGTGAAAACATACCTTTGGACTAAAAGTATTTTATATTAAACTTTAATTTTGGCACAAGTTTTCATTTTTACAAAAGGCAATTTATGCTAGTACCCTTCAAATATTTTATTTTGGATTTGTTTTTTCAAATTATTTTATAGATTTTTAAAATTTATTTAAAGGACAATTTTCTTGATCATGAGATATTAGTAAACTCTCATTTTTAGATATTTATCTTTACTTTTAAGTAACTAAATATTGCAAGGAGACTAGTAAGCTGTTATGGCAGTTTTTTGAAAATTTAATTTGTATCCGATTAAATAAATTATTTTCATTTACTTTGTATCTTATTAAAAGTACTTTACGTCAGATCTGTTTATATTATTTGTATACTTTTGGTTATAAAGTTCACATTTAAAAATTGATTATTTTTCCATTTCTGAAAAAAACCCTTTAAACCAACACTTCTTATATAGATATTTGTTCTGTTCATTAGCAAAGGGATAAATATTTGATTTTTTATTGATTTTTATTTTTTGATAAATAATCATGTCATATTGGCTTTGACAGTATGCATTATTATGCGAGGACACACACGTATATATACACATATGAACGTGTCTTTGATTTTTTTAACTTTGACATTTTACTGGCATTGGATGTTTCATGCTTGTGGATGTGGGTATTTCATTAGTTCAGTTGCAAAATATTACTGTTTTTCAAAAAAACAGTTTTTAATACATTTGCCCTTTTGTGGTATTTTCTTTATATTTCTTGGTCTCTAGGAATTTAATTCCTTGTAGAATATTCCTTTGTATATATTCTGTATTTTTATACTCTTTATTTACTTTATATCCTTTATGTATTTAGAATACCAATGGAAGGCTTTATCTAGTACATGTACACAAAACAAGAGTCATCACTTTTGTGCGATATGGTTCACTAGAGCTGTCCTGACACTATTAAGTGAGGAGACAATGCTTTCCAATCCTGGTTATCTTACTGAAGCATGTGGATAAAATATGTGAAACAGGTTTAATTTGCCATGTTTTGTGTGTTATCTCCATTAGTTGTTCTCATAATCAACGAAGTCTTAAAAATTTAAAACGGAGTGCTAAAGAGAGGTACTGACCTACTGTTGTAGGCAGAATACTAATCTGAGCTTTAAAAGCTGAATATCCCAATCAGTTTACCTCTTCTCTTTACCCTAAATGAATATGTATATGTGAACTTTTTCTGCATCATGTAGAATATTCAGAAATCATGTGTGAATGCCTCCAGAAAAGTTGTTTACTGACAGTGAGGTTACAGATGATTCATATCATAAAAATTCTTAATTTTTTGACCATTATAAAAATAAATGCTTATTTTATATAATCTTTAAAAAAATTTAGAGGGTGGTTGTATATGTTCAGAGGCAATAGGTAAATTTAAGTATATTGATATGCACGTGTGCGTCACAGAGAACTTAAAGGCTTCCTGACCAGAACATTAATTTTATTTTTTTAAAGTACTCTGCTCTGTCTTTTAGGCTTAGTGGCCATATTTTCTAAGCCAACATCAATTTGGGTTTAATGACGTAAGTTTGAGTTACATATAAGTATGTATGAATATTTGAAATTGAAATGGTTCTGAAATAGTCTTTGTCTTGGTTAAAGGAAAAAAAATTGAAAACATTTTAATGATCTTTTTTATTAAGATTCTGAAAGTGTAGGTTTGAAGTTTGATCACAAATTTTTATGTAAGCAAAATGGAGAAATGCTTTAGTTTATTTGACTGTCCATATTATCATTTTTAGTATGTGATTGTGTATCACTGGAGGATAGGGGTGAGGTCACATTCGTTTTTGCATCTGGTAGGCGCCTACCTAGCACATTGCCTGGCTAATAGTTGATGCTCAATAAAGGGATTCTTTTACTTCCATAACTTATATTTAACTTGAATTGCTTGTAGAATATCAACTTTTTACCACACTTCATATATATGGCATAGAAATTTGGTTTAGAGAAGTAATATGTGATATATATGCTACTTTTGTAGAAATAACTGATACTGAGTCATTAGGGAAATGTATTGGAAACTATATCAGGCGCTTAGACAGTTCAAGTATGGCCTTAAGAAAGTTATTTAAACCTATTTCAATTCTTTTTGTAAATAAGGGCTTCCCAGGTGGCGTAATGATAAAGAATCCGCCTGCTAATGCAGGAGACGCAAGAGACCTGGTTTGACAGTCCATGGGGTTGCGAAAGAGTCAGACATGACTGAGCACGCATATATGTTTGTAAATAAATAATGAACAGATTGATGATTTAATTTTACTAATGTTGAAACTCGGTAATATATGACTAGATTTTATTTTTCTAAATATTTCTTGCATATACTGTACTTTAAAGATGATTTTTTAAAAATACAGGACAACATAAAACTTTATTTTCTTAATTTATTTTTAATTGGAGGAAAATTGTTGTACCATGTTGTGTTGGCTTATGCCATACAACTCAAATAAGCCGTAATTATACAGATATCCTCTCCCTCTTGAGCCTCCCTGCCCCCCTGAAGCCCACCCCTCTAGGTTATCAAAGGATGCTAGGCTGGGTTCTCTGTGTTCTATAGCAACTTCTTACCAGCTATATTACACATGATAGTGTACATGTGTAGATGCTACGTTCTCCATTCCTCTCACTTTCCTTCCCTCACTGTGTCCACAAGACCGTTCTCTACATCTCCATCTCCATTCTTTCCCTGTAAATCAGCTCTTCAGTACCATTTTTCTAGATTCCATATGTCGGTGTTAGTATACAGTATCTGTTTTCACCTCTTTCTGACTTCACTCTGTGTAACAGGCTCTAGGTACATCCACCTCATTAGAACTGACTCAAATAAGTTCATTTTTATGGCTGAGTTATATTACATTGTGTGTGTGTGTATATATATATATATATGTATACACATGTGTGTATACATATATATATACACGAAAACTTATTTATCCATTTATCTATAGATGGACATCTAGGTTGCTCCCATGTCCTGACTATTGTAAATAGTGCTGCAGTGAACACTGGGGCACATGTGTCTTTTAGAATTGTGACTTTCTCAGGGTATATGCCCAGTAGTGGGATTCCTGGGTCATATGGTAGATTTATTCCTAGTTTTTTAAGGACTCTCCATAGTGTTCTCCATAATGGCTGTATCTGTTTACATTCGCAGCATTGATGTAAGAGAGTTCCCTTTTCTCCACATCCTCTCCAGCATTTATTGTTTGTAGATTTTTTTTGATTATGGCCATTCTGACTAGTGGGAGATGATAACCTCATTGTAGTTTCAATTTGCATTTTTCTAATCATTTGTGATGTTGAGCATCTTTTCATGTGTTATTAGCCACCCATAAAACTTTAAAATATGCACGACAGACTGAGAAAACATTGCTTTACCAACTACCATTGTAGTATGTCTTCCAAAATTATGCAAAAACATAGCTTTGAGGTAGAGAAACTCAAGTGATTGTAATAAGTGATCCCTTTTTGTTACACATAATTTTTAAAAATCAGTGTCTAGCGAGTTTCTGGGGAAGAAAAGACTGAAAATTTTTCTTACTGCTTGTAGAATTTGTCCCAGTAGATAATGCTGTTATTGTATTGTAAGTAAGTAAATTAGATAAGTAAATTAGAATTCTATAAAAATGAATAGAGCCTTAATATAAAAATTTATACAAGGCACCCTGCTGATTATGTGTTGTAACAAATGAGCACTGAAGACATCTTATGCACCATGCTGCCAGGCTTGGTAATATGTTTATTTCTGTAGCAATTACAAATTATGTTTATAAGCTGTTAATGGGATAATTTGAATTCCTTGAAGAGGTTTTTATCTCCAAAATAGGAATCAATACAAGGAAAACTAGTATGTCTGTATAGGTGCTTGAATGTTTGAAGGAATGGATATGGTCTGAGGTCAATAAATGCTGGTCAGCTATCTAAACTTCCAAGAGTTTTCACATTCAGATTACACAGGCCTCCAAATTGCAACAGTTTCCCTGTCATATGGCTTGAGGAAGATCTTCTATGTATTTCTGTGTGTTGTAGTTGCAGTGTCTTAGAGGCATTTTGGTGAATAATTCAGTTTTTCTGTGTTTACCCTGTCTTGTTTGCACTAGCTCCAGTGGCTGTTGGACAATTACGAGACAGCAGAAGGAGTGAGCCTTCCCAGAAGCACTCTGTACAACCACTACCTACGACACTGTCAGGAACACAAACTGGATCCAGTCAATGCTGCTTCTTTTGGAAAACTAATAAGGTCAATTTTTATGGGGCTACGAACCCGGAGATTGGGAACTAGGTTAGTACTACAAGATAATATCATAAACTAATCTCTCTTTTTTAAACTATAGTCATTCAGTATATTGTTTGGGCAAAAGTATTTGATTACAGATAAAACATTAAGAAAAAAAATTTAAAAATTAGTTCAGTTTATGAAAATCCTCAGGAAAAAGAGAAGTCATTATTCACTGAAAACCGTCTTGTCCTAAACATCCAAGTAGCAGAGCTTTGGATCATCCAGCAGTAGCACTAGCTGGAGAATTCCATAGACAGAGGAGCCTGGTGGGCTATAGTCCACGGGGCTGCAGAGAGTCGCACACAACTGAGCGACTAATGCTTTCACTTTCACTTTTCAAGTTATTAATGGAAAATTTATATATGATGCTTTAAAAATAAGTGTATACCACTTTCTTCTCCTTTGGAAAATAAATGTACTAAAGATGATGAATAAAGTGACATAGTAAGTGGAAAACCACATATCTCTTGATTTGCAAAATTACATTGAAAAAACTTTATAAATAACTCTCCTATTTGCGTAGAAGTAAGAAATTAAAGCTGAGTTATTCATGTCATTTTTGGAGACCAATTAAAAATTATTTGGTGAACTTGCAAGTTTTGGATGTTTGAAGCTCTCAGTTAATGACATTGTCCTTTTTAACCTTTAATGAGCCTTTTTAAAACTCTTGATTGTGAAGCCATGCATGTATGGAAGCAAAAATTTAGTATGGTTCCATTGCAAGGAAATCAGTAATGTGAGAAAGACTCTTAGAGTTTCTCTGTTTCCTTCTTTTGGAAATACATATGAGTATTTTTATTAGTCAAAATATGATGAAAATAATACTTAAAACTGCAGAGCTTCACTTTACTGCTGTAATTTTTTTTACAAATTATCATAACATTTTGAATAGCTGAGCAGTCTCATGCATGCTTCTAATTTCTTATATCTTATGAAGTCTATATTTAAAAGTATAAATGTAAAGATGCTATCCAATATATAACAGATGTGTGATAAGTCACAGCCCCATAGTATTCTAGCAAAGAGTTTTTAATATTCTTAATAAAATAAACAGAGCCTTTGTATTTGACTTCAATGTAAATTTATACAGAAAAAAGGAATTTGACAGTTTTATGAGGATTACAAGGTCTGTATGTATTCAGAGTGTGAATTATTCCTTTCTGTTGCATTTTAAGTGATTATACAGCTTTCAGCTTGCTGAAGGTTCTGTTCTCTCATAAATGTATTTTCTTCTATCTATACTTCAGAAGAATAGTGTTTTTTAAACTGAAGAACATGATTATTTATTCAGAGTAAAGGAACTAGCTTCCTGTCCCTTGAAAAAGCCTTTTTGTTTTGCTAGTATTTTTTTCCTGGAACCACAAAAATCATTATTTGGGGACCTAACCTACTATATCCTAGCTGATGGATCAGTAGTTATGCATACTGTGCCAATATTTTGAATCTCTGGGCTTTATGCAGCATTCAAATAGCTGTATTGTTGTGCCTCTTTTGTTACTGAAAGAGATTTCAATGAATCCTATTTTGAGTCTCCATTCAAGCCTTGAAAGGCACCTTTAAAATTGAAAAGGACAAAATTGGGGTTGTTTGGGTTTGCGAATGAGTGGAATCCATACTCTATGCTCTATAAGTACATATTGCAATATTGCAGCTTTTACTTTCTATGTTCTTTTCTTCCCCTTCACAGCATATAACAGTTCTGTCTCCTGTTCCTTTTAAAATTGTATGTAATGTTTGAAATTAGAGATGGAAAACAAAGCCTAGAAGAATAAGGAGAAAAGAAATCCTATGGAGAAAGTTTAAACAAATACTGTGTTATGAAGATAGCAGAACTCTAATGCAGAAAAGCTAACAATGGTAGGGGTGAAGTACCAGGGACTCTTTCTACCGTGGAAAGAATGCTACTGTTGTAGCATTCATTTTCTATGCCTAACCCAGGGAACAGAAAGAAAATCAGATATTTTTGAAGACCAACTCAGATTTTTTTTTTTTTTCCAAGCAAACCATATGTGAATTGTTACTTATCTGTCAATAAAATTATCTGGTGAATTTATTCAAACCAGACCCAGACTGTTTCTCAAATTTCTGGAGCTAAGTAAAAGATGAGTAAAGTCACCATGTTTCTAAACAAAGGCAAATCAAAGGGTAGCTTTTGTTACATCCCATTTCCAAATTAAGTTAAAACAAGACCACAGAACATACTAATATCCCCCAACCATCTTCAGTGGCACAGAGAGAACCACCTCCCCACCAACACACCCAAAGTACCGATTTATAGGAAACTGAAGAGAAATTACTGATAGATACTTCATGTATTTTGGGGTCTCACGAGAGCGATGTCGTTTTACTTTGTAACTTTGTCATTGGCTTTTCCCTCTTGTTCTGCCATTTGTGTGGGAGAACAGGGCTAACTGAGTTTGTGGTATTTTTTTGTTTGTTTGTTTTTGTATTTTGCTCTATTTGGCAGTGGATCTTGGAGAAAATATCTAATGTCTGCAAATGGAAGGCATTAAATTTTCCTACTGGTTTATTTTGCTATAACTATTACCTATAACTATATAGGTATTCAAATTGGTAGTCTACTTTTTTAGACTACCAATATTATTTATGTAATAATTTAATGTATTTTCAAATATAGCGTTCATCTAATGTATGTTCTTGAAGCTTGGAAGTTAAATTTTGTTTTATTTTTATATAAAATATTGAATCCACACTCCACTTGCATTTTTTTTGTAAATGAAAGAAAAAATTGGAAAGAGCACTGATGGCTTGCTATATACAGACTTGTGAAAAACTACTATTTTCTATTTGCAAAAATTTACATATTTAAAATGTTATTTTTGAAGAATTTGCACATTTTATTCAGGGTAAAACTTTGTCATTTCTAATAACAAATATGGTCTTTCTCATGAACATGAGGAAATTATGACTGTTTTTTAATCCAGGTGGAAATTTGCCATTTTCACAGAGAAATTTCTCCATATCTGTTGTGACACATCTTATTCAGCCTGCAAAACTGATATGAATCCATAAAAACAGAGACTAATAAAATGTGTTTTGAAATGAGTAGGATTAAATGCCTGATTTTTTAGGCTTCAAAATATTAAATAATAGACTTCACAACATCTTGTGTCAATGAAGTTATCTTACTCACCCCTGCAATAATAGAACTAGAAAAACACATGACTTCTCCAAGACAGTGGAATTAATATTTTTTTCCTCTTTGTTCCGCATAACTACTTTATAGTACATTCTTAGTGTGCAACCCTTTATCATGGTAGTGAATATCCCATTAATATAATTTTCTAAATTATAGCTAAAATACAAATTTGAAAACAAAATGCAATTTAAATCAAACAAATGGACTGTGGCTAATATTTAAGCAAAAGCTTATAAGGAAAGATTATTCTTAGGACCCTGGACTGATTGATTCAGAATCTTATTTTGATTCTTCAGATGTAGCCACCATAAAAATATACAGGTGTCTAGAACAGGTAAATCATAAATATGTAACATTAAGTTTGCCTTTACCTAATTTTTCCGAATATGAAATTAAATGGAATCCTATATGATTGATATTGACTTGACTGACTTCTTTGTGTCTCTGTTTGCTGTTCTCTTATGAAGAGGAAACTCCAAGTACCATTACTATGGGATTCGTGTCAAGCCTGATTCCCCTCTTAATCGCCTCCAAGAAGACATGCAGTATATGGCTATGAGACAACAACCCATGCAACAGAAACAAAGGTAGACTTTGGGATTATCATTGACATGTCAAAGCTATGGATTTCTTTAACTGTTTCAATTTTTTTTTCTGAATGAGTAGAACAAATACCTAAGTGTGCAAGAATGTCACTATTGTTGATATGCTTTCACTACAGACAGTTCTCAAATATAATTTATAATTTCATTCAGTTTTCCAAATCTTTTAAAAATTACTCATCAGACACAGCCTGTTTGGTCCCTTTAAATAAACATGACATCCCAAACTATTCCGATAAGGAGACTAAACACATGCTATAAGAAGCATCTGGAGAAATTTGTCAGTATTCATGAGCTTCTTGTTAATCTGCACATGTTTTTAAGTCATTCTTTTTGACAGTATACATTCTTGCAGAATGTTTGGGACTTCGTGCATTTTCTTTGACTCCAACTTTCATAAATGTAGAATTGTAAATATTAGGGCTTTAAGATATCTCAAGCATTCATGAATGGATGGGTGGATGATGAATGGATGGATGGATAGAGTTACAGATCTTAGAATTGAAAAATACATCAGTGTAGTGTGCCTTCTCAGCCGTGTGGCAGTCAAAGCACTAAAACCCCTGTTTTTTTTTTTTTTTCAGATAAGTCCCAGAGAGGGTAAATGATTTGCACAAGCGTGTAAAGTTGCCAAATAGCCAAAGGCCTTCTGTCTCATGTGACTTATATCACAGTTTGGAGTAAAGTGAAAAAAATTTGCCTCTTTACTAGTATAGCTCAGCCATGGCAGTAGTTTCAGTTTTGTTTTCACAATATTATATAGGGAAAAGAAGGACTGTACATAGGTAGTCAGATGATCTACGTCAATCTGCTTGATCCGTTGATCCGGGATAGTGAGTCACCTTGTCAGGATCTCCTCCACATCATACTAGCGTAATCAGATGCATTAGTTCTAAGTTACTGCTGGAGAAAAAGGATACCATGCAATGTGCACATGCTCAGTCTTGTCCAAAGCTCTTGTGACCCCCGTGGATTGCAGCCTACCAAGCTCCTCCGTCCATGGAATTTTCCAGGCAAGAATACTGGAGTAGATTGCCATTTCCTCCTCCAGGGAATCTTCCTGACCCAGGGATGGAACCTGCATTTTTTTGCATTGGCAGGCGGATTCTTTACCACTGTTGGAGCTGGAAAGGCCATACCATGCAGTAGCCCTTAACTGAACACCAGTTGCATCTCTACCATGTGCTAGGTCCTGAGTGCAGAGATAAGACACAGTTCTTATCCTTGAGGAGTTAAAAAATTAGATGACCAGGCACATGGGAATTTTTCTTTTTTTAAGGTAATGAGCCTGTGTGCATGCTGTCACTTTAGTCCTGTCTGACTCTTTTCGATGCTATGGACTATAGCCCTCCAGGCTCCTCTGTCCATGAGATTCTCCAGGCAAGAATACTGGAGTGGGTTGCCCTGGCCTCCTCCAGGGTATCTTCCCGACCCATGGATTGAACCCATGTCTCTTATGTCTCCTGCATTGGCTGGCAGGTACTTTACCACTACTGCCACATAGGAAGCCCATAATGCAGCCTAAGAAATGCTAAAACAAAGCTTTGATCAAGGAACTGTTGGAGTACTTCGCTAAACTGTTTGAGCAAAGTCTTAGAAAGGGAGGATTGGGAAGTTTCACACAGAGAGTGCTATTTGAGTAGGGAATTAGAGGGATCAGAATAAGAGAGGAACATTTAGGCAGAGGGAATAATGTAACGCATGTACCACTGAGGCATAACATCTCTGGTGAATACATGACATCTCTGGTGAATACACTCTGATATGGTGAGGTTGATATTGCAGGAGGAGAACTGAGAAGATTGGGTCCTTCAGGGTTAAGATTAGGCTTGAGTGAGAGATGGGATTTTAAAAGTAGTTTGGATCACAGATGTAGAGATTTGGTTGTTTATAGAGTTAATGACTTTGTGCTTAGAAACTGTCAAGACTTCAAAGACTTGCTTCCAAACAAAGGAGTGACACATTCAGATTTTGTCTGAAGAGATTACTTTTTGATTTGGGACAAGACATATTTAGTGAGAAGAGACTGGAGGTAAAAGCGCTTGTTAATACAAATATAATTTCTAGTGCAAGTATTCAAGACTGAAGAGTCAGTTCAAGATTGGCTATTACTTAAGTTACTTTTCACAGATTCTCAAACTTAGTTTTTAAATTACTGATTCCTGTTTTTTGAGGTATGGCAAATGAAATATAGTAAGAAGAGCTCTGGGGAAGAAACATAAAACGGCCCCTTTATGGTTGGAAACAGAGTTTGTGTGAGTTGGAATAAACTGTTATTCTTCTTGATTTACGTTACTGTCTCCACCTGTTCGTGACAGTGCTCACAGCCGTCAGTCTGGTGTAGTCTCTGCACTCATGCATGACAGCACTTCACACTGGAGATGTTGGTGCAATAAAGGGAAGATTAGTTCAGAAATAACATATATTCAAACTTAAATACGGACAATGCCTTGGTAAATTGCACCTCAGTTAGCTGAAGCTTACTGTATCCAGTGATTTCACTGCAAATTTTCATGGAAATGGATGCCTTCAAGGAACATTCTTTTTGCAAAGCCTGGGTTAGGTAAGCAAAACCAAAGAGTTACAAAGGTCTCCTTACGAAACAGATTTTCAGAGCTATAAAGTTTAATGAGCTATGAAAACCCTGCAATTCAAGTACTGCTTTTAGAATTAGATATAATATGGTTGTATTTAAGAAGTGATATAAAATTCTCAGTGATATTCATAGCTCATAAGACTTTAGTTTCTTACAGTGTTTGCTTTCTTATGAAATAAGAATATTAGAGAACCAAAGAAGTACTGAAACTTCCTTTAATTTGTTGTTATTTGTTAATGGTATAAGTTTTAGATTATGGACAATTTCTCTTGGCATGGTGTCTTGGATAATTGCCTCCATTATCAACTTCACCAACCCCTCATTGGGATTAGGAGGACAGAGGGAAATGCTTTTTTTTTTTTTTTTAAGTATCTCTGAAGGGTTATATCATTGGCAACATTGATGAGCATTAAGTGAAGCCAGTTGCCCCACTGAGAGGAAACACTTGCACGGAAGAGGAAAAATGTCTCTTCCTGAGTCTAAATGCAAGGGTTAAAGTGTTTGTTGAACACAGTGGAAAAAGGACTTATTGTATCATTTGCTTTATATCTTATACAATAAGATGGTCCCAAAATTCAAATGATTCTACTGAATGTATTGAATTTCACATAAGAAGAGACTGCCGTTCATCCTGGTAAAGTACGAGGGTCATTTGAAGAGTTTAAAATAGTTTATAGCATCTACTAGTATTTAATGTTTTAGAATATTCAAATTGTTTAAATACATCAGGGTTTTTTTATGAATCTATATGTGCACATTTTCCATAGTATAAATGTATGTGCTTCACTTGTTCCTATAAGAAAATTCAAGTATAAATAGTAATTATTTTATTTAAAAAATCATTTTTTGGAGTTTGTGCATTTTTTTCTCATTAGTTTGGAATCACTGTAGCTGGAGCATTTATAATGATTTTTGTTTTGCATAGCTTTATAATTTTTAGAACTCCTTTACATATGGTATCTCATTTGAAGATTTGATAGGGCAGTAAAGGAAATTTCTACTAGGAGAGGAAATTTCCACTTATCTGCAAATCAAATTCCCAGCAACATCACCATATGGGAACATAGCCATGAGTCTGGAAATAAATGGAAACAGCTTCTGATTGAAAAACAGATGTCACAGAGCCCATAGATTAGCTTAATTGAAAAGATGAAGCCATCCTCAAGTCATTTACCTAAAATAAAGGAGCAGATTAGAGCCCACTTGATTCATAGGCAATCGTGAGATATAACAGCTGGCAAGAGGAAATATAAGTAGACAAGTGTCTTTGATTTCCCTTTTGGGTTATTCAGCCCAGCAATCTGTACACGTTCCATGGAGGAACATGTAGACCTAGGCACTCCAGTAGGCCCTTTAAGTAGCACTATAGTGACTAAAATCTAGTTTACACAATGTGATAATTATTTGACATACTGATGGCATTATAGGTAATCAAAAAGAGGTTAAGTACTCTGATTAAGGAAGCAGGAGAACGTGTAATAATTGAGTAATTTTTAATAGCTTACTTTTGAAAATATTTCACATGAAAATAACTTCTGCACTTAAATGAGGTAATGTTCAGTTTTCAAAGAATTTCACTCATGGACTAATTTGCTCACTCTAATATAGACAGTAAATAAATTGGATTATTGTAGAGCAAAAAGGAGGTGAATAATTTTCAGCTTTATGATCTAAATAAAAATATTTGCTGCAGTTTCTTTTTAATATTTAAAAGATGCACATAGAGAGTGTTGGCACATATATTTCCGTTATTCTTCCAAATTCTCGTAGCAAAAATGGTGGAATAGAGTCAAGTGCTTTTGATAATGTGCTTTGCTGCATTTGATTCCTTCACCAAATACATAGCAATCAATGGTGCATATAGAATGTGTCCATAACATCTAAAAGAGAATTCACAGAATCATAGAAAGTTAGAGCTGGAAGCTTGGAGAAGGAAATGGCAACCCACCCCAGTGTTTTTGCCTGGAGAATCCCAGGGATGGGGGAGCCTGGTGGGCTGCTGTCTGTGGGGTCGCACAGAGTCGGAACGACTGAAGCGACTTAGCAGCAGCAGCAGCAGCAGCAGCAGCAGAGCTGGAAGCAAGGGGTCACCTAGTGCACCTGAAATGGAGTTTTCTTGATGAGAAAACAGAAGCCCTTAAGAGTAGGTAATGGTGTATCCACGATCATATAGAAACCAGGACAAGAACCCAGGCCTCTTATCTTTGATCTTATAAGAATTCTTTCCCTAAAGAGGTAGTATAGCCCAAAGAGAAATGTACACGTGTAATGAAAGTTTTGCGTATGAAATAGAGGGGAAGATTACAGTTAAGCATGTCCTAAATAAGTGAAGAAATGTGTCACTTCCTGTCTCTGTGAACAAGCTCTTCATGGGAATTGGATTCTGTGAAAAAAAGGAATTTTTGTGGCAGTGAGGGGAGGAAAGTAGAGGCCAATTGGAAAGCAAGGCAAGTTATGCTTTGGCTATAGACAGATGTGAAAACTTGCATTTTCCTAAGGAGTGAGGACAAGAACCTCTGTCATTAGAAGACCTTTCTTAATATAGTTTTGTAGACTAGTGAAAAAAATTCTTAATTCTTTAATTCTTCCAATTAAAGGTTGGAAATAGGGATTTGAGTACAGGTTGCTTGGCACTTTGGTGTGTGTGACTGAACTTCACTGAACCTCAGTTTCTTCATCTGCAAAATGGAGATTAATAATAATTGTTGTTGTTGTTCAGTCGCCCAGTCATGTCTCACTCTTTGCAGTCCCAGGGACTGCGGCATGCCAGGCCTCCCTGTCCCTCACCATCTCCCGGAATTTGCCCAAGTTCACATACATTGCATCAGTGATGCCATCCAGCAGTCTCATCCTCTGACGTCTTCTCCTCCTGCCCTTGATCTCTCCTAGCATCAGGGACTTTTCCAATCAGTCATCTATTCACATCAGCTGACCAAAATACTGGAGCTTCAGCTTCAGCATCAGTCCTTCCAGTGAATATTCAGGGTTGATTCCCCTTAAGATTGACTGGTTTGATCTCCTGTGTCCAAGGGACTTTTAGGAGTCTTCTCCAGCACCACAGTTTTAAGGTATCAATTCTTTGGCATTCAGCCTTCTTTATAGTCCAGCTGTCACAATCATGCATGACCACTGGAAAGACCATAGCCTTGACTTATACGGACCTTTGTCAGCAGGATAATGTCTCTGTTTTTCAGGACACTGTCTAGGTTTGTCATAACTTTCCTGCCAAGAGGCAATTGTCTTCTGATTTCATGGCTGCAGTCACTGTCTGCAGAGATTTTGGAGCCCAAGAAGAGGAAAATGAAAGTCGCTCAGTCATGTCCGACTCTTTATGACCCCATGGACTGTATAGTCCATGGGATTCTCCAGGCCAGAATACTGGACTGGGTAGCCTGTTCCTTCTCCTGAGGATCTTCCCAACCCAGGGATTGAACCCAGGTCTCCCACATTACAGGCAGATTCTTTACCAGCTGAGCCACAAGGGAAGCCCAAGAATACTGGAGTGGGTAGCCTATCCCTTCCTCAGGGGATCTTCCCAACCCAGGAATCTAACCAGGATCTCCTGTATTGCAGGCGGATTCTTTACCAACTGAGCTATGAGGGAAGAAGGGGAAATCTGTAACTAATTCCACCTTTTCTCTTTCTATTTGTCATGTAGTAACGAGGCCAGAAGCCATGATCTTAGTGTTTTTATTTAGTCTTAAGCTGGCTCTTTCATTCTCCTCCTTCACCCTCATCAAGAGGCTCTTTAGTTCCTCTTCTCTTTCTGCCATTAGAGTGGTAACATTTGGACATCTGAGGTTGTTGATGTTTCTCCTGCCTTTCTTGATTCCAGCTTGTAACTCATCCACCCTGCCATTTCTCATGATGTGCTCAGCATATAGGTTAAACAAACAAGGTGACAGCAAACAGTCCTGTCATACTCCTTTCTCATGCTTGAACCACTCAGTTCTTCCGTACAGTGTTCTAACTGTTGCTTCTTGATCTGCATATAGGTTTCTCAGAAGACAGGTAAGATGTCTGGTATTCCCATCTCTCTTCAGAGCTTTCCACAGTTTGTCTTGACAAAGGTGCTGATGAGCCTATTTGCAGGGCAGGAATAAAAACTCAGACATAGAGAACAGACTTAGGGACACAGTGGGGGAAGGAGAAGGTGGACCAAGTTGAGAAAGTAGCTTTGAAATATATATATTACTATGTGTAAAATAGACAGCTAACGAGATGTTGCTGTGTAGCACAGGGAGCTCAGCCTGGTACTCTGTGATGACTAGAGGGGTGGGATGGGGGGAGGAGGAGATGGGAGGGAGATTCAAGAGGGAGGGAACATACATACACGTGTGACTAATTCATGTGGATGTATGGCAGAAACGAACACAATGTTGTAAATCAGTTATCCTCCAACTGAAAATATTTTTTTAATTTAAAAAAAAAAAAACACAAGAACACTCAACTCCTCCACCTGCCCATTCTTCCCCCCTTTACCACCCCCTCCATGGGCATTGATCCCCTGGGTGCTCCCCAACAAACTTCCTGGATACAATTCTCTGTCTCAAAATATGTTTCTTTCTTCTATATAGCAAAGGGAAATATACTCAGTAGTTTTTAGTAACTTACAAGGGAAAAGAATCTGAAAATGAATTGTATTTTATATAATCATTGTGCTGTACACCTGCAACAAGCATGATATTGTAAATCAACTATACTTCAATTTAAAAAAATTAAAGAATAAGGCTGTTTTGGAGAAGAATGAAGCTGGGAAATTGGCAAGTTTGGCTTTCATTTCTATACACCTCTGGGCCAGTGGTTTTCAACTGTGATTGATGTTAATGGTTTACAGTTCCTTTCCTGACCATAAATTCCCTGAGGTCATTACAGAGATAAGCATCTAGGACTGGTAAATTGCTGTGAGGCAGCTGAATGTGGCAGGAGTCTTTAGTGAGAAGATGATCAGATGTCTGTGCATTTGGCTTTTGGAAAAAAATTAGGAATCTTGGAACTGAGGTATTTAATGTTCACTATACTGCTGCAGCAAGTCCCTAATGTAAATATATTTTCCACTGAAGATAGAATCATAAATAATCACATTCAATAATTATTAAGTATAGTAATTCATGTAAAGTGTGTTAATATTAATTCTTCTGGTAAACATTTATTGAATTTGTGAAATGTTCATTTATATGCAATATCTCATTTGGCAATTACATTGTTATTTACTGATAAGGAAACAGGCTTATTTAATTTTGCTTTATGCAAGAAGTTCACTAATTTATTTTTTCCAAGATAGAGCTTCAGATGCCTGCTTTTGTTTTTGTTGCTGTCTTACAGTCAGGTGGAGTCATGTTGTCATTCTCCAAATAAAGGAAGAGTGGAAGCATTCCTCTAGGATCAGTTTAACAGAAAGGACCAGCTGTAGATAAAAGAACTATCATAAAGGTGTCACACATATTTGTAACAAGAATATATCAGTTCCATTTAGTTAAGCCTAAATTACCTACAATAGGAGAACTCAATAAAGAAATTCCTGAGCTAAGGGAATTGTATTTGCCTCTTAAACAGTGCATTTTCAGCACCTAGGAGAGCAGTGAGCATCATTTGTGAAATGAATAAAGGATCCACAGGCTTCTGTTTCAGCCAACAGCTTCAACCTCTTCCCTTGCCTTTAGTAGGAAATGGGAACATTTCCTACTAAAACTGCTGTACTGAACACAAATACCTCCATTTGAATTTAATTTTTCCTACTCTCCTTTCCCAATTATAGATGTAGAGCTAATGAGGAGACAAATATACAGCTACCAACAAGGATTGAAGAGTTGTAATAACTATCATTAATCAGCAGGGTTGATGCTAGAAGTCAAGATAGAGACATATTCAGTGTGACATCAAGGAGTCCGTTACTATTCTGAAAAGATGGCACTCAACATTATTTTCTTCTGATCTGTTCATGTTTATATCATTTGATTTACTTCATACCTCAAGTCATCTAAGAATTTTCTGGGACAATTTTTCCAAAGGGAATGTCATGATTCCTGCAGAAAATTTTATTTAGCCTTTTGTCCCAATTATGAGCTCAACATTTAGGTTTGTTCATGCAAATCAAATGATTTTGTACTCTTTGTAGTTATAAGCATAATGATGACTCTAGATGCCTATACAGCTCAGATTTTACATCTTGCTTGTGCATTTTTCGCCTGGTACAAAGATACTTGTCCAAATGGTTCATTTAGTCTGTTGAAAATCCTTCTAGCTGTTACTATTAGTTGAATGTGATGGTAAATATATACCCTTCTTTGCCTTCCATTGAACTCCTTCAGTGTTTGTATGTGTGAGATTATTGACAGAATTAGATATTATTTTACAGTAGAGTTACAGCTGTCCAAGTTCTAAATAACAGCTATGACTAACCCCATGGGGGAAGATTCCTAATAATTTTCCAAGTTTCTTTGTTAGTGATAGGTTTCATACATAACGCTCAGCTATTAAAGCATTAGAGTTTCTTTGATTTCTTAATCATTAACAACTTTAGCTTTGATTGCCCATGGAGTTGCAAGCTGTTAATATTATCATTTGCCTATTACTAATTTTGAAACCAAGAGCTGTTTGTTCATTTGATGTAGCACAGGTCTTTACCAGAGCACACACAACTCAAGATCACCAAGAATCTACTATAAGAAAGCCTATTATAAAACAATAAATTTGTAAAAAATAAATTGGAGTAAAAGGAGAGAATTCTTAAACACTAAAGAGTTCTGATTTTTGAAAGATTCAACAAATTTTTTTCAGTAGAAAACATTTTTTTTGTAATTTTAGTATTTAAATAGTGATTATTTTATTTAGAAATGATAGGGACATGGCTGGTTCTTGTTGGTGTTTGAAAGAAAACAACAAAATTCTCTAAAGCAATTATCCTTTCATTAAAAAATTAATTTAAAAAAAAGGAAATCTGAAAGCTGTATTTTAATGCCAGAAGGTCACTTGAAATTCAACCAGAGCTCAGATAATGTTGGATTATCATGTAAGTCAATGGAATATTAAAACATTCTGGAAAATTCTGTGCATACACAGCCTTTTCAGAGCTATGCCCCTACAATACTTTACCTATAGTAAAGTAGATATTTGTTAAGTAGGTTTGCTATTAGTTAAGATCAACTGATGGTCTGATACAGTGAAAGGTGTTACCTTGAGCATTGATTCATACATTCATTTAATCATCCACCATCTATTCAGAGAAACTTATTTACATTCCAAATATAGTTTATTGAAAAGAATTGAGAAATGACTTATAAAAATGACTTTTCTGTAATGTTATGGTTCTATTTCTACAACATTGGACTGAATGAATTTATTATTGGGCCAAGATGCTCCTATAGACTGGTTCTGTGAAGACTATTTAAGAAATATATGAGAAGCTAGTTAAAATAATAAATTCCTAATCCTCATTCTCAAAGATTTTGTTAGATAGATCTAGGGTAAGCCTAGTATTTGAATTCTTTTGAAACCTACCCAGATACTAATATATAAATAGCTTTCAAAACCTAATATAATATCATCTATAACTGTTTCTTCCAAGAAGAGTCAGTTACCACATGTATTTGTTTATCTTATATTTAATGTGGCTATTCAACTTCCTATTAAAATCCCTCCTTCTCTGGGAAGCCCCATTGCTCAGTAATGGCAGGGCTAGGATGTTATTCTTAGATAGGACGTCAGGAAAATGAACATCTAGCTTTCCTCAGTTCAATATTTCTAATTTCTTGGGGTTTCTTTCTAAGTATCAGTTTAGTACCAGGCAATACCTGGCATTTGGAAATGCCACTACTTGGAAAAGTCAGCATTGCCTGGAAGCTCTCTCTTATTTATAGGCCCACACTCATACTGTTCTTGTATATGAGCCATATACCTGCCCTTCTGATGTCATTCTTTTTAAATACTTATCTGTTTGGCTGCATCAGGTCTTAGTTGTAGCACATGAGATCTTTTATTGCAGTGCACAGACGCTGGCTGTGGCACTCCAGGGTGCACAGGCTTCAGTAGTTGTGGATTGTGGGCTCTGAAGTGCTTTGAAGCGTGCAGTCTCTCTAGCTGTGATGTGTGGGCTTTGTTGCTCTGTGGCATATGGGATCATAAGTTTGCCCACCAGTGATCGAACCCATGTCCTCTGCATTGCAAGGTGAGTTCTTAACCACTAGACCACCACAGAAATCTCTTTAGTCATTCTTTATGTCACAAAGCCTCCCAGACTTGTCTTCACATCTTTTTCTAAAGAGATACAACATAAGCTTCTGGCATATAGAGGTCCTATTACCGAGGCAAAGGGCTTCTCTGGTGGCTCAGACGGTAAAGAGTCTGCCTGCAATGTAGGAGACTTGGGTTTGATCCCTGAGTCAGGAAGATCTCCTGGAGAGGGAAATGGCAACGCTCTCCAGAATTCCTGCCTAGCATATCCCATGGATGGAGGAGCCTGGTGGGCTGTAGTTCATGGGTCTCAAGGAGTCAGACACGGCTGAGTGAGTAACACTTTATTATTACCCAGGCAAGCAAAAATAGAAACACTTAGTGCATTTTCACCCAGTCCATTCAATCATCATTCACTTTGCAAATCCTTATTCTGTGGTTAGAATTAAACCTCCTATTGCCCAGTTTTAAATGTATTTTCTTCAGCTCTTCTTTATAGGATTTGTTCTTAAGTACTGACCTGCAGAATTTCTCTAGAATTAACTTATTTCCTTTTTGTGTCTACAAGCTAATCTTAATGAATTTTTGCATCTCCTGTATAATGGAATATACTTCTAATCAGTGCTTCCCACTCAATATCATTATGATTAAGCATAATCATTCATTAATTATAATGTATTGTGATTTTGAGTGCTTATTAAAAATACCTCTTTCTCGTTTGGAACGTCTGTTGTCTTCATCTTTCTGAGGAAGTAGATCGTTTTCCTTACAGACTATAGGCTTGCTAAGCACTATGTGCAAGTAGAAGGTAACACAGCATCTGTACAATGTCTGTATGTCAGTCTAAGGTGAATATATATCATATCCTTCAATGGCCCTTGATATTTATGCCTACTAAACATCTGTAGTATACTAGATGCTGTGCAGGACAAAGGAAACTGATAAAGCATAGCTGAACAAAGTCTAATAATTACTCTCTCATCCTACATTGAAAATTAATATACTTGAAGACTGTAGGAAATATTTCCATTTTTCTCTTCTCCAGAGTAAGTAATTCAAATCCCTTTAACCACTTTTGTTTATTAACTCCATGATACCCAAACTCTATTACATAAATGAAGAAACATGGTTAAACAACTTTAGCTTCTTTTATTAGTGGTGTAAAATTTCATAGTTGAAAAAGGGAGGCTAAAATCAAATGAAACCTGGGATGGATCAATGAGGATAAAAGCTTCTCTAAGTGTATTCCCGAAAGATAAAATCATTAAAGTCTTCTAGAACAGAATGGTTAGCAACTGCTTCCCCACAAAAGTACTCAAAGTTCTTGCCTCACAAAAGACTTTTTTTTTTTTTGCCTCTCTGAAGATGATTCTTTAAGGAGGAAAAAAATAAGAAAAACATTCTTTTTTTTTTTTTTAATAAATGGCACTTATAGCGCACTACAGTATTAAACCATGTGTTATCTCTTGATGCGGCCCCAATTGAAAAGTACTTTCAGATGTTTTTGTCCATTATATAAAAGAATAGGCTTGAGTTCTTTTATATCATGAGAAAATAACAACCAACATTTTGGTGTACAGGGTCATCTCTAAAGTGATAACAAGAATGAAGCATGTTGTATCCTTTGTTCACCCTGTTCATCTTCTGACTTTATTTTTGCTTTTCATATAGTTCTTTGTGAGATTCCTGTCACATAAAAAATACAAGTAAATGTCATTATGAGTGATTCTGCATTTTTTCATGGAAGTTTCATTTATCTAAGTCATAATAACATTCAAGGTTGAATTACTTCCTAAGGCAACCTCAACATTAGTTTGTGTGATGTTTCACCAGATCCATTCATTTCCTATCTGATGTCAGACTGTAGGCATCTTTGAGTATATCTTGTTTGTGTACTGGGGACATTGCTACTCACAATAACTTCATATTAACACACTATTAACAGTTAACTTATGGTATCAATGTAAGAGTCAAGTATCTGGATGGTAAGACTATTAGGTGGTTCTGTTTATAAATATATTTAGAAATGGGGAGAAATGGAAGGACAAACAGCATAAAGTGCATAAGTATAAATAATAAACTTATTGTAGATTTTAACATTTTCTTACATTTATCTGTTTTTTTTTAATTTCCAAAATGAATAATAATATTTGAGATCTTGGAAACAGAAGAAATTATAGTTGCTGCTTATTTTTTATTTGCTTATCTTATGAGACTTACCTGTGCATTTTTCTTATGGTATTTCTCTCCCAAGCATCTTTCTTTCTTGCCTATGCTGTTGAAGCATATTTTTTCTATTTTAACAGTATGGAAAGTTCTTGAGTTTACATGACTAGAACCTAAAGATAAATACGTAACTATAGGTAACTTGGATTCTTTTTACTTTTTTCAATTTGATGACTCAGGTTTATAGGTGGATTTTTGCATGCATTTTGCTACAAGCTGATGCTTATGGTCTTTGTGTTTGCAGGTGTGGACAGAAGTCAAGGGAGATGAATGTGTTGAGATGTATGGGAGGCTTTAGGTGATATGTAAAAGAGTATGGTTGAGTTTTAGGCTGAACCACATTTTGGAGATATTAATTAAAGAAAAGCCATTTTAAACATTTCTCAGGCCCAAACTCCTACATTTTAATTCAGGTTCACATCCCAGTGTATTTAAAATGTTTCTCCCTTGAGCCATTGGCCATTAAGAATTATGTTCAAATGGTGTATTAAAAGTATAATCATGGACTTCCTTGCCACTACTGTCCAAAGAAATACTTCATAACTCTTTCATTCTTAGCTAAATTTCTGAATTTTTGAAAATGGGTGCCTTTCCTAAGTGCTTCTCCTTCTTTTTTCTTTTTACAATTTAAAAAATTTCCTCATCCTAACTTTCTGAGACTATCAAGGAAGAAAATCTTTTACAACTATCATGAGACAGTTAAAGAAGATAAAACAAAATTGAATGCCTTGGGAGTTTTCTGTAGTACAAAAAAGCAAGGAATAATTTGGTTTATTTGTTTTTTCCCATCTAATATTTTTAGGTACAAGCCTATGCAGAAAGTGGATGGGGTTGCAGATGGTTTCACAGGAAGTGGTCAACAGACAGGCACATCTGTTGAGCAAACTGTAATTGCCCAAAGTCAACATCATCAACAGTTTTTAGGTATGTTAAGGTGTAATGCGTATTAGCTGTTATTAGAATTTTGAAAACAAGAGAACTACAGTAGTGTTTTATCCAAGTACAGTGTCTTATTACAGATATTAATTACAGAGATTTTTTGTGTGCTGAAACTTTGCACATTATGTGATAGTTCTAGTTCATTTCTACTTTTTCTGTGTCTGCTAGACTTATTTTTAAAAATCTCAAGCTATATAAAACTTGTAAATGCATATGAATTAAAGGCTTGTTTCTGTGGAATTGTTTCCCAGAATTTGTATTAATTGAGCGTTTGTGATCAGAACTGTATATTGTTTCAGTAGTATTAGTAACTTCAAGTGCCAAGAGCAGTTCTCATTTCCTATGTAGAAAGTTGCATGTGCATACACTCTCAGATTAGAAAAAATTATTATAAACTTTTAAGTAATTTATTCTTTTAAACTGATCATAGTATTTCCTGTTTTTGCAATTTTGTAAATGGTATGTATGTTTCTTGTTACTTAAGGAAGTGGAACTTGAACAGTTTGCATATTCCTGTAAAAGCTAAAAGTGCAAAATGGCATTTTGCACTTTAATTGACAGCTTTTCTAGAGATGAACATGCATAGTTTCAGTACAACAGATCAAAATTAGTAGAATATATCAGAGTGTGTGTATGTGTCTGTGTGTCTGTATATGTGTCTATGTGTACTTTCTGACAAAGACAACTAAAATGTGCTCTCAGGACAGAATAGCTACTGAAGTATGAAAACATTGTTGGCAGCATTCCCAAACTAGAGTCTTTAAGTATAGTCTCATAGACAGACCCATGAGCTCTCAACAAGAATGTTTATGTTTCTCATTTTATGTTCTTATTTCAATTATAATCTTTTTTTTTAAAAAAAGCATTTTTTGGATTACCTAGAAGACTAGAACAAATAATATACTGAAAATTTAGTTTCCACGTTTGTATTTGAATTTATGATAAGGCTGGCACCAAAGTGTATTGCATTAGTTGTCCAGAGCTAATGAGAAAAGAACAGAGACTTACTATGTAAATTACACCTTGATCCCAAGGGAAGGCTAAATGATGTCCCAGTCCTCTGTGTGGAGGAAAGTTTCACAGTTCATTTGAATATAGACACATAATGGGAGAACCAGCCACCATGAAGTGTGTGTTGGTTGTCAAACTCAAAAGTTCGTGCACTGTAGCAGTCAGTACCATATTCATGTCATAAAAGATTTGGTTACAGGGCAGCATCTATCGTATAAATTAATATTGTTAAGTTTAATGTTATTTTTTAGGTTTCTTTATACTTATTTTGTAGGTCTTTGGTTTATGATTATATGAGAAGGTATAAGCATAGTGAGTTTAAAGCTAATGTATTCTGTATACCTAAATAACAAAATGATAAAAATAACTAAAATTGATATTGGCCAGCTCAAGGTATTTTTCTTATCACAGAGGTCCTGTACTGAGAGACACTGTGATATGTTATTTCCAGTATAAGCATAGTGAAAATTTAGTTTCTCCAAAATTTTAAAAAGTATTCCCTCTATTCTTTTGTGCTGCTGCTGCTGTAAGTTTTGTTTATAAAATACTAGTATGAAAAGTCCTTGTTTTTTGGACCTCTGACCTTTAATTATTTTTTCCTTTTTAGTCTGCTTAAATTTTCCTTCATTAGTCTTTAATTGGCACCATCCACAGTGACTTTTTTCCATTGTGTTGTCATGGTAACAGATGCATCTCGAGCACTTCCAGAGTTTGGAGAAGTTGAAATCTCTTCTCTGCCAGATGGTACTACCTTTGAGGATATCAAGTCACTGCAGAGTCTTTATCGAGAGCACTGTGAGGTAGGTCTTTTCAAAACGTAGTATGGACACAAGCTAAGTTTTCCCAGACAACTGGCTAAAACAAATACTTCAGCATATTCCTAGAGGACGGATGAAGTTAGTTCATATTTCTTTGAACACTGATAAGCTGTTTTTTTCTTCTTGTCTCAAACTGGAGAAGTGAAGAATGCAGGAAGGGGAGAATAAATTTTACTTTCCATCCTCTTAGCCTAGTCTGATACGAATCCTTTGATGAAACAGTTCCACTTCTAGGTACTCATGCTAGAAAAATGCTTACATGTGGTTGAAAAGATAAGTGTATAGGGAACTTGTTGCATTATGTTTTTAATTAAAATAAATTGATTATAACTTCAGTATCTAACAGCAAACTGAATAGATAAAATATGGTATAATGTATAGAATGGAATGCTATGCAACCATTAAAAGGAATAGGCAACTCTAAATATACTTTTGTGGAACAAGCTCCAGGATTTATTTTTAAGAGAAAAGGCAAGATGTAAAACAGTGAGTATAGTATACTGTTGTTTTCATGAAAAAGAACGTGCTGTATACATCTCTCCAGAAGAAAGAACAAAATATTAATGCTGGTTGCCTTTGGGATCAAAACTGAGTTTAAGGAGTCAGGGGAAAGAGACTTAATTGTTTAATATACCCTTTTTAATCTTCTGAATTTCATACCATAAGTATGTCTTTTTATCAAAAACTATTTTTTAGAAATGTTTTATAAAGCACTTTAGGCATTCCTTCCAGGGATCATTGAGGCTATAGTTTTGCTTGTTTCGTTTTTGCCCCTTGAGTTTGTCTTGGTGTTTTCCATCCCTCCTCCTACTTTCTTTTGGATTATCCCAGATCAGAATTGGATACATTGTCTCCAGGTCTACATATACTGGTGCTTACTGACTGCTTCCCTGGCAGAAAGAAGATAGCAGATTGCAATAGGAGTTTTCTAAAGTATTCTCCTTTTCAAAGATGAACTGTTTAGAATTTAAGTAGCTTTATTCCAGGGCTATTTATGATCTACTTGGAAGTAAAAGATAAACCTTGGGCAGTGCTCCTGACTGCTGACGATGCAGTATGTAGTGAGAAGTCTCAGCTCATGGCATTCACAGGTTTTTTTTTTTTCCCACTCCAGAAATAAGAACTGCTTGAGTGAATCTGAGTGCTTGTCAAGGGTGCTAGGTTATTAACAACCAAGGGCAAGTTCTCTCCTTATTAACAAGCCATGTGCCATAAGTATTTTTCAACATGTCCCGCCAGTTTATTCCCAATGTTTCTTGTTATGATGAAAAACACTGTCCATTTCTCTTCCACTGCTGTACTTTTCCCAGTATTAGAGAATTTCTGGATGGTCCTTACTTATCAAGAAAAAGAAATTTCGTTCTTGCTTTCTATGTGAATATTACGGGTTTACATAAAGATGCTCTAATCATTTTCTCAGTGCTCTGTGTTCAGGTGAAACTCACTTCAAGCAACCCAGCCTATACAAATATAATTTAGATTTTTTTAAAGTTTATCATATTATTCAAAATATAACTTGGGGAATGATTATTTACATCTCTAAAGGATATTCACTAAAATTAATCTAAATGAAAAACTCCCCCAATAAGATGAAAATATTATTTGGATTATAAAATTTTAGTTAGTTGTCAGGAATACTCTATATGAGGGCTTCCCAAGTGGCGCTAGTGGTAAAGAGCCTGCCTGCAAATGCAGGAGACATTTGAGGCATGTGTTCCATCCCTGGGTCAGGAAGATCCCCTGGAGTAGGGCATGGCAACGCACTACAGTATTCTTGCCTGGATAATCCCATGGCCAGAGGAACCTGGCAAGCTACAGTCCATAGGGCCACAAAGATTTGGATGCAACTTAGCATGCATGCACTCTATGAAGAGAAATGAACATTTATAGTAATTAATCTGCATGGGAAATGGCAGTTCATAGAATGATCCTCATTTGTTTCAGAGTTAACCAGTATTCATGGCCACTCTCATGAAGCATGACGTCGTCTATGAAAAGGAAGTCCCTAATTATTGTTTCCTGTCACACTTCTAAACTTTGATGGACAGGTGTCTGGGTCTCAGATCCAGTCCTGTAAATGGTTGTTTGCCTTAGGCTAGTGGAATCAGGATTATTTTAAACTATATTTGCCATACATTTTAGTCTAAACAAATTTAAAAGTGGGTGGACAAATGACAGAACATTTTATTCATTTGTGAATGAGGCTGATACAAATGTCCTTTTCCACAGAATTATTTGAGGTTATTTAATTTGAAGAGATACTTAATTTAAGGTGCACTAAATTTGTTACTTGTCTTATTTTATTTCATATATCTTATTATGTTTTTAAGAAAGAGTAACATACCTATTTTGACTGTTATTTGGAATTCTCACAGTTGATTTATCAAAGATACTTTGAAAGGATCACTAGTTATGTAAGTAACAAATATAATTTTCAACACAAGTTGCTATAACAGTAATTTTTCTTTCAATATATGCATAGTGTTCTTACAGCAGTCTCATAACTAGAGACATATAAGATGTTAGATCAGATATTACTGGTTGTTCTGTTAATAGACGTCTGTCAGAAGAAGCCTAAGTTAGAATCTTTTGAGGAAGCAGCTATAATTATTTGCCTCCTGAGAATGTTTTGGGTTTTTCTGCGAGCATCCCCATCTGGATGCCCTTTACCTTCAGGGCTTGCTTTTGCATTTTTATTGTTGCTGATATTAAATGGTGAGGAGTGTGATATTAATTTGTCCCCTTCCCTTCATTTTCATTATCGAACTACTTGCAACATTCCTACTAGTTCCCAGAACATGTTCCCAAACAGATTTTACTTAACATTTGAATTGGTCTCAAAGTGTCTCTGTGTAGAACATCAGTTATTCTCTGTGCTGTGCACAAGGCCAGGTCTACACAGGTAGCACATACTCCAGCATTAGGAAGTCATGGTTTCCTCTTTCTTCCTTCAATGTTCAGATTGATTCTCTCAGTTGCTTCTTATTGTCTCTTAGCTTCTGTGAATTTTGCAGATCTTGAAGGTGTTGTTTTACCTGTTTTTGTTCTCAATGCTGATGACATCAAACACAGTATACTGAGGACTTGTCTTTAATACTCAAAATAATCACAGAATCACGTGATCTTTGCACAAATAAGTTATTTAGTTTTATGACTGCTTTTATCTGAATGCAAATTTGCAGGCTAATTGCAATGACAGGGTGAAATTAAATATGATCATCAAAAGCTAATGAAAGTGGCAAATTTTAGCATCATCAAAAAAAATATCCTGATGCAGCTGGAGATCTAGGGGATAAAATTAAGGAGAAGGAGAGGTGAGACCCATGCCTTCAAGGTTAGAAAAGGAGAGATAGTCTTATAGCTTCTCCCTAAAGGGAGTGTGTGCAAAGAGGATTGAATGGAATGCACTGTGTGACCACAGAGAGGGTTTTTTTCTGCCAAGACAGGCACTACCCTTAGAAGGTCAGCCTAATTATAGTTTCTACCCCCGGCCTCTGCTTAGCTAGGAATGCTTCAGGAGCCATGGTCAGCAGCCCTCGACGAAGCTAACTTAGCCCTAATTCCATCTGCCACGCACAGGCACCTCCACACCTTTATCTTTTGCCCTCTTTTATGACCAGTGGACACGGTCCAATGAATGCTGATGTGAATCAAATCTATGTTCTGTGCCCTTATGAATCTGAGAATAAGAGTGGAGGCAACCAGAGAAGCAGTGGGTTAATGGGTGAAAGAAAAGTTAGGGAAGCAAGCATGAAAATGGAGAGAAAAGAGGTAAAAATAAGAATGGAGTGTGAGGTCATTCTGAGAGGAATACAAGTTACCCTTCTTAATCATTTATATATGAGATATTTTCCTCTTCATCTCTAGCTAATCTCTTTTGTGTTCCCATTTCCATTGGCAGAACTTAGTCCAGTTTCACTATGTCAGTTTACGAGCCCCAAAATATCTTTACCTTTTAAGTTTTGTTACAATATGTACTCCTCACACATCCCCATATGTAATTTTGTAAGGTGATACCGATAACCATTTTGTTTTGTAGGCAATATTGGATGTTGTTGTGAATCTTCAGTTTAGCCTGATAGAAAAATTGTGGCAAACATTCTGGCGCTATTCTCCCTCAACTCCAGCTGACGGCACTACCATTACCGAGTCAAGGTCAGAATCAATATGCTTTTCCAATTCATTTTCATGGCTGAGTAGATGTCACAGCTAATAAATTAGAGATATGTATACCAGTTGTGAACCTTACCTGATATCCTTAATTGAATAGATTGAAATAAACCACAAAGTACTCTCTTGAGGTTTCAGTGTGTATATTATAGCTCCCATTTTTATTGATTTGGGGGACTGCGGTAGAACTATTTCATCCTCATGGGTTTAGTATCATATCTGCCTTTCATACCGTCAGAAAGTCTTAACATGCATAGGCAGCTCTGGGGGAGTATTTTATATATCCAGCCGTATGGCACCAGGGCAGTGGTGGTATAGTTCTAACCTCAGTAATATTTGATAAACTAAAACTATTTTTAAAGTCCATTTTCTTTTTTATCCTCATTTGCCATCTATTCATTTGCTACATTTATTCACACCAGCAATCTGAGTGAAATAGAAAGTCGACTTCCGAAAGCAAAGCTGATAACTCTGTGCAAACATGAGTCTATCCTGAAATGGATGTGTAACTGTGACCATGGGATGTACCAGGCTTTGGTGGAGATTCTCATCCCCGACGTCCTTAGACCTATTCCTAGTAAGTTAAATGCAGACACGTACGGATGCTTTTGTTCTCCTACATTCCACCCAGGAAGTTTCGGGTAGTGACGTTGCAAACTAGAGTGATTCTAATCTCATTTAAATTTGCCACATAGAAAACACACAACACAGAGTATTGCATGAAAGCAGCCTAGAGCAAAACTGTAGTTAAAAGGGAAAAATTCTCTGTTTTTCAGTCTTTCATTTTCTTTATGACGAAAAAAGACAACCTAAAGTTGTGACAGCCCTGATGACTAATTGCAGTAACACTCCCAGGCCAGTCAACCAGTGTGAAAATCATTCTACCCAAGGGCACAGTGTCCTTCATAAAACCCCTAATTTTTAAAATCTGTGATTGCTTGACCAGCCTCTTTCACGGTTGCTTTTGATTTGAAATGAATTTATCTTGGTTTCTACTGAAGTTGAATTTCTTTATAAAAGCATTTACTTTGTCACTGACATCATGTTAAAAACTACAAATGCAGTTTCCATTAACAGTAATGGTTAACTGGCATTTTGAGAGAAAAATCTATGTAACTGCACGAGCATTGTATTCCCGCCATGAAGCAAATAGGAATTACATAAATAGGTTAGATTACTTTTTTAAGTGATAGTGCTTTTTAAGCTACCCTGTTGCAAACAAAGCTATTTTTTTTTTTTTTGCAAGTGTCAGTCTAAAAGCTACTATGGATACATATGTTGGAGGCAGTTGAAACAGTTTTAGGCCTACATCTTTATGAGCACATACTAGTAAACTTAACCTTTAGAGAAACGGAACAGAATTGCTACTCTACAGTGACATTAATAAGGTAAAACAATCTTTTAGCTTGTAAAATTAGCAACTGTGTACTTAAAGTACACTGTTCACAGTAAATTTGTATTAAAGTATTCCAGAAAATATTTATATAGGAATTTAGTAAGAAAAGGTGAAGATTTAACATTTGTATGTTTATACTTTCTTTTTAAAAATATGGTAGAGTGGAAGATATGTATGTTTCCCACCACCTTAAAAAGTATGCTTAGATGTAATTTACATATAATATCAATGAACACACACATAAACATACATAAATTTGTACACAAATTAGTTTTTAAAAAATTCAGCTGCCATAGGTCTCACGTTGTTATAAACTGCTAGTATCTTCTCTACTGCACCAAGTTTCCTGACTAAAGAAAAGTGACATTGTCATGGAAAATTTCAACATGTAAATTCTCTACTGATTTATGTTCCAGAATCTGATTTTCCTTGTTTTTGTCTTACTCCCTGTGCTCTGAGTAATGATCTCTAGAGATGTTTAAGAAAAGTTGCATAGGGTAGCTCATTAGCCTATGACATCTTGCCACCAACATAAATTTCTCTCATGAGATATAAGAAAAAAATGTCAGTGAGCACCTTCTTCTTTGAGGCACATCAACAACATCAGTATTTGTTAAACAATTCTAAAATCTGTTGCTTCTATGTTAGCATCATAAGACTTTAACTTGTAAACCCAGCAGTTACCTAACATAAATCATGTATCAAGTATAGATGGTTTTAAGCCCCATAATTTTTAAGTATACAATACACATGACCTTTGTTTTTCACAAATTTTTGTTTGAAAAGCATTTTGTTCTGTCTCTGCATTCAGAGAACTCAAATTCAGGGATTTTTGTATAAGTATAGTTTTATAGTTTCTCTGAAATTACAAGATACATTAATGTGCCACCCTACCAAGTAAATTTGGAATTTTAATTCCTGTTCTATAATAAGATTTTAAAAAAGTAAAGCTTAAAATATAGTTTAAATCACAATCTTCTGATTGTATGCATTTTTGTATTAATCATAAGCAGGCTGAGACAAGTTAGCTTTAGAATAGCTTTAAATTTCTAACCATCCATTCATGAGAAAAAGTTGTCAGTCAATCTGCACAATTTAATCTGACATGAATCCCTATAGAGAGAACAAACTTAATTTTATTTTTGAAAATTTTATTTTCCTAGCTACTAGTACTTCACTCTACCATTTACTGTCCAGATGGGATTCCTTTTTTTAGCCAAAAAAAAGTTTGCATATCACACTAATTTAAAGTCAGCTTGAAGCTACTATACTCTAAATACATTTATCTGAAAATGGAAAAAATAAAGTGAAGTGTAAAAAATTGTATAAGAACTCAACTGGTAGCACATAAATGTACAATTTATGATCTCAGTTAAAGGTGACCCAAAATGTCATTTAATACAAAAAAGTAAAAACTAACAATCATTTGAGATATAAAACATACCTTTTTATTTTATAATCTCCCTAGCATTAAATTTGTCTAGATAAAAGAAGACCCATATTAAAATTTTTAAAGTAGCTTTTCCCAGTTCTTGGTTTTTTCAGATTAAATAATTATTAATTAGAGAAAAATACATTATACAAATAGTCAAACTGAATCTTGAACAAAATTTTATTGACTTTCAAAAAGGGTCTTTAATTTTTTTTTCACTCTTTTTCATTTCCATCCATGCCTGCCCTCCATGGTTCTAGTACATAATACAACAGAAAAATATTTTTCTTTCTTTTTTCTTTTTGGCTAATGTGGGAAGCTTTGGAAATTTCAAAAACTTAGCTCTCAAGAAATTTCCAACTCAGGGTTTCCAATGGATGACTCTCATGTTTAAAATCTGCACTACTTGAGTATTTTTCCAAAAAAAGGTAGCCATTTAAATCTTTTTTGTCATTTGACCACTTAAATAAATAACTTTTTAAAATTAGTTATTTTATTATTGGATCAATATAATTTATATATGATGCAAGCAATTTGAGTAAGCTAAATTATGTCTAACTCTGCTTTAACAAAAATAATAAAGATGCATGTCAGACTATTTTGAGCACAGAAGGAAAATGAGGGAATTTGATCCCATTATTAACATTAATACTCTTGGGAGCCTTGGGTAAAGATGTGACTTCTCTGTCTCTTATCGTGAACTACCAACTGTACTACCTACCCGCATTATAGGGAACCCACGAGGATTTGCTTTGTGTTGTGGGTGCTTCAGACATTTATTAAATGTCTTAAACTACTCCCTATACTGTGTAGCCTTGGACACAGATGAAGTGAAATGCTCTGACTGAATTACTTGTTGAACAAGAGAAGAATTCTGTTTCCTATCTCAGTAAGGGATCTCAGTAAGCAGATCCCTTTGTATAAAATAATCATAGTCACCCCTGATACTGGAAAATGCTTCCAGTCATTTTATGTCCACCATAAAAGCTGCTCTCATGGGACCTATACTTATTCAGGTTTTAGCAGAGTTGCAAGGAATAAGAAACAGACTATTTTAGGAATATCTTAAGAATATTGGTCGCTGTGACAGCAGTTTTATCACAGTAATCTTTTATCGCTACCTGCCAGTGAGATGAATAGTTATCCAGAATATCAAGTCAGGCAATTTTAATTTTACCTTACTTTTCAACAACAGTGAGAGATAACTACTCTAATTGACATGTTCTAATGTAAAGAGATGCATAGAGAAAGAAAGCTTTGCACTGTTTTCTTTCTAGCTAAAGAAATGAAAATAAGAGCTTGAAAAAAGTCAGCAGATTTCTAAAGACAATACTTAGCCTTTGAGCAAAAAGCTGTTTTTGAAAAGAGTATTTTGTCTACGATAGAAAATTCCATAAGTATATTCACAACTGGTATATGTTGCTATAAGCAAAAAACGCTTGAATGTTTTCATTTTCCAACAAAGTGTCATAAGTATCTGGGAACAAAATAGCTTTAAGACAAAAAAAGCCCACTATATAATATTTGGATTCTTTCAAAGTTAGGAATAATGTTAAATAAAGTCTTGTTAATGAGGATAAGTTCTGTGCTATTTCAAATGTTATGGCTGTTATATTTTCCCTTATTCTAGCATAAAGATTAATGTTCTTTGGTATTTGTTTCGTTCTGCTTCTGTTCTTTAACATTTAGGTGCCTTGACCCAAGCCATTCGAAATTTTGCAAAAAGCCTTGAAGGTTGGCTTTCCAATGCCATGAACAATATTCCACAAAGAATGATACAAACCAAGGTACACTTTCATGTCCTTGCCTTTTCTTTTATGTTTAGGAAATTCATAAACTATGAATTTTAAATCTGTCCTATCAAATGATGTTATGTGAAATAGAGCATTGATTTTTATGTTTGTATTTTATAACCATGTGGCAAAGAACTTCACAAGATATGTTGTTTGATAATGCTACTTTCAGAGAGACTAGAGAAGCATTGTAGGTGTGAGGTATTTATCAGCCCTTTTCTAAAGTGTATCTTTCAGGTAGCTTAATTTCAAATATTGAAAAGAATAGCCTAGAACGTGCAAATAATTTCCATTTGAATGAGTTTTAGATTTTTTTAAGTCCCCCACTATACTCATATTCTGAAATGCTCATGTAAAATAATAACCATTTTGCTTTTCAGAATGTTTTGTTTTTAACACTGGAGAATGCTTTTGTGAATCAAGTAATCATTTCTTAAAGAGAACCATTTTCTCATAGTTGAGTATATTTCAGGAATATGGATTATTTAGTGAGAGATACGAATTCTACTCTTTTTCCCCTCCTAACCATGTTACTTTAGATTAATCTGTGAACACACTTGGCAGATTGGACTGATTCTGTCTAAACTTTGATAACAAAAATCACATTTGTGGCCTTTTGTCAGGGACTGTACCTCCTGTCAGACTCCAACAATATGCCTTGGCTTTCAGTTTGAAAATGTAGTTGAAGCTCTTGTAACTGATAAGTCTATGACAGTGCAAGTAACTCTCAGTTCTTCTTGTTTTGGCTTAAGGTTTGCAATAACACATTCTATCTCTAAAACATACTGAAGGTCACATTGCAAGGACATGCCCACCTTAGATTGTTGACTGATTGAGCTGTGCTGTCAATATGGTAGGGCTAACCACATGTGGCTATTTACTTAATTAAATTGCATTAAAATCTTAGTTCTTCAGTCACACTAGCTACATTTCAAGTGCATCTTAACCCGTGTGACTAGTGGCTACCATATTAGGTAACACATATGTAGAGCATTTCTGTCATTGCAGAAATGATTCCATCTGTGGCAGTGCTGTTCTAGAGTGCCACATTGAGGTGAGCGGATAAAGGAGGTGCTCTTTGATTAAGATGATCAGAGGAATGCTTTCCAACTTACAAACACAGTCATAGTCATGACAATACTTTGAAACAAGTATCTCCTACCCCAGTATCATCAAAGTGGTTGTGATAGCAATCCAGCTGTACTATTGGCCACCTCATTGATCTCCAGAATTGATTTAGGTGGTTTCCCTTGGTGAAAGATGTCTTCTGCTACTCCTCTCTCAAGGATGTGCAGCCTTTTTTCAGCTGAGCATTCGGTCAACAAAGGTATTCCAGCTGGACAGTAGAAACAGCATAATGAGGATGTGACAGGAAGTTGTTATCAAAATGCCTGGATTTATATTCCCACCTCTGTACTTTAATTTCTCTGTATTCTTGAGTAAGATAGTTAACCTCCCTAAGGTATAACACGTGTCTAATGGGATGTTTATGAGAATTGCACATGGTAATGTATGTTAGACATTTAACACAATGCCTGGCACATAATATGTACTTGATTAGTACAAACCTCAGAGATGGGGAAATGTGAAATGTTCTCTACGAGGATATGTGGATGTCCCCAAGCTCCACATGGTCCTAAAACATCTCCCTATCAAGGCAGGTCATTGTTGTCTTGCGGAACATCTACTCCCACTCAGCCAAATAACTGTTCAATCAGTTGCCTGTTTATATACCCACAGTGTTTTAATGTCATTCCATCTATTCCTGTAAATAAATACATTAAAATCCTCATCAGATCTGCTATAGAAGTAACAAATTTTCATGAGGTGTTGACATTTAGATATTTATCTAGACTTTTTTTGTCATTATCTTTGCTATCTTTTAGCATAACCTGATTTGTTCAGGGTTTCAGCAGGAAATAAATGGTGTATCCAAAGAGAAGAATAATTGAAGAAAGTTTAATAAGGGTCTGTTTTTAAATGTGTAAACAGAGCTAAGAAAACCAAGGACTAGCAATAGTGGTGGAAGCCTGCCCATCCCTAGGTCTGAATGGGAGAGAACTGATTATCGCATGAGGAGCTCTTCTCCTCCGTGCAGAACCGTGGCCTTAGGAAGGAGAGAGCGGAGGTTGTGAGGGAATAAATACTTTGACCACTTTCTTCTGTCCTTCAGTCCCTTACCAGTGCCTCTCATTGACCAAATCCAACTGGAAGCCCGAGGACAAGGGAGGCAGTTAATGTAATTTTTTCATTTCAGTCTTCCCGGGCACAGAGCAGAAGAAAGAAGGATGAAAAGTACATTTCAGAAGGCAAATGAGGATTTTTCTGGATAACCCTTTTACATACATCCAAATTCTGGGGAAAAAAAAGAGTTCTTGTTGCTTGTGTCTGAGAAGTTTATGAGCTATCTGTTTGCTAATATAGGCTTTGAGTTCTCCTATTTCACCTCAAAATTGACCACGCTTATTTCACCTCTATAAAACAAAGGTTAAAAGAGTAAATCTGAATGATAATGCTCTGAAAAGTATATTTTTTAATTCACTTGAAAAGTGGGACTGGACAGTTTGGTTTTCCAAGTAAAAGGAAAATTTTTTTATTTGTTTAGTTTGTAGTTGACTGTCACACTGAGAATAAGAAATGAAAATCAACATTTTCCCTAATTTCCTAGACTAAATCATTTCTTGCTGATGATGAGTAGCTACTTGTAAGAGCGGTTTAATTAATGGTGCACTCAGATGTCTAAGAATGTGGGAGTTTGTTTTAGCCTTGACCTCAACCTACTAAAAAGAAAAATAGTACTTGGTTTAGAGGTTTAAATGCTATAATTTATAAGTAAACTGTCTCACCAAATGAATTTGAAATAAGTATCAGAGAGAAGCATTTAAAATTTGGCAAGGGACTAAAGATTTGAAGATTGCAGTGGTTTCTTTTATTGGAGGAGAAAAGAAATCCCAATTTAATTGGGTTTCTTTACAGGTTGCAGCTGTAAGTGCCTTTGCCCAGACTCTGCGAAGATACACGTCGCTCAATCACCTGGCCCAGGCAGCTCGTGCAGTGCTTCAGAACACTTCTCAGATCAACCAGATGCTCAATGACCTCAACCGTGTCGACTTTGCCAATGTCCAGGTACTCTGTTTTCTTTCAAGACAGATCTTTTAATGAAAGGTATCCAATATTTTTCTTTTTAATTAGGATCATCATATTTCTTTTCAAAGTTACATCAGTTCACAGGCACATCTAGATTGATAGTGTCCTGAAAGAGGAGAGTTTTACTCAGCTAGAACTTTACTGCTCCTCTGTTCTGCGGCTAAAGCCTGGGAAGATTTTTAGTGCTAGACTGCAACTTATGTAACCAGGGTTTGCTGAGTGATTGATTAATAGAGTAAGGACAGCCATGGTCACTGAAGATTGGTAGGCAAGAGTCAAAGCTATGGTAGTCATGTATGATGTGAGAGTTGGACCATAAAGAAAGCTGAGCATCACAGAATTGATACTTTTGAACTGTGGTGTTGGAAAATTCTCTTGAGAGTCCCTTGGACTTCAAGGATATCAAACTAGTCCATCCTAAAGGGAATCAGTCCTCACTAATGGAAGGACTGATGCTGAAGCTGAAGCTCCAATACTTTGGCCACTTGCTGCAAAGAACTGACTCACTGGAAAAGACCCTGATGCTGAGAAAGATTGAAGGCAGGAGGAAAAGGGGATGACAGAGGATGAGATGGTTGGATGACATCACCGACTCAATGGACATGGGTTTGAGCAAACTCCAGGAGATAGTGGAGGTCAGGGAAGCCTGGCATGCTGCAATCCATGGGGTTGCAAAGAATCAGACATGACTTAGCAACTCAACAGCAACAACATACACTAAAATAGGTATTATAAGACGAATAATAGCAAATGTTAATCAGGATGTGGAGAAATGGGAACCATTATACACTAGTGATTGGACTGTAAAGTGCTACAGCCACTTTTAAAACAGTGTGGCAGTTTCTCAAAAGGTTAGACATAGAGTTATCATATGATTTGGCAGTTTCAGTCCTAGGTACATACCAGGAAAAATGAAAACACGTCCACCTAAAAACTTGTTCATGGATATTCCAGCATCATTTTCATATCAACCACGTTAAAATGGGAACAACCCAGATGTCCTTTAACTGATGACCATATAGACAAAGCATGGCATTTCACACAATTAAATGTTATCAGACAACAAAAATCTGTTCTGATACGTGCTATAACGCAGATGAACATTAACTAAGTGAAAGAAACCATATACAAAGGACCTTATATTACAAGGTTCCATTTATATTAAATGTACAGAATAAGCAAATCTATAGAGACACAAAGTAAATTAGTGGTTGCCTAAGTCCTGTAGACTAGGTGATTGGGGATTGATAGATAAGGAGTATGACATTTCTTCTTTGAGAAATGAATACATTTTAAAATTAATTGTGGTGATAGATGGACGACTCTGTGAATATACTGAGAGAAGCCATTGAATTATATACTTTTATTGAATAAATTGTTTGCTATATGAATTACATCTCAATAAAACTGTTTTAAAAAGCAATAACATTACTCAAAGATAAACTAATTATTTCTCCATTTCCTACAAATTTTAATCTACAATTCTGGGCTCGTTTTATCATCTAAAATAAAAGTAATATTTGGGCTTGATTTGGGCTTCATTAATTTTAGGGCTAGGATTTAGTAGTTAAGTTCATTCTGACCTTCATGAATTTGATTTAGTCTTCTGATGTACATAGTTTTTCTTAAATCTATATAAACATCTGTTTATATATGGCTGTGTGTATATGTATATAAACACACACCCGAACATACATACATACACATGCAAATTCATAATCTCCATAAGAACAAACTCATGTTTACAAATCCATTAACTTTACATATTTCAGTGGAATGTACATTACCTGATTTTAGTGGGAATATTAAGAGCTCATGCAGTATTGTCTTAAAATGTATACTATAATGTTAATTTCAGATCTTCATTCAGAAAAGATACGTTTAAAAGTACCTTAAGAAAAGTGGAAATGGTAAGGAAACATCTAGTCTCAAAAAGGAATCTAAGTTTAATAACAAAAAACATATTTAAGACTGATTCCTAATAAGATCTGAGAAAGATTTTTAATTTTCTGTTAACATTATTTTCATTTGTATAGTTGTGTGCCTGAATCATGTGAAGTACTTATAGAAATGAGTTTTTCCTGGCTATAAATGCCATCCTTGGCCACATTATTACATATAAATGGTTACACATCTTTACTGTGCTCATCCCCATCCTCCCTAGCCACCAACTTTGAGGCTGCCTTTTCCCTTCTTTAAGTACCAAATTCTTCTGAGTTCCCACAACAGTTATTAGTGCCGAAACCTGTGTGCTCAAGTATCTGTCCTCCAGGGCCTCCTTCCTTAGAGGACCGTGAACACAGTGGTAGCCCTCCGTTTGCCTCTACATCATACTTCTCACCACTCTTGTTCACTTTAATACATAATCTTTCTTCGGTTAACGTATTTGATTTTAACCCCCTCCTTTCTTTCCTTTTCTGTTCCACATTTTGCCTGGTTTTCTGAGTCCCCAGGTTTTCTCAGTCTTCTAGCTCCCATCCCGCCTTCATCACCATCTCCTGTTCATTTGAAAATTGTCCCTGTCCCTACGATATTAACCTCAGTAAGACTGATACATGTAAGGATGATGCTCTTTTAATAAGGAAACTTTAATTTAAAACAATGAAGCCACGTGTAAGGGTCAATATTTTAATACTCTGAAAGAAAAGTGAAAGTGTTAGTCACTCAGTTGTGTCTGACTCTTTGCAACCCCATGGACTATAGCCTGCCAGGCTCCTCTGTCCATGAGATTTTCCAGGCAAGAATACTGGAGTAGGTTGCCCATTTCCTTCTCCAGGAGATCTTCGTGGCCCAAAAATTGAACTCAGGTCTCCCACGTTGTAGGCAGACTTGTTACCATCTGAGCCATTGTCTAGCCACCAGGGAAGCCTCTGTCATCACTTCATCATTCTCTAATCAAATCCTTACCTAATGCATTCAGGATAACCTTTCCTTTTGCAGTATAATTGATTTTCTGTTTAATTAATAGCATTATAGTAGTATTGCTTTCTAATTTTTTTGTGTGTAAGTGGATAGTTTTTCAACTACAGTATGGGCTAAATACATTTGGGTTAGTTAACCTGATAACCTAACTTTTGCATATACTTGTGTTCCTGTATTTAAAAGAGAATCTGATTTTGAAGTTACTGACTCACTGTCATCTTGGGGATAATTTATTTCCAAGATAATAATATCTTTAGTTTTCATCCTTACCTTTTTCCACTAAAGAATTAAAATATCCAAATTCCTTCACAAGGGAATATTTACAGGGTACTCAGTTGTTAGTAAACCTTGAGAGTAGTAAAATGAAACATAGTTTGAAAAGCCAGAATAATGTCCTGTGGCTTTATTTCTCTAAGCTTAGTCTTAGATTATCATTTTCTCTTGGCAAATCTAACTGTAGGAAGTAGTGAGTTTGAATTTATGTTAAGAATTGAAATTAAATTCCTCCAAGGATACCAGTAAATTCCTTCTGTTCCTTGCCAATACATAAAACACATCTCCCACAGTGGCTTCCCACAGAATTTCAGTTCTGCAAGATGAAAAAGATCTAATGTACAGTACTGAGCATAAGTAGACACTCATATTGTTGTTACTGTTTTGTAGTCACTAAGTCATGTTCAACTCTTGCGACCCCTGAGAAACTGGAATTTCCCAGGCAAGACTACTGGAGTGGGTTGTCATTTCCTTCTCCAGGGGCTCTTCCTGACCCAGTGATTGAATTCACATCTCTTGCACTGGAAGAAGATTCTTTACCACTGAGCCATCAGGAAATCCCTGACACTCCTATACTATATACTTAAAAATGGTTAAGATGATAAGTTTTATGTTTCTTGTTTTATACCACAGACCAAAAAAATGCTTAGATATTTGTGGATTTAAAAAAAAAAAAAAAAAAACACAGCATCCCCTGTCTTTTTCATGAGACCTAAAGTCTTCCCTCCTCATCTGCATCCCAGGTGGTACTAGTGGTAAAGAATCCATCTGCCAATGCAGGAGACATAAGAGATGTGAGTTTGATCCCAGGGTTGGAAGATCCCCCCTGGAGAAGGGCATGGCTACACACTCAGAATTCTTGCCTAGAGAATCCTATGGACAGAAAAGCCTGGGCTACAGTCCGTAGGGTCACAAAGAGTCAGATACAACTGAAGCAACTTAGCATGTATGCAGCTTCCTCCCTGGGTGCTCTCCTCAACTGTTAAACTGAAATAAAATTTCTGGGAGTCATTGAACTGTATTTTGAAAGATCTTAACTATCCTTATATAAATCTATTATATAGAAATAAGTACAAACTAAGCAAAGATGTAGTTATAAGACTGCTAATTCCAGCATTATTCCTAAGAGTAAAAAATTGGAATGACCATAAATGTGCAGCCATGTGGAACTGACTTTGTAAATAATGGTATATTCATGTATTGAAGCAAATTGAGTCATTGAACAATAAATGTAACTCCTCATTTGCCTATATATAAAGTGAAACTAAGCAAAATATCAAGTAAAATGTATAATATGATCCTCTTTTAAAATAACATATATACATAAGTATACATGCATATGTATATATTGCATGTGAACAGTTTGAATATTAGCATGTTATAGTTCTCTCTTAATGTTGGCATTTTAGATACTCTTAATATTTTGTTCCTTTTTATTTGTACTTTCAAATTTAATAATCTTATTTTAGTGTACTTAAAATACTTTAAGGAGATACTTAGGAGGCAAAAATCTGAAAGGCTTTATTATTAATTAGATAAAAGAACTATGGATGGAGGTTCATGACATTGTTCAGGAGGCAGGGATTAAGACCATCCCCATGGAAAAGAAATGGAAAAAAGCAAAATGGCTGTCTGAGGAGGCCTTATGAATAGCTGTGAAAAGAAGAGAAGTGAAAAGCAAAGGAGAAAAGGAAAGATATTCCCATCTGAATGCAGAGTTCCAAAGAATAGCAAGGAGAGATAAGAAAGCCTTCCTCAGCAATTAGTGCAAAGAAATAGAGGAAAACAATAGAATGGGAAAGACTAGAGATCGCTTCAAGAAAATTAGAGATACCAAGGGAACACTTTATGCAAAGATGAGCTTGATAAAGGACAAAAATGGTATGGACCTAACAGAAGCAAAAGATATTAAGAAGAGGCGGCAAGAATACACAGAAGAACTATACAAAAAATATCTTCACGACCCAGATAATCACGATGGTGTGATCACTCACCTAGAGGCAGACATCCTGGAATGTGAAGTCAAGTGGGCCTTAGAAAGTATCACTACGAACAAAGCTAGTGGAGGTGATGGAATTCCAGTTGAGCTATTTCAAATCCTAAAAGATGATGCTATGAAAGTGCTGCACTCAGTATGCCAGCAAATTTTAAAAACACAGCAGTGGCCACAGGACTGGAAAAGGTCAGTTTTCATTCCAATCCCAAAGAAAGGCAATGCCAAAGAATGCTCGAACTACTGTACACTTGCACTCATCTCGCACTCTAGTACAGTAATGCTCAAAATTCTCCAAGCCAGGCTTCAGCGATACGTGAACCGTGAACTTCCAGATGTTCAAGCTGGTTTTAGAAAAGGCAGAGGAATCAGAGATTAAATTGCCAACATCTGCGGATCATCGAAAAAGCAAGAGAGTTCCAGAAAAACATCTATTTCTTCTTTATTGACTATGCCAAAGCCTTTGACTGTGTGAATCACAATAAACTGTGGAAAATTCTGAAAGAGATGTGAATACCAGACCATCTGACCTGCCTCTTGAAAAACCAGTATTCAGGTCAGGAAGCAACAGTTAGAACTGGACATGGAACAACAGCCTGGTTCCAAATAGGAAAAGGAGTATGTCAAGGCTGTATACTGTCACCCTGCTTATTTAACTCATATACAGAGTACATCGTGAAAAACGCTGGGCTGGAAGAAGCACAAGCTGGAATCGAGATTGCAGGGAGAAATATCAATAACCTCAGATATGCAGACGACACCACCCTTATGGCAGAAAGTGAAGAACAAAAGAGCCTCTTGATGAAAGTGAAAGAGGAGAGTAAAAAAGTTGGCTTAAAGTTCAACATTAAGAAAACTAAGATCATGGCATCCGGTCCCATCACTTCATGGTAAATAGATGGTGAAACAGTGGAAACAGTGTCAGACTTTATTTTGAGCAGCTCCAAAATCACAGCAGATGGTGATTGCAGCCATGAAATTAAAAGACACTTAGTCCTTGGAAGGAAAGTTATGACCAACCTAGACAGCATATTTAAAAGCAGAGACATTAGTTTGCCAACAAAAGTCTGTCTAGTCAGGGCTATGGTTTTTCCAGTGGTCATCTATGGATGTGAGAGGTAGATGGTGAAGAAAGCTGAGCACCCAAGAATTGATGCTTTTGAACTGTGGTGTTGGAGAAGACTCTTGAGAGTCCCTTGGACTGCAAGGATATCCCACCAGTCCATCCTAAAGAAGATCAGTCCTGGGTGTTCATTGGAAGGACTGATGTTGAAGCTGAATCTCCAATACTTTGGCCACCTCATGTGAAGAGCTGACTCATTGGAAAAGACCCTAATGCTGGGAAGGATTGGGGGCAGGAGGAGAAGAGGAAGACAGAGGATGAGATGGCTGGATGGCATCACCAACTCGATGGACATGGGTTTGGGTAGACTCCAGGAGCTGGTGATGGACAGGGAGGCCTGGCATGCTGCAATTCTTGGGATCACAAAGAGTGGGACACGACTGAGCAACTGAACTGAACTGAAGAGAAGGAAGGTTAGTAGATGGCATCATCAGCTGGGAATTTGGAAGAAGCCCTAAATTTCCCTGAGAAAGAAAAATGAATTGAGTTTAGTCGTTTTCTATTTGAAGTACTTCCCAGTTGATATGTCTTTTGAATAAGGTAAAGTCTGTGGGGTCAGGAGAGATCCTGGAATCAGAGGGTGGAGATTAGGGATTTATTCAGTTGAAAGGTTGATTTAAATAAATTTGTCCTCTGAGAACAGACAGATTGAAAGCTATAAGGACTTTTCAGAAAAACACACACACATTGATAATGTTTTACATATAGAATTAGGACCTTCAGAGACACCCCTCCATAGAACTCTATGTTGAAAATATTATCTGGACACAATGAACCTAGCTTAAAAATTTTTGTCACATTTCACTTCTCTAATTTTATGCTTGGGGAAAGTGAGGCCCACATAGATTAAATGAATTGCGTAAAATCAAGTTAGTGGATTCAGGCCCTATGTTAAAATCCAAGTCTTCTCTCAAATATTATATTAATATTATCAGATAATTATATTCTAACCTGAAAGAGTATAGTGTTTTTTTAATCTTAAAATGCAATACAGCACTAGAAACATGGTAAAACTTACAGCAACCATTGAAAATTAACTTTAAAAGTTTCTATTTTCATCCCTATTACCAAACACGAAACTTTCCTATCAGAACCAAAAGGAAAACTGTGGTAATTAAATTTCTTGGTAGGTAGAATCCCTACATTTTCTCTAACATATTTCTGGTTATTGTTATTGTTGTTTTCCATTTTGTGAATTAATTTGCATTCGTAGCTTTTACCTTGAGAGTCCTTGAGACTTCAGTTTCTTTCCCATGAAACTCATATAGCATATGCTTCTGCCTTGTATCATTCATTGTTTGTTTTTGTCTTAATCCTGAGGGGACCACTTTTGGCCAATTCAATTATTTATCCATCTGACTTACCTTAAATCTTTTCAAATGAATTGGCTTTAGTTTTATCTGATTGAGAAGTAAGAGAGAGTTTTTAAAAACTAGAAAAAGACTCTACATAAGGTCAAATCAGGCTCCTCTTCTTAAGTAATCATGTATTTTAGTCTTTCACACAGACTAGCTAATGTAGAACACCAAGTCATACCTTTATGAAGTGATGTTAGTTTCCTTAACAACTGCCAGGTAGTCATTCATTTTTCTTAATTCATTTAATTGTTTTGCGCTTTCAGTTTGCCATTCATGCTTATGGTTTGTGTGCTGACATTCAGTGAAAAAATGCTGACTTGAACTTGTCCTTTGCTTTCTGTGTATTATCCCAGGAGCAGGCTTCCTGGGTGTGCCAGTGTGATGACAACATGGTTCAGAGACTAGAAACAGACTTCAAGATGACTCTTCAGCAGCAGAGCACCCTGGAGCAGTGGGCAGCGTGGCTTGACAATGTGATGATGCAAGCTCTGAAACCTTATGAAGGAAGACCCAGTTTTCCTAAAGCTGCCAGGCAATTTCTACTAAAATGGTCTTTCTACAGGTATCACCTCAATTTTTCCTATTCTGCAATTATGTATGTACATGCTTCTCAGAAAAAAAGAAAAGAGAAGAGTGAGGAGTTTAGTATATAGAAACCCTCTGTTGTGATTATCTTCAGCCCAGCTCATGATTACAACATCATGGAATTGAACCAGGAGGCTTTTGGAAATAAAATTTCTGCTGGGAAAAGGAAGCCTCTTATTCAGAGCACTAGAAGTTCTCAGATGGGAACATCTGAGATTCCAGTCTAGATAATGTGCTTAGCAAGAGTCAGGAAAGTCCTCCTTTTGGCTAACATGTATCATTTAGGCATCTTTTTTGAGGGCTTTCCACCACTCTTCTTTTTATTCTCTAGTTCAAGGATTCTCAAACTGTCGTTCCCTAGACCAGTAGCATCACTGTTGCTTGGAAACACATTAAAAATGTGTATTTTCAGACCCCTCCCCCAAACCTACCTTAATCACAAATTGTGGAGGGGAGGCCCAGCAATCTATGCTCTTTTAAAGTTCCATCCAGGCAATTCAGATGGATGCTCAGAACAATCTAGTTAATTTTTTTAATTTGATCAATTAAAATTGTTTTCAAACCTAGCTGCACCTCAGAATTAGTGGAAAGAAAAACAAAGCTCCTACATACCTCCCAAAACTTAGTCAAAATCTTGGTGGTTAGAAAGTAGTGATTAGCAATAGGGATAATCAGAAATTCTCTTTTTTTTTCAGAAAGGTTACTCCTGGTGATTCTAATGCATAGCTAGTTTAATGTCAAATAATCTAATAGATAATTCAAAATGGATCACTTTTGGACTAAAATAATATATAAATAAATGTATGTTTTTTTAGACATAGAAGAACCCCAGAATAGAAAAATTACTTATATACGATATCAAATGTTGTGATGAGCCATTGACCATAGGTCTACTCCAGGGTTTAAAAACAGACCCTGTGCAAGTTGGCATATATACCATATATATGGCATAGGATGGAATTGACAGATGGAGTTCCATTTCTTAAGCTGTTAGGTAAGTTATATTTTTGATCCCAGCATTTACTCTTGTGGTGAGAGTTCATTTCTTTTCTTCTTTAGATTGTAACGGCCTTTCTAAAAGCCATATCTGCTTTGAACTTTAGGCAGTCCCTGATTTAGTCCTCTGCAACCATGCGCTCATCAAAGTAGTGGCTACAGGACCTACCACTGACTGTGGCTGTGGGTACACTGTGGTCATAATCTGGACATCAGCAGTGAGTCCAAAGCAGTTGTGAGGAGAGATGATATGCAAAGAAGTAGCAAAGTTTAGAGACTAGTAGAAATTGTGAACCTGCTAAGTCCAAATTATAGGATTTCCATCTTGTTTTGATCACCTTTATAAGGATGGAACACAGATTCTATTATCATGGTAGAAGATTTTTATTGTGACTTCTTTCTTTTTCAATTGATTTAGTCATTCTTATTTCTTAAACTGAAGTAGAGTTGTAGATTCCATATATGTTTAATTAGAAGTTAAATTATCCTTACATCCTGAAAATGGTTTTCTAGCATCTGCATACCTGCCCAGTCAAGTCTGACACTTTGCAAGCCCATGGACTGTAGTCCACCAGGCTCCTCTGTCCATGGACTTCTCCAGGCAAGAATACTGGAGTGGGTTGCCCTTTCCTCCTCCAGGGGATTTTCCTGAACCTGGGACTGAACCCATTCCCAGAGTTAAATAAATGCTGTGAAAGAAAGCATAGCAGTGGTGGTGGTGTTTTGTTTTTATTTTGGAAGGAATAATTCCACCATTTTGTCCCTCACATATGTAATACTTTTAGCCCACGGGGTTTGTAAAGTACCTTATTAAGGTGCTGTCTAACTCTATGAACCACTGATATGCTTCATTAAAGACAGCCCTAGGTTTAGATCTGGGTGTCAGTGAGAAATGTGTTGATATGTTTTCCCTTGATATATGGGGAAGATTTGGGAAACAATATCACAGTATTCTCAAAGTAGATGTAGCAATAGTAGTAGTAGTAATGGAATTCAAAATTTTAACTTAGAAACATTTCTTTAAAAGATTTCAGATATTTTCCCATTTGTTTGTAAAAGTTGGTTTCATATCCATTTTTTCCCTCAGAAAATCATAGAGATGGTATATATACTTCAAGAATGATAAAACAGATGTTATACTATCTGTTGCTCCAAAACCTATAGGAGCAAAAGCACAGTACATCCTCTATATCAGAAAATGCAAGGGTTTCTTCTTCTTCTTCTTCTTCTTCTTCTTCTTCTTACTGCTTTCTTATGCTGTTACATCAGACTTGCCTTTACTCCTCCCTGAGGATTTTTTAAAATCTGTTTAGTAGATATTGTTTTAGAAATACACCACTGGAGCCTTTGTCTCCACAGAGATCTGTTGTGGTATCTTGAAAGGAGAGAAAATTACTTACTTGTGCTTCTTATTCTCTGCAGATATACAAACCCAGTAGATCATCACTTGCCTGCCCTCTATCCGCCCTGAGTTGGGGATAATTGGCTTGTTAATATTAGACACTATTATGGTCATTATTTTCATTTTAAAAAGTCTTGAAGGTGTACAGTTCAGGGCCACAGAAGGAGAGGCATCTTCAGAAAGATGCATACCTCCTGCTGGTGGGTGAAGTCAATCGCTTAGTAACATACAAGACTTTAAAATCTGACCTGTTTTTTACTGAGGCATTAAGAATATATTGAGTAATGAAAACTTCATTCACAAACAGAAGCAGAGTTATAGAGTATTTTTTTAAATGTTTTTGGGTTTGTAATAAGAATTTTGCAGTTACATATACCAATCGTTCATTTTCTGAAGTTGATTAATCTCATAATTTCTAAAATTCTGTGTAGATCCACATGCATATACAAGAAATGGACTGGCAGAGAGTTGTGATAGCAGTAGTGGGCATGTTGCTACAAACACCGTCTGCTCCAAATGGGGTCTCTCATTGCCTGCCATGGCTGTCAGTGTCTACTGCTGGCTCCCTAGGAGGTGGAAAACATACCGCCACCTTTCTTGGGCAGCAGTGCAGAAGTTAAGTGGGCCGTTTCTCAGCTTGGGTGTTTTGTGAATAACAGAACACAGAATTCCTCAGGGCCACCCTGAGGGTCAACCAAACATCCCATTTTTAAAGAATTAAATTTATAGCTTTGATACAATAACTTGAAAGGGGGCACAGAGAACCTAGTTTGCCTACAGCTGAACAATATATAAATCTTCCAGTTTTGGAATCAGCTGTAAGCACTGTTTGAGAAGAGAGTTCACAGGGTGGAGTTGGAGGGTAGGGGGTCACAGGTATGATGTTCTCACCTTTCTTCTTAGGAATGTGTGACGTCTCCCCAAATACATAAAAAGGTGGATTGAGTATCATGTGTTCAAGTATATGTTTTAATTTCCATGCCATGAATTATGAAGATATATACACAAAGGTATTTCTAATCTGTTATAAAATAATAGTTTTAACTCCAATTTTAAAGAGTTGAGTTCATGGTAACTTAGCAACAAGAAATTCAGTGGAGTCAATTTTGTAACATGTCTTACAGAAATCTGAATCAGACAATAGGTTTCCAATTAAACTGTTAATTGTGTCATTTGATACTTGGCTTGTAGGGCAGAGGCCCAACACAAAGAGCATAACGTAGACATAGACATTATTAGTAATGTAATATAATATTATTAATAATATAATTCAGCTGATTCTCTTCTAAACATACGACAATAATTTCATAGCAGATTATCTGTACTTTGAAAAGTAACTATTATAACTGAAGGTCAGCACACTTTTTTTTTTTTCATTTTCCAACAGAATTTTGTTAACTGTGTCTTTATGCTGAAATAAGATGATTGCCCAATTGTCAAAAAGTTTCTAAAACACTTGGGATAGAATATGAAGCCCTTGTCGTGGCCTACAGACCCTCCATGATCTAGCTGCTAGTGATCTCTAGTCCCATCATATATATGTTCTCTTTGCTCGTGTCTTCGCAGCCACGGCTTCTGGGCTAGTCTTTCAATAAAACAAACATAGTTCTGCCTCAGTCTCAGCATTTGCTCTCCTTTCTGCTAGGAAAGTTCACCTGTTCATGTGGCTCACTCCCTCACTTCAGTCTCATTTCTGCTCACTTATCACCTCCTCATAAAGAGTTTTCCTGACACTCTGACTTCAAGTGCCAGAGCCCATCTCTCTGCAGTCTCTTAACCTGATTTACTTTTTTCATAGGATTTACCACTACCTAACTTTATAATTTATATCTACTCTGTTTTTATCAACCATCTGTCCTACTAGAATGTGAGCTCTGTTGAAACCAAACTTTTGTCTGACTTTCTGTAGAACAAGACCCTGGCACACAGTAGGAGCACAGTAGGTATCTATTGAATGAATGAAAATGAATTATCTTGGAAAAAAGAAATTGGCTTTGCATTTCTTTCAAAAATACCATAAAGCTACTCAATATAAATATTCTTCTTAGTCATTTACAATATTTTGAGGGAACTCTAAAGGCCTAAAATGGATTTAGAAACATATATATATATATATATATAATTCATTCTATATCTTTCATATCTATCCCTGTAAAGATTTACTGACATTCAACTGACACAGGATTGTTTTTCTATATTCTAATAAATGTCTTCTTTTAAAATAAACCATTTTTATTATGAAATTAGTATATACTCATTTTAGAAAATCTGAAAAATACAAATACTATACAAAGAATGAACTTAAATCATCCATTATTTACGACCCAGAAAGACCAATAGTAAATGTTTTCTTTCAATTTTATATAAATTTGAGATCCAGTCGTTTATCAGAGTTTATTATCTGTATTTTTCCCATAACATTATATCTCAAGCATATCTTAAGAAACATAATTTTGAATCTCCTTCCAATATTCCATTTTGTATAAAATGGCAGCCCACTCCAGTGTTCTCGCTTGGAGAATCCCATGGACAAAGGTGCCTGCAGTCCATGGGATCGCAAAGAGTCAGACACGACTGAAGCGACTTAGCAAGCACTCATGCATACATTATTTAAACATTCCTTTTGTCTCTTTTTCTTGAGCAGTTAGGTGGGTTTTGGTCTTGCAGCACAGTTATAAAACATACTTTAATGTTTATCTTTATATAAAGTAGCACATTTATCTTCAAATAAATTTGCATTTTTAAATTGATTAATACTATTTAAATGAAGTATGCCATCTTGAGGCTAATAAGTATTAACCATTCCCATTTATTTACAGGTAGGACTTTTTAAAGAACTTTGCAGATAGTTTCTATGTTAAATGGGCTCATATTACACATTTTTCTTCTTTCACTTAACGTTTTATCATAGACGTCTTTCCATCTTACTACCTTTATGTGTAGTCTCTTTCATTTCTTTAAAGTGAGCATAATTACTCAGTCATGTCTGACCCTCTTTGTGACCCTATGGACTGTGACTCGCCAGGGCTGTTCTATCCATGGAATTGTCCAGGCAAGAATACTGGAATGGTTGCCATTCCCTTCCCTAGGGGGTCTTCCCAACCCAGGGGTTGAACTCAGGCCTCCTGCATTGTAGGTGGATTCTTTACCATTTGAGCTACTCAGGAAGCCCAATTTCCTTAAAGTATTGTATAAATTTCCATATACGAGTAAGCCATTTTTTTACCTAGTATCCTACAAATGGTTATTTAGTGTTGCCCCCTATTTTCTCACTAGTATAAATATTGCTGCAATTAAAAACCATCTTTGCTCATTTGTGTAAATTTCTAAAATTAGAACTGCTAGGTGAAAGCATTTGTGCATTTTTAATTTTGACATGTATTGCCAAATTTCCCTTCATAAAAGTTTTGTGAACTTATGCTTGAAGAAACAATAAATAAGACTTCTTTCCCCATACCCTCTTCAATGCTGATCTTTTAATTTCATATAGTATAATAGATAATATATGGTATCTTACTTTAATTTGTATTTCTTTCAATTTTGAATAAGATTAATCATATATACTTGTTAGCTATTTGTCTTTCAAGGCTGTATTTTAAATATCGGCTGTCTTTCTTCAGCAAGAGATATGTACTTAGGAGTATATATTCTCCTCCTGTATTATTTAGTTGTTTGAAGTTATTTACTTCACATGATCAAGTTTGTATGTTTAAGAATGCTAGACAACATGTTATCTTTATGTTGTTTTGCTTTTCCAAGTAGAGGATTCTCTGCCTTTTAAATTTTTTCCATAGGAAATAAATTTCAAATAGCTATTAAATTTATAACAGTTACTTTTACAAATAGGTGATGTGTCACTTAATTTTAGAAAAAGCATGCATAGGATTATAAATAGAATTTTGTCATTATATTGTTGATATATAGCTGAAAGTGTAAGTTCATTTTTAGTGATTCTTTTAGTGTTCTAAAATTAAGGTATTCATTAAAGTATATGACTCCAAGGAATCAGTCACCAGTACTGCTTTTTATAATGTGTATTCTCAGCGTGACAATCTCTTTGAGACTCCATGGACTGTAGCCCTCCAGGCTGCTCTATCCGTGGGATTTTCCAGGCAAGAATACTGGAGTGGGTTGCCATTTCCTACTCCAGGGCATGTTCCCGACCCAGGAATCAAACATTCCTGTCTCCTGCATTGGCAGGCAGATTCTGTATGAACTATATTGAACCGTGAACTTCCAGATGTTCAAGCTGGCTTTAGAAAAGGCAGAGGAACCAGAGACCAAATTGCCAACACCCATAGGATTATCAAAAACAAGCAAGAGAGTTGCGGAAAAACATCTATTTCTGCTTTATTGACTGTGCCAAAGCCTTTGACTGTGTGGATCACAATAGCTGTGGAAAATTCTGAAAGAGATGGCAATACCAGACCACCTGACCTGCCTCTTGAGAAATCTGTATACAGCTCGGGAAGCAACAGTTAGAACTGGACATGGAACAACAGACTGGCTCCAAATAGGGAAAGGAGTATGTCAAGGCTGTATATTGTCACCCTGGTTATTTAACTTATATGAAGAGTACATCATGAGAAACACTGGGCTGGATGAAGCACAAGCTGGAATCAGGATTGCTGGGAGAAATACCAATAACCTCAGATATGCAGATAACACCGTCCTTATGGCAGAAAGAGAAGAAGAACTAGAGAGCCTCTTGATGAAAGTGAAAGAGGAGAGCAATAATGTTGGCTTAAAGTTCAACATTCAGAAAACTAAGATCATGGCATCTGGCCCCATCACTTCATGGCAAATAGATGGGGAAACCACGGAAACAGTGTCAGACTTTATTTTGAGCAGCTCCAAAATCACAGCAGATGGTGATTGCAGCCATGAAATTAAAAGACGCTTGCTCTTTGGAAGGAAAAATTATGACCAACCTAAACAGCATGTTAAAAAGCAGAGACATTACTTTGCCAACAGAGGTCCATCTAGTCAAGGCTCTGGTTTTTCCAGTAATCATGTATGGATGTGAGAGTTGGACTATAAAGAAAGCTGAGCACTGAAGAATTGTTGCATTTGAACTGTGGTGTTGGGAGAAGACTCTTGAGAGTCCCTTGGACTGCAAGGAGATCCAACCAGTCAATCCTAAAGGAAATCAATCCTGAATATTCATTGGAAGGACTGATGTTGAAGCTGAAACTCTAATATGTTGGCCACCTGATGCAAAGAGGTGACTCATTTGAAAAGACTCTGATGCTGGGAAAGATTGAAGGTGGGAGGAGAAGGGGACGACAGAGGATTAGATGGTTGGATGGCATCACCAACTCAACAGACATGAGTTTGAGTTATCTCCAGGAGTTGGTGATGGACAGGGAGGCCTGGCATGCTGCAGTCCATGGGGTTGCAAAGAGGCAGACACGACTGAGCGACTGAACTGAACTGAACTCCAGCATATGTAATAGTGTAGCAATAGGCAGTTTTCTTAAGATCTCACACACATTATCTTACTTGACTCTCAAGCTAATTTTGAACCATAAAATGTTGAATGATGTACAGTCAAGATCATATAGTGGTTAATGTGGATCTCACTCCAAACCTATGGATGAAAAACCTTTTTTTTTCTTTTTAGTAAGTAAATCCACAGAAGGAGAGATTCTCTGCCATCTTATTATAACATCTGTTCTTGTTGCCATAACCAAATGAGACTGAGAAGCTCAGCTCCTCCTGTTCTATGTATTAGGATCATAATCACTTATATTTGAGTCTTGTTCTATTCATTCATAGGTTTATTTCATAACCTTTAGCCCATTTTATCCTTGAAATAATCACATAAATGAGATAAGGCCAAAAGTATTGCTTTTGTTTTCACCCAAAAGGAAAACACTTTCAAGGAAATGGGGTGTTTTTTGAGATTGACAGTGAATTAATGAAAAACCAGAATCAGAATCCAGGGCTTTAGGGTTTTAGATGTACAGTGGTGATGTATCACTTGCCAAGTTGAATGTATAGAATTTGATGTATTAGTAGCTGCTATATAATTAAAGTTGAAGTGAAAGAGAAAACAAAATACAGTCTTCTGCTTTTCCATCTGTCCTGCATTTTACAGTTCTTCAATGCAAAATAAGGCTTAGGAATACTGTTGTTTGTTGTTCAGTCACTAAGTCGTGTCTGACTCTTTGTGACCCCATGAACTGTAGCCTGCCCTGCTCCTCTGTCCATAGAATTTGCCAGGCAAAAATTGTGTAGTGGGTTGCCATTTCTTTCTCCAGGGGATCTTCCCAACCCAGGGATCAAACCCACTTCTCCTACATTGACAGGCGCATTCTTTACCACTGAACCATCACGGAAGCCCCTTAGCAATATTAGTCCATACATTTGTGAGATTCTATCTCTTCTTCCTATCTGAGAATATAATGGCTGTTTTAGTTTGTATAGGACAAAAGTCTCTAGAGAAAGATGCTAAATAAAAGTGAGGAGAAACACACACATACATACACACACACATCTACTCTGACTCTTAAGTTAAAAATATTAAGGAGATTTGAAGTGCATGGTCAAGCTTAATAATTGACATGTCTTCAATGAAGCCAAAATTTTATTTTGACTTACTTCTATTTTGAGTATAATAGAGGTGTTGTTAGTATTTAATTAAAAATATATTTCAGATTTTGGTATGTTATAGTTACACATTCATATTTTTCAAGCTTATGCATTTTTAATTGACTTTATTATGCTATTACTAATGGGAATATCACCTTAATTTAATGGAAATCATTACGGAAGTAGAATCACTTAATAAATTTGACCTCCAACAGAGGTTACAGGGATCCCTGTATGTCCTCTTCTACATTCTACATTGCCACATCTGGGAACATTGTTTAGTGTATTTGTAAACTTGCTTGTGTATTTTTAAACATTGCTTAGTATATTTTGTAAGCTTAGTCAAGGACAAATAAATGTTTTCCCCAAACATACCTCAGAGGTCATTGAGAGATGGTGATACAGTGTTTACCCATCATCAATAAGACTCACCTTGAGATGCTTTTTCTTATGGTGATGAATTGTCAGCCTTCCAGAAATCTTTTTTTAAATTGATTGTGACCCATTGGTGAACTTGCTTATGATAGTAAAATGGTTTTTCCCAATGAGTGCTTACCTAGTTCTCATAAGGATCTAGTCAAGTCCTAATGAAGATTACCTCTTTACCACCCTCTGTTTGAAAGAGTTGAGCCAGCTGCTTCATTTATGAAGTTATTCCATGGAAAGTCATGCACTATACCAATCTATTAGACCTCTGACTTCTTTTAATAGGAAAAATAGGCAGAACTCTAATCCTGGTCACTAACACTGGCTGCATCTGTGTCTTTTCTCTTGGAACAGCTCAATGGTTATTCGGGACTTAACTCTACGCAGTGCTGCTAGCTTTGGCTCCTTCCACCTGATCCGTCTACTCTACGACGAGTACATGTTCTACTTAGTAGAACATCGTGTTGCCCAGGCAACAGGAGAGACACCCATAGCAGTCATGGGTGAGGTAAGAGAAGCTAAATGAGCTATGAGGCTTTCTAGATCTAAATTTTATTTTAATCTAAATATTAATTACTGAAGCGATGGTTTCTAACCAATGAGTCTTCGACTCCAGAGAGCCTGTAAAGTTATTTCAGGGGTCCCTAAATCCCTTTGTTCATATTTTATTAGTCAAAAGATTCTAAAACTGTAGATGATATCATAGAAAAGTACATGGAATATTTCAATATGCTATAAAAGTCTATATATAAAAGAAAAGCTTGAAAAACCCTGGACTTAAAAATCCTTAGTATTACTCAATCATAAAACAGAATCAGATAATGCCATTTGCAGCAACATACCTGGTCCTAGACATTATCATACCAAGTGAAGTAAATCAGACAAGGACGAATATATGATATTTATATGTGGAATCTAAAGAAAAAAGTTAAATAAATTTATTTACAAAACAGAAATAGACAAACAGACATGGAAAACAAAATTATGGTTACCAAAAGGAAATCAGGGGAGGGATAAATTGAGGAATATAGAATTAACAATAATATAAATTGGGCTTCCCTGGTGGCTCAGACGATAAAGAAGCTCCCTGCAATGCAAGAGATCTGGATTCAATCCTTGGGTCAAGATCTCCTGGAGAAGGGAATGGCAACCTACTCCAGTATTCTTGCCTAGAGAATTCCATGGACAGAGGAGACTGGTTGGCTGCAGTCCAAGGAGCTACAAAGAGTCAGACCCGACTGAGTGACTAACATAGGTTTAACAGATGCACACTACTGTATATACAATAGATAAACAAGGTTTTACCGTATGGTACAGGGAAATTTATCCAATGTTTTGTAATATAATGGAAAAGAACTGAGAAAAAAGTTTTCAGATGTATATAAATATATAAATATAAAAAAATATATATATATATCCAAATCACTTTATTGTATACTTGAAACTACCACAATATTGTAAATCAACTATACTTTAATTAAAAAATAAAAACTAGAAAATAAGGAAGATTGATGCTTCTGATAAGGCTATGGGCTAGGAACTGAGAGGACGATAAATATGTATCTTGTTGACTCTTTATCCAACTGCCCAGGAAAAGAATGAAGGATAATAATGATGATGAAAGTGATAGCTAACATTCTGGGAGCACTTACTATGTGCCAAACATAGTCCTAAGTCCCTTATATATATAATAAAGCATTTAATACATATAACAACGCTTTGAGATAAGTGCTATCTTATACTGCTTTACTGATGAGAATCTGAGGTTCAGGAAGGAAGCTAAGGCACAGAGAGATTAAAAGGTTATATATCTCACAAGCGGTGGAGACCTCTTTTAAGAATTCAGTCTGATTTTCACACCCATGCTCCTAATCACTAAAAATGGAGGAAAAAAATTCTCTTCTTCATAATTTCTGGATAGTACGAAGATGTCATTGATACGTTCAACATATTGTAAAGCTAAAATGCTGAAGTTAATATATACAAGGTTAGTTAATATATTAAGGGATAGATGTACCTGCTTAAATAATTCAGCACTGGCTCACTTTGTTGTACTGAACTGGATTGTGACTGAATCCAGATTTTGCTAGATTATACCAGATTAGGCAGTGTTATATTTTATCACCCAAAGCAGCCAAGAAGACATATTCACTTTTAAACTATGCATATGTGTTTAATTAGAAAATAGTAGTTTTATAAATATGATGACAAAGTATAAATTAAAATATATAGTAAAATACGTCAAGGACCTATATAAGTATTCTAATATAAATAAAATACATGGGAATTTTATTTAGAATGTTGGTTAAAATATTCTTCTTTCCCTCTTTAAAATCCCTTGCTATTTGCTGATCTACATGTGTTTGTATGTTTCTTAATGGTGATTGTGCCTAAATGATGCCAATTATGTATATATGAGAATTAAGCAAGATTCATTTTAGCTTTTAAATTACAGGCAGATCCTCATGTGACCAAAGCAGTCTGAACTTTTCTTAGATTTGACTTTCCCTCAGTGCCTCTTTTCTTAGTTCTTCTCTAATTGTCTAGTTACAAAATGCCCGATTGGCAAGTAGATTAAATACTATAAACTTTCTTAACCCAGGGCCCACGAAGTTCTGAAATACATCCCTTTTGGTATATTTAACGCATTTGGCACATACCTCCTATGCTCCATGGCCTCTATAAAAGGATGCCCAGGATAATGATAATAGGGATTCTCATTAATACCATGTGGCTAATCCTGATGCGTGGTCTCTGCTTCCCTTGCATCTTTAGGGAATAAAGGCTGTGGCTATAAGCCAGTGACATGGCATGAAGACTTAACTACTTCCTCATATGCTAGTATAGGAAGTACTGGCTCACCAGAATTAAAATGGCTTTACATAGTCTATACTGCCAACAAACATTCTAAATGGCTTTTTCTTTTACCTTATGTAAACAGTGTAAATGAATAAGACACTGCCACAAGATTAAAAAATATGACACAAAATCTAGATCAGAAAGTAATCTTCTCTAAGATCAAAGATCTAAGCATATCTCTTGATTTCTTTTCTTACTATCTCCTTACTCAGTTTATAGGAAAACCCTTTGAGTTTTTTATGCTCATCATTAATCAGTCCAGGCCAAGTAAAGCTAATTTTATAGGTTTGATCTCCCTATAACATTTATGCCTCATAGAACAATGAACCATTATAGACTTGTTAGCTACGGTCATATTATTGTATCTAAAATTTCTTGATTCTTAGGGAAAAGAGAAAGAAATGCGAGAGAAGGGAAGGCTGTTTTCCCATGTATCTTTTCATGTGTCACCCTAAGCCTACCCTAGAAGTCAGATTGGAGGTAAAAAGGTTTTCCTGTGTCAAGGCTCAGCTGTAATCTTAACTCCTTAGATGACTTCCATTTCAAAAGAAAAGGTCCAGAAGTGCCTGTGTATGCAGTGGGCATGACACCACAGGCCAAAATCCATGGAAATTCATAAAAATTCACCATTACTCTCAATTGCTGCTAGTGGTTGTCAGTCATCAGTGATAGCAACCACAGTTGTCACTATTTAGTGTGGGTTTATCATACCCTTAATGACATTAAGCTCTTGGTCTATCTACTAATGGTCCTTTCTCAGTAAACGGTAACTCTCCCTGTCGATCAGTTTCAATATGTGAGCATCATCTTTACGTTTCTTTCTGATTTGACCTGCATGTCCAACCAGTTACTAAGTCTGGCCTTTCCCAAACTCCCCGTAGTGCAGGCAGTATCATCTTATGAAAATGCAAACCTATTTGTGTTATACCCTCTTAAAACCCTTTAGTGACTTTATCTTCTGCTAGTTAAGAAACAGAAGTCTTTCTGTGGTATAAGATCTGGCCTTTCTCTCTAATCAAACTCACTCTCTCTCTTCCAGGTCCTTCTGTTGCAATTACAGTAGTCTTTTCTCTGTTCTTACTCATGTTTTTCTCATCACTGGACAAGTTTTATCTAGAACTGTCTGCCTGACTCTGTCTGCGTATTCCAACTCCTTCATGTCTTAAATACCAGTTCCTCTAAGAGGTCCAGTTTCCCTTAGGCTGCATTAGATACTCTTTTTCTCTCTAATTTATACTTTTCCTTTTCATCCTAGAGCCTACAGAATATTAATTGCACAGTACTTTGTATGATTTGTGTTATTATAGATTTAATGCCTGGAAATAATGGAGGACTTTGAGTCAGAAGAATTGAACTCTGCTTATAGTTCTGTAATTTATGGCAGTGTAATCTTGGTCAAATCGTGTTCACTTAGGCTGAATTATCTCTGACTTATCTCTAAAATTAATGTATTCATTTATTTGACAAATACTTATGCATCTTTGTTGTTGAGTCACTCTGTCATGTTCAACTCTTTGCAATCCCATGGACTGCAGCACGCCAGCCATCCCTGTCCTTCACTATCTCCCAGAGTTTGCTGGAAATCAGGTCCATTGAATCAGTGATGCCATCCAAGCATTTCATCCTCTGTTGCCCCCCTGTTTCTCCTGCCTTCAATCTTTCCCAGCATCAGGGTCTTTTCCAATGAGTCGGCTCTTCACATCAGGTGACCAGAGCATTGGAGCTTCAGCATCAGTCCTTCCAATGAATTTTCAGGGTTGATTTCCTTTAGGATTGACTGGTTTGATCGTGATGTCCAAGGGACTCTCAGAGTTCTTCTCCAGCACCACAGTTTGAAATATCAATTCTTTAGCACTCAGCCTTCTTTATGGTCCAACTCTCATATCCATACATGAATACTGGAAGAACCATATCTTTGACTATATAGAACTTTGTCAGAAAAGTGATGTCTCTACTGTCTAGGTTTGTCATAGCTTTTCTTCCAAGAAGCAAGTGGCTTTTAATTTCATGGCTGTAGTCACCATCTGCAGTGATTCTAGAGCCCAGGAAAATAAAATCTGTCAGTTTCCAACTCTCACATCTGTATATGACTACTGGAAAAAACATAGCTTTGTCTAGACAGACTTTTAACAGAAAAGTAATGTCTCTGCTTTTTAATATGCTGTCTAGGTGGGTCATAGCCTTTCTTCCAAGAAGCAAGCATCTTTATTTTCGTGGCTGCAGTCACCATCTGCAGGGATTTTGGAACCTCAAAATACAAAGTCTGTTACTGCTTCCACTCTTTTCCCATCTATTTGCCGTAAAGTGATGGAACCAGATGACATGATCTTAGTTTTCTGAATGTTGAGTTTCAGACCAGCTTTTTCACTCCTCTTTCACTTTCATCAAGAGGCCCTTTAGTTCCTCTTTGCTTTCTGCCATTAGGGTGGTGTTGTCTGCATATCTGAGATTATTGATATTTCTTCTAGCATTCTTGATTCCAGTTTGTGCTTTATCCAGCCCAGCATTTCACATAATGTACTCTGCATAGAAGTTAAATAAGCAGGGTGACAATATAAAACCTTTACGTACTCCTGTCCCAATTTTCAACCAGTTTGTCATTCCATGTCTGGTTCTATTGCTTCTTGACCTGCATACAGGTTTCTCAGGAGGCAGGTAAGGTGGTCTGGTATTCCCATCTCTAAGAATTTTCCATAGTTTGCCATGATCCACACAGTCTCACACATCTATTCTATAATGTTTAGGATATAGTGATGAACAAGATGGATTTTGACACTGCATTCATGGAACTTATATTTTAGTAGTGGATGCACATATTAAATGTTCACATAACTATATAGCTATAAATTCTGAGAAATACTGCAAAGGAAAATTAAAGAGATATAGGAATACTTAGGGCTTCCCTGGTGGCTCCCCTCATAAAAAATCTGCCTCAATGTAGGTGACCTGGGTTTGATCCGTTGGGTTGGAAAGATCCCCTGGAGAAGGGAAAGGCTACCCACTCCAGTATTCTGGCTGGGAGAATTCCCTGAACTGTATAATCCATGGGGTCACAAAGAGTCAGACATGAATACTTGCAGAATAATACTTGATTACTATTTTATTAATGATACTTAAGGAATACTTAAAGAATAATATTCATTTGTGAGTGAATATTATTTTTAACTCATTTTACAAACGGTGAAATGAGACACGGAGCCAACAAGTCACACAGAGTCATACAGCTACTAGGTTAGAAAATCAGGTTTGGAAGCCAAGCACCCTGGCACAATTAACCCTTGCTGATATTCCGCCATGCTTGTTAGCTGCTGCAGGATAGAGTAAGACTGAAGCAAGAACAATTCAGATATCAGTGATGGGAAAGTGGAAAAATAGTCACAAACTTTACTGGACATTTGTCTTACATTTATAGGTGTTGTATTTTGGACAGATATCACACAGCTAAGGGGTTTCACTGGTGGCTCAGCCATAAAAAGTCTGCCTGCAGTGCAGGAGACATGGGTTCAATCCCTGGATTGGGAGGATCCCCTGGAAAAGGAAATGGCAACCCACTCCAGTATTCTTGCCTTGAAATCCCATGGACAGAGAAGCCTGATGGGCTACAGTCTGTGGAGTCGCAAACAGTCAGACATGACTTAGTGACTAAACAGAGAGTCAGCTTAATAGATCCAGAAGCAAGGGGAAATGTTTCCCTTTTAAAGTAGCTTAAGGGACAATATATCTTTTCATTAATGTGAATTCAATAAATGTTTTTAAATTAACATTATTTGAGCAAGCAGGAGAGACCAATACATCATGTTTTATGTCTAAACATTGTATACAAACATACAGTTTTGTTTTTGCGTTCTCTGTAGCACTCTTTTAGTTGTTGAAATGAAGGTTGCCATGTAATGGAACTCCCAAATAAAATAGCATCACCCACCACTATGAGTTTTCTTCTAAATGTCAGCCTGCTACTACATAACACCAACTATCAAGTTATTTAAAGTATTTGCATTTCAAAAGTAACATTATTATTTTTATTTTTTGTCTGGGTGATAGAAAAGAAACTATTTGCTGCTAAAATTTATGCAATTTTTAAAATTTTATTTAAATATTATAAATATGCCAATAGACTTTCTGGCAGTGATAAAATTTTAAGAGAAAGAATAAAATAAAATTAACAAGTTGCATCTGTTTACACACTTGTTGAATTGTTTTAAAAATCATTAGGTTTTCTGTGCAGCTTTGACACAGAAAATTGAGCAGAGAAATATCCTTTTATTTGGATTTTATGACTATTTGAAGTATATTTGAAAGTTTATGGCATACATGCTTTATTACTTTAAAATATACATAGTCTTAATATAGTCACTGAATCTACAAATTTGTATTGCTGCATAAAATGATTTTTTGTGACAAACATTTTTATGTTTAATATATTAAGTATATTTAAATTGCTTTATCATAATTTAATTATACCTAATAGAATATATAAGACATCTGTCTAATCAACTTTTGAAATAAAATTAGGGACCAAAACATGCTTTAATTTTTAGTTGTGAATATCAATATTAAAAATATAATATTTTAGTAATATTTTTAGTGAAAATATTAAGGTACTCTTAAGGATTTACCATTAAAAGAAAACTGTCTTGGCTCCAGTAAAACTGATATACTCAGAGGGAAAGGGAAAAAACTGTTTAAAACCTAAAAAATGGAGACGAGCAATAATAATACTCCACAGGCAAACCTTTAGGATAAAGATTGAGTGAAAAAGTTCCATTTGATAGAAGTATAACCATTGTAAACAAGCATGAATGCTCAAAGTAAAATCAAATTAATGATAAACAGATTTCAGTGAGCACTATTATTCTAGTACATCAAGGGAATACACTGAAAATGTACTTGTTGAATAGTAGACTTATTACAGAATATTTTAAAAAGGATTATATCACAAGTTAAAATCATTTGCAAGAAAAAAGCACATCTTGGGACACTAGTGACTTAACAAGTATAATGAGTACTTGTCAAAAGTTTTATTATTTATAGCAAAGCTTTTTATTAATATTTTTTCTAATTGAGGACTGGTCTGGTAACAATTACTGTGCAGAATGTCTTACATTCTTATTTAATATTCACCAAAATCTTGCAAAGGATCTCTTCGTGTCCCCATTTCACCCTTAAGGAAAACACAAGTTGAAAGTCACCCAGTATCAGAATTAGTCAGTGGTAGAGCTGACTATAGAAAGTGGGTCAGTCTCACTCCAAATAGCCAAATAAGTTCAATCCACATTTTAGTTTGTCACTGCATAAACTGTTTATAGATAGTTTCAAAACAGGGACTAATTTATTTCTGTCTGTACTTTACAGCTCCCCCCAAATGCTTGCACACTCTCAGTCATACCCAGACTAGATGCCTGGCATGAAAGCTTTCATTATGTTGTTCCAGGGCAAGGCTTCTTTCCTCTGCTTTGCAGGTTGCATCTTGATAGTCCTACCACCCTTCCCTTTTCCACTTTTTGTTAGTTAGCAAACTAAATAGAGTATTAGTCTAAGCAAATTGCAATTGGAAAGCTTAATCTGCCAGAAAACAACAACAACAACAAATTATACCCTTCAGTTCCTCTGTACCCACCCACAGACTAGACCTAAATCAAAATTATGTTTTTAGAATTTGTAGCTTGCTTTTAGCTCTAAATCTGCTTCTCTACATTAGCACAATTCTAACAACTTGAAAATAAATGATAAAAGTGACCCCCTGGAAATCCTTTCTCCTACACTTCATCCTCCAAGTGTCTAAGAATTATCTCTGTAGACATTTTCCAAATTTTTTACCCTTTCCTGGTTTATCATCCTACTCCTTACTCTCCTCACATTTAAGAAAAGCATCTATTGACTCAGCACCTCAGACCTGCTACCTTGTCGCTCTGGGATGGATCCCTGTGCATTAGCTTCCTCTACTTGGTTTCCTTCGTGGCTTGCTCTGGGCTCTAACCTCTCCTCACATCCTCTTCAGGGAATGGAGTTTTGCTTAGAGATCTGGTCTAAACACAATCCAGCAATAGGTGCCCCCAAAATACTCATTCAAGATTGTTGTTGTCATTCAAGCACTAAGTCATATCTGACTCTGCAGCCCCATGGACTGCAGCATGCCAGGCTTCCCTGTCCTTCACTATCTCCTGGCATTTGCTGAAACTCATGTCCATTGAGTCAGTGATGCTATCCAAGCACCTCATCCTCTGTCATCCCCTTCTCCTCCTGCCCTCAATCTTTCCCAGCCACAGGCCTTTGCCAGTGAGTCGGCTCTTTGCACCAGGTGGCCAAAGTATTAAAGCTTCAGCTTCAGCATTAATCCTTCATGCATGGTGAAGTGAAAGTTGCTCAGTTGTGTCTGACTCTTTGCAACTCCATGGACTTTACAGTCCATGGAATTTTTTTAGGCCCGAATACTGGAGTGGGTAGCCTTTCCCTTCTCCAGGGGATCTTCCCAAACCAGGGATCAAACCCAGGTCCCCTGCATCCCAGGCGATTCTTTACCAGCTGAGCCACAAGGGAAGCCCTTATTCATGGTAGGAAGTAAAAAAAAAATGAAAGAAAGACAGAATACCAGCTAATAGAATATCTCATTTCACTTCATGATGAACATATTAGATTTCCTTATCAGGAAAATAAAGCTAGACTAGCTCCTAGAGGGGGAAGTGCTCCCTCTCCCCAGAATATGTCTTCAGTATTTCAGAGAGCCTCTGTATGAAGTTGGGTTTCCATGAGTGCTTACAACTAGAGCCTGGTTTTCCCAAAGAGTTTGGAAGTGGGCAAAGAGAAGAAAATCAAAATCCAAGATTTCTGGACATTTTTCAAGAACTAAAATGGTCAGTGTAGACAATAGGAAGGGAATCTAAGCACACTATCCTCTTCAACAATGTCCACCACTGGGCTCTTAGCTTAGAAACAGTTCGCTGGTAGCCCCAGCCTTGGAGTCAGCTAGGTGTGAAAGCTTCCCCGGCGTAGATTAAGCATGACAGCGCCCCCTGCTGGCCTCCTTGCCACACTCTGTCTTCCTGTACCCAGCCGGTGTGTCTGGCCCTGCCCTTGTCTTCCTGGTATTTTTGCGCACAGACACAGGTGAAGATGGTGGTCGCTGGTCCTCCTGGGAAAGAAGCAGCCCTTCTTTGAGATGGGTAAGCTCCTCAATTCACAGGAATGGTTTTCTGCTCTGCACCATTACTGTACTAATATAGACTTTCATATAAGTATGAGAGACTTTCAGCATGTATATGGGCCAGGTGTGATAATCCTACAAGTACTTCAAATCTAATTCACTCTAGTAGTAAAAGTCTTCTTGTTACAAAGAGGACACCCTTGTCTCCCCAGTTAATAATTTTCAAAAAAGGGAAGTGGCATAATCAAAATAAGAAGTGCTCCTCTGACACAATAAATTAATACCATGGTTTTCTGATCGATAGTGAAGGTGGCCTCAGTGGGAACCTGTTTGTAGTTAAAAGCACCAAGGTTCTTTCTTTTCAGCCTATAGTTTTATTTGCATAAAGGGTATACTGCCGGGCCCCACCCAAATATTGGCAGGGCCTATGGTACCCTGCATCTGAATATTTTAAAAGTTATGAATCAAACTAGAAGTAAAACCTGTTCTATCCATATAGGTTGGAAAATATATTTTGATAATAACTTGGAAGACTGGATTTAAATTTGAAATTCTCAGGCTCCTCCTAGTTCCGTACCAGAATATGGTGACAGAGACAAGCTGAGCCGTGGCCCAGCCTCTGTCCCCTAGACCACTTCTCTTCTCTTAGGCAGCATTCCCTGCCTGTAGTGTGAAGAGCCTGTGCTCGTGCTTGTGGACACCTTGGTCCAGGGTTCAGGTTCTGTCTGTCTTTTGCAAATAGCTGCTGCTTCCCCTACCCACCCTCCACGCCAGCTATCCCTTCTTTCTTCCCAAAGGTGGCCTTAGAAAGAGACCTGTACAGGCCTGAAAGAGGACTTTTGGGTTTGGGGCAGGAAATTCTGGGATCTCAGATAAAGAGGTATGGTCTGAGGGGTAGGAGTGAAATACAGGCTTCTGGAGGGCACACGCACAGGACCCAGTGGGCCCCTTGCTCTGTGGGGAAGGCCATAGCCGTAGGAAAGCCGAAGCAGGGCTCTCTGTGATGTGGGGCTCAGGACAGAGGCCCCTCTTGGTTTGACCTAGAGGTAGCGTTATATGTTCCTATTTTAGAAACTACTTTCCTCCTCAAAAGCAACTAAGGCCTGTATTCCTTCTTCACTACCTGCTTGCTCACTCATGAGTGCGTCTTAGAGATTTTTTTCTTGAAGTATAATTGCTTGGCAATATTAATTTCAGATAGACAGAATAGTGATTCACTCTTTTTATAGATTTTACTCCCCATTTAAAGTTGTTACAAACTAATGCCTTTATTTCCCTGTGCTGTAAATATATTCTTGTGAAAGTGTTAATTGCTTAGTCATGTCCAACTCTTTGCAACCCCATGGACTGTAGCCCACCAGGCTCTTCTGTCTACGGAATCCTCCAGGCAAGAATACTGGAGTGGGTTGCCATTTCCTTCTCCAGGGGTTGAACTCAGGTCTCCTGCATTGCAGGCAGGTTCTTTACTGTCTGAGCTACTATGCTGCTTATGTATTTCATACATAGTAGTTTGTTTAACTTCTTAGAGATTTTGAAGCTGTGTAAAGGCAGATAAATTACTGTGTCCCTAGGGTGCGGAAGGGAAAAAATCCCGAGGAGTCAGAATCATGATGAAAGTAAGCTTCCTGGGTATAGAGTAGCCAACAGCATAAGTTGCCAGGATAGCCAGCTAGCCTGAAAGGGTAGAACCAACAGTGAATGTTTGGCAGAATTTGCCTTGGCATGAAGCAGACTAGCAGAAATCTTACCCATCTTTGCAGGCTTCAGTAAAGCTATTTGGAAATACACAGAAAAGTCTACTTCTAGAGTAAAAAAATGGCCAGAGAACACACAGTTTTCCCAAATGGAACTTGCAAATTTTACCTGGCTGCCCAGATGATATGGTCATGATTATTGATGAATCCTACCTCCCCAGGATGGGGTAAACTCTTCCAGCATCCCAACAAGTGAGGTCTTTGTCTCAGGCTTTGAACACCTTCCTTCTGCCCCTAGTCTCTGTGTTGTGGGCTCCCGTGGAGCCTCCCCAGTTTGCTGTCTGGGCCCCCTGGCATCCTCTGCATTGTTTCAGTTTCCAGCTGTTACAGTACACAGCCTGCCTCCCTCACTGTGCAAAGTTCACTGCTGCTGGATCTGGCACGTAGTGGTCTCTGGAATAGATCTGTGGGCTGCATTCGCCTGTGCCAGGCCTGGTTCTTCTCTTGGTGCCTGTGCTTGTGCATCACAGCCCTGTGACGAACTACTTCTCAGCTGCGTGGCCACAAGTCAGGATCATACTCAGGGTCACTTCCAAGGATGCTGCCCGTTGTCGCACTGGCTGTGCTGACAAGCCTCCCACTTACACTTCCTGGCCATTACTGCTCATCGTGAACTCATGGTCTAACAGACACCTGCTGGCTGCCTTGACCACACATTTTCAGTCTGCTCTTGTCTAGAAGCATGCTCATTATTATGACCCCTTGTAAGGCCTGGAGGAAACAGTTTCTAAGGTTAAGAGGTCTGTCTTCCTAAAAATAACAGATATGCTTTCTCTGCATCCCATTCAGTTTCTGCTTTAGAATGTCCACTGTTTATCTATTTGGCTGACAATTTTAATTCCTGTGTACATCCAAGGTCATATGCTTTCTACCTCAGAGCACATGTTAAATCCCTTAATTTATATTCTCTCCTCCTTGTATGAAACATACATTCTCTCTCTCTCTCTGACCTTCTCCCTCTTTCCATCTCTCCCTCCTGATCCCTAACTCCCTCCCTTCCTAAACTGATGGTCAGAATATCTGGTATCAATATTGCATACTAAATGCTATATATAGGAAATATGGTGGTCTAACACCACCATATTTCCTATATAATGTTCAACAGATTAATGTGTTTTCAGTAGCTGTAAGATTAAATTTAAGCTCCTTACCTTGCCAAATTCATAAACTTTTCTTGTGAGGCAGCAATACTTAAGTAGGGTTGTAAGGAAAAGACTGTCTGAGGAAATGACATCAGTTCAGTTCAGTTCAGTTCAGTCGTTCAGTCGTGTCCAACTCTTTGCGAACCCATAAACCACAGCATGCCAGGCCTCCCTGTCCATCACCAACTCATGTCCATTGAGTCGGTGATGCCATCCAGCCATCTCATCCAATGTCATTCCCTTCTCCTGCCCTCAATCTTACCCAGCATCAGGGTCTTTTCAAATGAATCAGTGCTTTGCATCAGGTGGCCAAAGTTTTGGAGTTTCAGCTTCAACATCAGTCCTTCCAATGAACACCCAGGACTGATCTCCTTTAGGATGGACTGGTTGGATCTCCTTGCAGTCCAAGGGACTCTCAAGAGTCTTCTCTAATACCACAGTTCAAAAGCATCAATTCTTCAGTGCTCAGCTTTCTTTATAGTCCAACTCTCACATCCATACATGACTACTGGAAAAACCATAGCCTTGACTAGATGGACCTTTGTCAGCAAAATAACGTCTCTGCTTTTTAATATATTGTCTAGGTTGGTCATAACTTTCCTTCCAAGGAGCAAGCGTCTTTTAATTTCATAGCTGCAATCACCATCTGCAGTGATTTTGGAGCCCCCCAAAATAAAGTCTCTTACTGTGTCCACTATTTCCCCATCTATTTGCCATGAAGTGATGGGACCGGATGCCATGATCTTAGTTTTCTGAATGTTGAGCTTTAAGCCAACTTTTTTACTCTCCTCTTTCACTTTCATCAAGAGGCTCTTTAGTTCTTCTTCACTTTCTGCCATAAGGGTGGTGTCATCTGCATATCTGAGGTTATGGATATTTCTCCCAGCAGTCTTGATTCCAGCTTATGCTTCATCCAGCCCAGCGTCTCTCATGATGTGCTCTGCATATGAGTTAAATAAGCAGGGTGACAATATACAGCCTTGACATACTCCTTTTCCTATTTGGAACCAGTCTGTTGTTCCATGTCCAGTTCTAACTGTTGCTTCCTGACCTGCATACAGCTTTCTCAAGAGGCAGGTCAGATGGTCTGGTATTCCCATCTCTTTCAGAATTTTCCACAGGTTATTGTGATCCACACAATCAAAGGCTTTGGCATAGTCAATAAAGCAGAAATAGATGTTTTATGGAACTTTCCTGCTTTGTTGTGATGACATAGAGAAGGTGATATTTGATATCCTTACATTTGAGAGGAAGCCAACCACCTACTAAACCATGACAGTACTTTATAAATTGTTAAGATGTTACCTCAGTGAATAGCAGTCCCCTCCAGTCCCTGTGCATCAACAAGGGAAATTAGAAAGCAGTAACAGTTTTTCTGATTTCTGAAGCTATAAGTTTACACTGATCTCTGGACCTTCTTGCCAACCTCCATTTTTTTCATCTGTATCATGTCTCTCCTCTTCTCTTTCTGGTTTGTACTGGCCTCGCATTTGTGCGAGACCTCCTTGAGGTCTCGCTCCCATCTGGGATTCTGTCTTCCTTATGCCCACCCTCAGTCTTCCCTGCCTCCTTTCCCTTCCTGCTACTTTGATCCACTGCTCACTCCAATACCCCTTGCAATTGACTTCCCTTCCTAATAACCCTATACTTTTAAAACCTCCTTGAAGGTTTCCCAGGTTTCCATTTTTGGCTAAACCACCTGTCCTTTCCAACATAAGCAACTTTTGATATTCACCTTCAGAAAGAGGGAGTATTTCCAGACTAACGTGACTGGAACTGGCCGGCAGAGTGTCTAGCATATAGTAAGCTCTCAGTAAATATTTTTTGAATCCTGAGTGAATGAACTGATTGTCCTAATCTTAGTCTATTTATAAGATTAAAGTGATTTTTTCCCTTAATATGTATATATTGTTTCCCCACCCATAAAATGCATATAAAAGCCTGTACCTTCCACTATATTGAGATATTAAAATCTCTTCTTCACAAGATTTTTATTTTAAATCTACACTGGGATTAACTTTGTCATCAATCCCAGAGACACCTAGAGGCATTGGCAGTATCTCAGAGATTATTACTGGCACATTGTCCCCCACAGTACATGGTCACAACCCTGCAGCATTGAGTATGCAAATATTTATTTACTAATGATCATAACAATCACAGAGATTTCAGTTGTTTGGGTTTTTATTTTTATCGTCCTGAGTAATCAGATGTGTGTACGTGCATGCTAAGTCGTCGCTTTAGTTGTGTCTGACTCTTTGTGAGGCTATGGACTGTGGCCTGCCAGGCTCCTTTGTCCACAGGATTCTCCAGGCAAGAATACTAGTGTGGGCTGCCATGCCCTCCTCCAGGGGATCTTCCCAACCTAGGAATCGAACCCCGCACGACTCTTATGTCTCCTGCATTGGCAGATGGGCTCTGTACCACTAGCGCCACCTGGGAACCTGAGTCTCCTGCACTGTAGACAGATTCTTTACCGCCTGAGCGACCAGGGAAGCCCAGTAATCAGATATGTTCATTCAAATTAAGCAGAAATTTTCAAGAAAAATATTTATATTAAGTTGTCATATTTTCAGCTAAGTAGCAACTAAAATGCAGTGTTTATTTTGAAGAAAAATTTTCAAATGTGTCCAGAGTTTGGTTTTAGCCACTTTGCATGGTATTACTGATCACCAGTAGCAGGAATAATTTAGTTTCAAAAAATTTTTCAAGATTTACCAAAAACAAATGGTGTGTTCACTTTTTATAGGTATAGAAGCATGTTTAGATTCATGAGTGCCAACTTGTTTCCAGTTTGGGGTCCTAAGTGTTGTTAAGTACTCATGTACAAGAAATAAAACTCTAATTCTTTGTGTCAAATAGAAATAATGTGTCGACCTTTCAGCTCTGAGCATTCTCTATTTATAGTGCTAAAATATTTAAATAATACCAAAAATAGGTAAGGAAAATCCTGTTGTGATTTTTAGTGCTTATATTTTCTAGTTCAAGAAATTTTAAACTGTGGTGTTTATTTAGACTAGCATAAGGTTCTGAGCCATGTGAACAGGAACAACTTAAAAAAAACAGTTCAGTATTTATAATTTTGTATTTGCTGCCCAAGAGATATAACTGTAAGGCGATGGGGCAGTCTTTCAAACAAACATGCTGAGAGTTATGCATCCAGGAGGGCTTGTCCTTTTCAAAGCATTCACCCAAGGAGGCTTCACGTTTGTCCCAATAATACCTTCATGGCTTAAAATGTTGTGGAGTGCTGTATTTTAAAACTGCCTCTGAATCTGCTAAGAAATAATAAAGAGCAAGCTGATACGTTATTTTGGATATCCTGAATTATGGTAGAGATGCATTTGACTTTGATGTAATCAAAAATCATCTTAGCTCAAACACAGTGAAGAAAATGCAGAGTATTGGGGGTGATTTTTTGATGTAAAAACAACAAGATGGGCTTTCTTGAATGATAGATACATAAACTAATTCTTGACATTGATTATCAAAGACGAATTCTGGAATCTTAAAACTTGGAATAAATGTAGAGGCTCCTAAGGTAGCTACTGTGAAGAACAATATATCTCTAGGTAAAAAATAATAATGTGTTTATGTTTGCAAAATAAAATTAGTTTTATTACTTTGTAGACATACTTTATAGGTGAAAAAAAATACTACTATCATGGAACTTTTTATAAGCAAACTTCCAAATGTAAGTAGAATTTCTCTTATCCTTTCTAAGCTTTTTGAGAAATCTGAATTTCTAATAATGACTTATTCTGAATCTTCAGGTTTCGAAAAAGTAATGTTTACCATTTGAAAAGCAAGTGCTATGAGATTTCACTTCACCTTTTTCTGATTAGCTTCGTTACCTCTGCTCTTCAAATTTTTACTCAGGGTATCCATCTTTGTTCACCCTGAGAATCTCAAAGTGTATTTTTTTCACTGTAAAAATATCATTAAGCTTTTGAACCAAGGTAGAAAATAAAGTCTAAGCTGAATGTTATTAATTGTTCCATATTGTTTTAAGCCCTTTTTTGTTACATTAGTAACAATCAGATGCCTTTCGATTTTAATTTGGGACCCTGTATCTTAGTAAATAAAAACATCAAATTATAAGAAGTCTCAAAGGTTTTGTAAAATAAATACTCTCAGTGTTGGGGCTCCTATTGTTTTTCACTTCTGCTAATAAAAACTCAAAAGGCAGAGTTCAAACAAGTGGCTGGACCACATTTCTGTAATGTAGATTCCTGGTGGATTCTTAGAGTTAACGGAGGTGGAGCTGATGCATCCTGCTTCATCAGAGCGTTTCCAAATTTATTCTACCACATCCATCTTCATCCAGGTCAGCCAGGCCCCTATTTCTTCACTGCTGAGTTCAACTAATAAAAAGTAAAATGGAGCATGGAAGGCAGAGAAAATTGTTATCTTTTTGTGAAGAGGCTAAGACAGCTAAATTGTGATACAATTTAAACTGTTCAAATTCAACAGGTTTGATTGGAAAATTAGGTGACCCATGTAGTTAGAGATCAAAATGGTCACAAGTTTACAGTTTTAAAAAGTCGTAGTGTGGTGTTTTTACTACAGCCTCTCAGAATATTATTTTATTTCACCTGGTAGTAACTGTTGCACAAATGACTATTGTTTTGCAGTTTGGTGATTTAAATGCTGTGTCTCCTGGAAATCTGGATAAAGGTAAGAATTGAAAATAATGTACATTTTTAAGAACTTTTTTGAGTAAGAAGAAAATGTAGTATATGTACATATATAAAGTTGTATGTACACATGCATTTCCATTTTGTGGAAATGGCATAGAATCCTTGATGAATGTGACAGCTCAGTCTTTTGAAATGCTTCACTATTTCTCCAGTTTTATGCTTTCTTTATGTAATGAATATTAAGTGCAAGAATTGAATTTAAATGCAGTTTAAACTCTTCTTGACTTTTTGCCTGCAGTTGATTACAAGTAACAAGAAATTCTTTCTGGCCTTCACCGAAGTCCTGGAGAAAAGTGATAAAATTGGGTCAAATATTTTTATTCAGGGCCCACTCAGCAAGAAAAAGATTCCTCATCCAACCCAAGTCACTAATTCATAATTTTCATTAGAAAGGGAACTCAGAGATAGCAATGAAGTTTACTATAAAAGCACAATCAGTTTTGGGGAAGTAACACATACACTTCTTGAATTTTCATGTTAGTGTTGACATTCTAATATGAAAACCCAATATATAGTTCTGAAGAAACTCACAACCTATATCATCAGAGTAAAAGGAGCAGGGCTCAAGGGAAAATGAGGTTGGAATAGAACACACACGCACAAACACTCCTGAAAAAATATTCTAACTCAGATTTAATTTTAATGTAAAATTTCTAATAAGTAAGCACTGCAGAAAGTGTACACCTTTCTTAAAACACACACACACAAAGTGAAGGTTTAAGGAATTGAGTTTTGGAGTTAAAGTGTACAAAGACTGGGAGGAACTATATCATTAACCCTTCCAGGACAGAGCCAGCAGGGAAACTGAGGCATGAGGAAGGATGTAGGAAATCTGCACACAAGGTTCTGTGCTGTTCTCTTCAGGTTTCTGTACCAGGGTCCTCAGTGTTCAGCTTCAAGCCTTCCTGGTGGTGGAAGACAGTCATGTGCCGGGAAAGTCCTATGTGAATATCACTAAACTCCTGTCACTGTTTATCAACCATGTACACCGCAATTCCCTTTTTAATAATTTGCATAATAGCTCAATAATAGCAAAACAGGAAAAAGTAGAAAATGGTAGCACCTATAAAATAGCTGCAAATATATATTATTTAGGATTAACTGAAGAAACATCAGAAAAGTAAATCAATGATGAGGCCAGTTTGTCATTTCAGAACAGAAAAGGAGCTGTTGAACGTTGGAGCAGGTCCAACGTAAGACAACCCTCATGATGCACTGATAAAGCCTCCTAATTCAGATTCAGGGATTTCATCCCAGGGTGCCTGGAGGTGTCCTAGGAATGTTGCTTCTGGGCCAGAAACTGACTGGCAGCCAGTCTTCTTTGTCACATGTTGAACCAAAGTCTTCAATAAACTTCAGTAGCACCTAGTTTTCGTTCTTTTGTTCTGAATTCCCATAACTTCAAGTAGGTTCCTAGGAAATATCTTGAATTTTATAGAAGTCTTTCTATAAAGACTTGAATTTTATCTTTAGTCTTTATAGAAGCTTAAAATGTCTGTGGGAACTAGAGAAAGGGCTTGCTTTTGTGCTCCTGTGCAGCCTGTCCAAATGAGCCCTGTCACTCACTACTGGAGCTGAAGCAGGGTGGTCGCAAACACTAGAGATTGTTCTGTCCTTCTCCCCATCGCCTTTTTCAGGACATCCCGCTCTCTCTCCCCTTGCCTGCCTTCTTGAAATGATTTTTTTTTCTTTTACTTCTGCCTCTTTTATTATTTTGGCACTACTTTTTAGTCACAGAAAGTTGGTGGAGAGGAGCCAAGAGCGGTGTGACTTGCCCTCTCCTTCCTGGGTGGCTCTGCTGCTCGCATTCACTCCTGACTGGATGCTTCTTTTTTTTTTCCCCCTTTTATTGTTTTTGCCATACAATGCCATGATATCACCATGGGTTTACATATGCTCCCCCTCCAGAACCCCCCTCCCTCCTCCCTCCCTCCTCCCTCCCCCCAGGAAATCTCGATTCACCAGCCCCGAGCATCAATCCTGGGCTGGCGATTGATTAGACATATGATAATTAACATGTTTCAATGCCATTCTCCCATATCATCCCACCCTTACCCTCATCCACAGAGTCCACGAGTCTATTCTATACATCTGCATTCCTTTTGCTGTCTCACATGTTGGGTTCTCGTTACCGTCTTTCTAAATTCCATATATATGTGTTAATATACTGTATTGTTGTTTTTGCTTCTGGCTTACTTCACTCTGGATAATGGGCTCCAGTTTCGTCCATCTGAGTAGAATTGCTTCAAATGAATTTTTTTTTTTAATGCTGAGTCATATTCCATTGTGTATATGTACCACAGCTTTCTTATCCATTCGTCAGTTGATGGACATCTAGGTTGCTTCCATGTCCTGGCTATTGTAAACAATGCAGCGATGAACATTGGGATACATGTGGCTCTTCCAATTCTGGTTTCCTTGGTGTATATGCCCAGTAGTGGGATTGCTGGGTCATATGGCAGGACTATTTGCAGCTTTTTAAGGAACCTCCACACTGTTTTCCATAGTGGCTGTACTAGTTTGCATTCCCACCAACAGTGTAAGAGAGTTCCCTTTTCTCCACATCCTCTCCAGCATTTATTGCTTGTAAATTTTTGGATTATAGCCATTCTGACTGGTGTAAAGTGATACCTCATTGTGGTTTTGATTTGCATTTGTCTGATAATGAGTGATGTTGAGCATCTTTGCATGTGTTTGTTAGCCATTTTTATGTCTTCTTTGGAGAAATGTCTGTTTAGTTCTTTGGCCCACTTTTTGATTGGGTTGTTTATTTTTCTAGAATGGAGCTGCAGGAGTTGCTTGTATATTTTTGAGATTAATTGTTTGTCCATTGCTTCATTGGCTATTATTTTCTCCCATTCTGAAGGCTGTCTTTTCACCTTGCTTATAGTTTCGTTTTTTGTGCAGAAGCTTTTAATTTTAATTAGGTCCCATTTGTTTATTCGTGTTTTTATTTCCAATATTCTGGGAGGTGGGTCATGGAGTATCCCTCTTTGGTTTATGTCAGAGAGTGTTTTGCCTATGTTATCCTCTAGGAGTTTTATAGTTTCTGGTCTTATGCTTAGATCTTTGATCCATTTTGAGTTTATCTTTGTGTATGGTGTTAGAAAGTGTTCTAGTTTCATTCTTTTACAAGTGGCTGGCCAGTTTTCCCAGCACCACTTGGTTAAAGAGGTTGTCTTTTCTCCAGTGTATATTCTTGCCTCCTTTGTCAAAGATAAGGTGTCCATAGATGCGTGGATTTATCTCTGGGCTTTCTATGCTGTTCCATTGATCTATATTTCTGTCTTTGTGCCAGTACCATACTGTCTTAATGACTGTGGATTTGTAGTATAGCCTAAAGTCAGGTAGGTTGATTCCGCCAGTTCCTTTCTTCTTTGTCAAGATTGCTTTGGCTATACGAGGTTTTTTGTATTTCCATACAAATTGTGAAATTATTTGTTCTAATTCTTTGAAAAAGACCTCTGGTAGCTTGGTAGGAATTGCATTGAATCTATAGATTGCTTTGGGTAGTATACTCATTTTCACTATATTGATTTCTTCCAATCCACGAACACGGCACATTTCTCCATCTGTTTGTGTCCTCCTTGATTTCTTTCATCAGTGTTTTATAGTTTTCTATATACAAGTCTTTTGATTCTTTAGGTAGAAATACTCCTAAGTATTTTATCCTTTTTGTTTCGATGGTGAATGGAATTGTTTCCTTAATTTCTCTTTCTGATTTCTCACTGTTAGTGTATAGGAATGCCAGGGATTTCTGTGTGTTGATTTTATATCCTGAAACTTTGCTATATTCACTGATTAGCTCTAGTAATTTTCTCGTAGAGTCTTTAGGGTTTTCAATATAGAGGATCATGTCATCTGCAAACAGAGAGAGTTTTACTTCTTCTTTTCCAATCTGGATTCCTTTGATTTCTTTATCTGCTCTGATTGCTGTGGCCAAGACTTCCAAAACTATGTTGAATAGTAGTGGTGAGAGTGGGCACCCTTGTCTTGTTCCTGATTTCAGGGGGAATGCTTCCAGCTTTTCACCATTGAGGATAATGTTTGCTGTGGGTTTGTCATATATAGCTTTTATTATGTTGAGGTATGTTCCTTCTATTCCTACTTTTTGGAGGGTTTTTATCATAAATGGATGTTGAATTTTGTCAAAGGCTTTCTCTGCATCTATTGAGATAATCATGTGATTTTTATTCTTCAATTTGTTAATGTGGTGTATTACATTGATCGATTTACGAATATTGAAGAATCCTTGCATCCCTGGGATAAAGCCTACTTGATCATGATGTATGATCTTTTTGATGTGTTGTTGGATTCTATTTGCTAGAATTTTGTTGAGGATTTTTGCATCTAAGTTCATCAGTGATATTGGCCTGTAGTTTTCTTTTTTTGTGGCATCTTTGTCGGGTTTTGGAATTAGGGTGATGGTGGCCTCATAGAATGAGTTTGGAAGTTTACCTTCCTCTGCAATTTTCTGGAAGAGTTTGGGTAGAATAGGTGTTAGCTCTTCTCTAAATTTTGGTAGAATTCAGCTGTGAAGCCATCTGGACCTGGGCTTTTGTTTTTTGGAAGATTTCTGATTATGGTTTCAATTTCTGTGCTTGTGATGGCTCTATTAATATTATCTATCTCTTCCTGGTTTAGTCTTGGAAAGTTGTACTTTTCTAGGAATTTGTCCATTTCATCCAAGTTGTCCAGTTTATTTGCCTATAGTTGCTGATAGTAGTCTCTTATGATCCTTTGTATTTCTGTGTTTTCTGTTGTGATCTCTCCGTTTTCATTTCTAATTCTTTTGATTTGGTTCCTCTCCCTTTGTTTGTTGATGAGTCTGGCTAATGGTTTGTCAATTTTATTTATCTTCTCAAAGAACCAGCTTTTGGCTTGGTTGATTTTTGCTATGGTCTCTTTTGTTTCCTTTGCATTTATTTCTGCCCTGATCTTTAAGATTTCTTTCCTTCTACTAGACCTGGGCTTCTGCATCTCTTCCCTTTCTAGTTGCTTTAGGTGTAAAGTAAGGTCATTTATTTGATTTTTTTCTTGTTTCCTGAGGTGAGCTTGTATTGCTATGAACTTTCCCCTTAGCACTGCTTTCACAGTGTCCCATAGGTTTTGGGCTGTTGTGTTTTCATTTTCATTCGTTTCCATGCATAACTGAATTTCATTTTTGATTTCTTCTGTGATTTGTTGGTTATTCAGCAGTGTGTTGTTAAGCCTCCATATGTTGGAAGTTTTGAAAGGTTTTCTCCTGTAGTTGATATCTAATCTTACTGCATTGTGGTCAGAAAAGATGCTTGGGATGATTTCAATATTTTTGAATTTATCAAGGTTAGATTTATGGCCCAGGATGTGATCTATCCTGGAGAAGGTCCCATGTGCGCTTGAGAAAAAGGTGAAATTCCTTGTTTTGGGGTGGAATGACCTATAGATATCAATTAGGTCTAGTTGGTCTATTGTATCATTTAAAGTTTGAATTTCCTTGTTACTTTTCTGTCTAGTTGATCTATCCATTGGTGTGAGTGGTGTATTAAAGTCTCCCACTATTATTATGTTGTTGTTAATTTCCCCTTTCATACTTGTTAGCATTTGCCTTACATATTGTGGTGCTCCTATGTTGAGTGCATAAATATTTATAATTGTTATTTCTTCTTCTTGGATTGATCCTTTGATCATTATGTAATGTCCATCTTTATCTCTTTTCACTGCCTTTATTTTAAAGTCTATTTTATCTGATATGAGTATAGCCACTCCTGCTTTCTTTTGGTCTTTATTCGCATGGAATATCTTTTTCCAGCCTTTAACTTTCAGTCTATATGTGTCCCTAGGTTTGAGGTGGGTCTCTTGTAGACAACATATATAGGGGTCTTGTTTCTGTATCCAATCGGCCAATCTTTGTCTTTTGGTTGGGGCATTCAGCCCGTTTACATTTAAGGTAATTATTGATAAGTATGGTCCCGTTGCCATTTATTTTATTGTTTTGGGTTCCAGATTATCTATCCCATCCGTGTTTCCTATCTAGGCAAGTTCCTTTAGCATTCGTTGGAGGGCTGGTTTGGTGTTGCTGAATTCTCTCAGTTTCTGCTTGTCTGAAAAACTTTTGAATTTTCCTTCAAATTTGAATGAGATCCTTGCTGGGTACAGTAATCGGGGTTGTAGATTGTTTTCTTCCATGACTTTAAGTATGTTTTGCCATTCCCTTCTGGCCTGAAGCGTTTCTATTGAGAGATCAGCTGTTATCCTTATGGGATTCCCCTTGTGAGTTATTTTTTGCTTCTCCCTTGCTGCTTTTAATATTTGGTCTTTGTATTTGATATTTGTTAATTTGATTAATATGTGTCTTGGGGTGTTCCGTTTGGGGTTCATTCTATTTGGGACTCTCTGTGTTTCTTGGACCTGAGTGGCTATTTGCTTCCCCAGTTTAGGGAAATTTTCAACAATTACCTCTTCAAGAATTTTCTGATGGTCTTTCTTTTTGTCTTCTTCTTCTGGGACTCCTATGATTTGAATATTGGTGTGTTTAATATTGTCCCAGAGGTCTCTAAGATTGTCCTCATTTCTTTTAATTCTTTTCTCATTTTTCCTTTCTGTTTCATTTATTTCTGCCATTCTGTCTTCTACCTCACTTATCCTGTCTTCTATCTCTGTTATTCTACTGTTGGTTCCCTCCAGGATGTTTTTGATCTCATTTATTGCATTATTTATTGTATTTTGACTCTTTCATTTCTTCTAAGTCCTTGTTAAAGCTTACCTGCATCTTCTCAATCCTTGCCTGCAGATTATTGAGTTTGCTCGGCCTTTAAAAGTTCTTTCGGTGTATTTATTGGGGAGAGAGTGGTCTCCCCGTTCTATTCCTCCGCCATCTTAGTTCCTCCCCTCTGGATGCTTCTTGAGACATAACCACACTAGCATATTCAGAACCTAAGACTTGATGTGAAAGCTTTGAAGAAATTTTTGTGGGTCTTTTGACATAAAATGATAATTTAACTTTTTCCAGATAATGGAAGTAATATTAGCTCTGTAGAAAGATATCAAATAATGCAGAGAATTAGAAAGTATAGAAAGTGAAAACTTCATAGTCAAAAGCCTGAGAGACTTCTGGATCCTTCCAGACCTATTTTTGTTTGTTTCTATATATAAATCCACAAAGGTATCATGAAGGTCAGTGTTAGTTACTCAGTCATGTCCAACTCTTTGGGACCCCATTAACTATAGCCCACCAGGCTCCTCCATCCATGGAGTTCTCCAGGCAAGAATACTGGAGTGGGTAGCCATTCCCTTCTCCAGGGATCTCCCCAACCCAGGGATCAAACCTGGGTCTCCTGCATTGCATTGAGAATCTCCTGATTCTTCACTACCTGAGCCACTAGATCCTCTTATTGAAGCAAATGTCTATGGAATGTAGCCCTCTCCTGCAGCCCTCCAGACCTTTGGATATGTCTGACAAACTGCAATGTTACCATCAAGTCCGTTTTCCAGAGGCAAAAGGTAACTGGATAAAGTAGGTGAGCCAGGATGTCTTGCCTCGTCTAAGAGAACTTTTCTGTATATCGTTTAATGCAATACAGATATCATTTCTAGTCGATATACCTAATATCAACCTTTTTAATCACCTAGCATTCCCAGAAATGCTGCTCCTGGCAGCCACACACTGTTTAATCTGCACAACCACATATGGAGGCTCTGTTATTCCTCATCATTTCTCTCTGGAGCCATCTTTGCACCAGTTGATAGGAAAAGGAGAAAAGTCAAGGAGCCCATTTATGTTGAGAGCTATATTAGCAGAGCTTCTGTAGGTATGCCCCCAAAGGGTAAAACTAGCCTCAACACCCCTTAGAAAGAGTCCAACTGACTTTTTCAGTTACTAGTTACACACTCATTGTATGTAACATGCCGTAGAATGTAATGGAGATCTGATTCTGTTAATACAAGTGACCGTAAAAAGTAAAAATATCTAAGAGTAAGTATAGATTTATTTATAAATGAAGTTTTGGTGTAATTATATGTGGGGATTTTTGTGGGGGAAGGGTAAACAATAAAACATATTGAAGATGAATTTTTAAAAAAAAAAAAAGGTTTTTTTTTCTGGCTGCACTTCACAGCTTGTGGGATCTTAGTTCCCCAACCATGGATCAAACTCAGGCCCCCAGCAGTGAAAGTGCAGAGTCTTAACCACCGCACCATCAGCGAATTTACAATAAAAAGATTTCCGAAGCAGAAATATGTCTCTAGCTGTTTAAAAATTAGCACTCATGAAGAGGCATTTTCTCCACTCCTCTGAGGAGAATCTTACACAGTAGTAAAGCTGTGTGTGACCATTTTCTCTCTCTGCTGTGCTTTTGAATTTTAATAGCACATGCTGGAAAAAATTAAATAGTATTCCATTATAACAATGTTTTAGTTAATATAGAATGTATTAAAATTTGGAGGTAATAGTGACTACTTAATACACATAATTCCCAGAAATGAATACCAGCTATTAACAGAGACTATCAGTGTTGCTAGGAAGGAAATTCATTGTGCTTTTTAAATCTGATACTGCACCTCAGTCTTCATAAGTTTTTGTAAGGAAAGTTAAGGGTCTAGTTAATATTGTGATTGACAACACTCGTGTGCACAGAGGTGTGTACACAGCCCCTGCTTATATATGCTGTATTTTGTGAATCCACATAGTTCCTATCTGTATTAACATGAGCACAGATGAAATTTATATCTAGTGTAGGTCTTCAGAGGAAACTGTACTTTTTTCTTTCTTCCTTTTTTTTTTTTTAAGTTATCGTTTATCAGCTCAGTACATTCCCTGCAAACCAGCATAGTGTACCAAAGTGCCTACTTTAAAATGACACAAGTTATGCTACTATTTAATGTAAAACTTTAGGAAACTACAAAGGTCTTCTTAGAACTATTAAAAGTACGAACCACAAACAGGTCAAGAATAAAGTACCTTTGCTGTGTTTAAAAGAGTAGGGTGCTGACACAGGTAGAATCCATTGGAAGGAAAACCCACAAGCTTTGTCCTCCAAGAAGGGCTAAGGAGTTGCTTTCCTAATGTACTATATTAAAGTGTTTCTAAAGCATGTGTGGATTGCCCTTTTCCAGTTTGTGTTCAAGTACTAGTCTTGGTATTATTTGTTTGTGCAGATGAAGGCAGTGAAGTGGAAAGTGAAATGGATGAGGAATTAGATGACTCTTCAGAGCCTCAAGCCAAAAGAGAGAAAACGGAGCTGAACCAGGCGTTTCCAGTGGGTTGCATGCAGCCTGTTCTCGAGAGTGGCGTGCAGCCAAGCCTCCTGAATCCAATTCACAGCGAGCACATCGTCACTAGTACTCAGACTATCAGACAGTGCAGCGCTACAGGAAATACCTACACTGCAGTCTAAAGGATATTAAAGTGTATTTTTCCAGCTAACATTAACCCTGTTGATATTGGGCTTAAGTTGAAATTTTAATAAGCCTGAAGGTCGACTGTTGTCAAATACTATCTGTGCTGAACATTACCTTTTCAGAGTTGTGAAATGGAATGGGTGTATGTATTTTGCCAGGTCTTTTTTTTTTTAACATAAACAAAGTTATTTGCCTCTTAATAATGAGTTTTTTTCCCTTAGTTTTGGTGTCAGGAAGGATTTTTACAACACTTAATGTCAATGTTTTTGTTTTCTTATAATTAAAAAGTAATTTACATTTTTGTAGCTTAAAATATTTTATTGTTGATTGTTAGTCTTGGTGTATGATTTCATGTGTAAGTTTTTAATTAGATGCACTTCTGTGAAATATCAAAAGAAATGATTTTCTTTGATTTACACTGGAGGCATGCACATTTGGCAGCAGATGCATCAAATTTGCTTTTGAAAGGTGCTTTTCATCGGACAGAACCACAAGACACTATTTTGATAACATTTTCGAATACGGAGAGAGAATACAAAGCATTTTTATTATAGTGCTAGAGGGTTGGGAAGGTCATCTATTTTTCTCTGAAGAAAAATTGAGCTGTGCATTTATCAGTTCAGGGTAAATGACAGAATTGCAAGAGATTATGCTAATAAGTACATAATTTGTGTACATAATTATTAAACCATGTTAATGCAAGCTTCCGTTAAACATTGAATTCTAACTGTTATTTGCATACCAATTCCTCTGTTTAAAGACTACTGATTCTGTATTTGGGACCACTGCACAGATGCATTCTGCTGTTGAGTGGGGCTGTTATAGTTAGATACTGAAGCTGAAAAAAATGACTTGACTTTTTTTTGTTTTGTTTTTAAGTGTACACGCTACTTATGCTGAGCTGGACATACAGGAAACCATTCCATTTGGATGACTTTCTTTTATTCCAGGTCTTTTTCCTAATAGTAGTTCAATATGCTGCTATTGTAAAAGAAAATTTATAGAATGCAAGGAATGTAGCAACCTGCATATCGTTATTTCCTTCAAAATTATTTCCTGGTTTCTAAAGTACGTGGATTTAAATTTTAAACAGAACCTGAAGGCAGTGTAACTGGCATACCGCACTGCTGCCTACTTCCAATTCTGTAGGATTTGGATAGGTGGCTGGGTGGACCAGTGCCATTGAAGAATGTACATCAGGGATCATCGTACCTCGGCTATTACATGGTGCCTTAAAACAGAACTGAAGCTAAGGTTTAGTAAGGCTTATTTTGTTCATGTGAATTCCTTTTCAATCCATTTGACAAGGTGTGCCTGTCATTTTCAGATTGCCGAAGTGAGGGCAGGTAACATGTTCTTCAAAGGAAATTTAGGGAAAGCTAAGCAAAACAAAAAGACAAAAATCACTTCCCCTCTTTGAGTGACCATGAATTTATTTTTGTTCCTAGAGCTGAAGATTACTTGATTACAGATCACATTGCTTAAAGATTAAGGATCAGATTGCTGTTGTGGAGTAGCAGGCTAGTTTTAATTACCAACTTTGTTACATAAAATCATACATGTTTTAGACCATTCTTATCTAATTATAGTTTAAGAAAATTAACAAAATAAGCAGATACTTATTGAAGTGCATCTTTTCAGTCTAAATGTTTCTCTGTGTGTCTAGGTGTCTGTGTGCCCGTGCACACGGGAGTGTCCGTGGGCAGGAGTCAGCTACAAAGTTAGAAGGTGAGATCCCAGAGAGGGTACACCCATCCCTATTTTAATTTTTGTGAAAAGCGAGGTTCTTTTAAGCACTCAAATTATTAACAAGAAGAACAGGCACATCCATTTATTTAAATAGTTCTAAAAAAGCTAATTAGCAAAAATTAATAGAATACAAATACACGGAGCCAAAAAAGGGAAAGCACAAAATGATTTACAGATTATCAATGAGGCCTATGTTAAACTCAAGAGGTTTATCTTCTCAGTTTTATTAGGATGGGGGTGGGAGGTGGGAAGGAGAGGGTGAGCCAATCTAATCTGTTAAATTGAAAATACCAAATGGCTTATTAGGTAACACGTAGTACATTTCAGCTGCTGTTACCTGATTGCCTTAGACTACTCAAATAACTAAGATCAACAAAGCTTCTTAAGTTTAAATGATTTAGACATAATTTTTTTAATCGATTCAAATTTTGTATCATACAACTCACATATTTGAAAGTCTTCACTAGCATCCTAGCATCACCTTCTTTAAATATCATTTACATGATCATTTCCCCTTTTTCCTCCCCAAAAGGCAATGAGTTTGCACTATCACACACACACAAAGGCAAACAAACAAAACACCTTAAAGCTGCAAAGACGTGTATCTGCTTCATGGTGCATTAGAAAAGGTTTACAGGTAAAATTAAAATCTCAAAAGGAAAAAAATCATTCTTCATTATGACCCTCCTTTCTGAATTTTTTCACTTTCCCATTCACCACCCCCAGAACTATATTATATCTGTATTGGACCAAATGTATTTACTGGTTTCATCTTGTTTATTGAATGATTTTAAATATTTATTATCATTGTTTAATGTTGGATATATTTGTATCATGAGAGGAATCTGATAAATAATGGGCAAATTTAGGGATTGGGTACCCTCCAGGATTCAACATTTCTTCCAGTTGTTCACAGTTTGTTCTAAATTAAGACAGATTAGAGGAATCGAATATTATTACATTTCAACAAATATTACAATATTCTAATGTCTTTTATGAACATAGGAACATTGATTCTTTGTGACTAGGGTAGGCAGTTCTGACCAACAGATAAAATAACATCTGTGGTCTCTGTTATTTCCAGTTGTCTGTAATCCACAGAAAGACACACACAGCTTAAACAATTTTGATTTGGAATTGTGAAATATATTAGAAAATAAAAGCATAATTTATACAGTTGAGCAAATTGGAGCAAACATTGAATTTTCATTTTGTTATTCACAAAAACTATTATCTTTTCTAAATAATGTTATGACAGTAACACTCTTAGAGTAGATTTACTGATAAGTCAAAGTACACATTTTAAGGACCTCTTAATATTTCTTGACATTGTAATTAAATACTAGTCATGAAAGTATCTATCTAGACCCAGTGCTAGACTTTCGTTCAGTGAGGAAAAATGTGAGGAGGATATATTGGCTATTTTAAAGTTTCTAAAAAGATAGTTGCATGTAATATTGAGCATCATGGGTATAGTTTGACCTTCACATACACTTTGAGAATCATACCCTAAAGATTTGCATTCACAAAGCCAGTGAACAATGGGATGAAATGGCTGAAACATTTCCTTGGAACACAGAGCCCAATTTAAAATTTTTTCTCTGGATATCAAGTGGCTGGTCACTTTTTCAGGATTCTCATCCAAACTATGTTTGGACTGACTGTATAAGTCTTACTGCCTTTTCAGAAATCTGCTTTCCTTTTTGTGCTTTTTCTTGTACTGTATAGCACGGTTCATGCACCTCTCTTTAGATGGTGTACTTTAAAAACGAAAGTAAATTTTAGAAAATGATTTTTAACACTGCATACCTAAAATTAGTAGTGTGCATCATTGACTGCCTTTGATTTGTAGTAGACACATAAAAATGAACACGTTCTTGTAGAATGCTGTCAAAGTCATTCAGGACTGAATATGGTTTCATTACCGTAATCATGAACCTTTTTACATGAACGCACTCTAGAAGTGCAAATCGTGATGCATTTTCAAATTTGAAAAATTCTTCAGATGTATTTGAAATGTCTAAAATAATGCTGTGCTTGAAACATTAGTGTAAAAAAAGTGTAGGTCACTGTGATGTTGGTCCTCCTTGTGTGGACACAAGTAGAAAGTAAAAAACTTTGGCAAGTCACCTTTGTGTACAATTTGAGGCAGTGGTTATATTACAATAAATTGACCTTTGTTATAACCTCCCCTCCTACAAATTCCTGGTGAGAAAAATAATAATCATCAAAAAACTAACTTATGATTTGTATGAATCACACCAGAACATGGGGGAGAGGGGTTGACATGCAGTGCTACTGAAAATTAGGCTTGTCACTAGATCAGATCAACCTCCATGCGTGTGGTTAGAACAAATCAATTAATGGAATCCTAGTATTTCTGCAAGTTTGATGATTTTTTAAAAACTGGAATAGAAGCATTAATACAGTGCTGAGTTCTAGTATTAGCAAACCCCTTTAATGTAATGCCTTGTATTAACCCTTTGAGCATTGTAAGATATACAATGGGGGACAAAAGCCTTTCAGATCGTTTATTTAGACTTAGACCGGTGAAATATACTCTATATCCGAATGTCTAATTATGCTGTTTTTTTAAAGGGGGGGTAGGAAGATAAAGTGTTTCCATGCTGAACACTTGCATTTTATATACAACTCTTAATTTTCTTCAAGAGGGCTTGATATATTTATTCCCAAATATTCACTGCCATCTAAGGAAGTGTACTGTTTACAGAAAAAAAAAAATCAACTTTTCTAGCATCACATCATGACTCTAGAAAAGGAGGACAAATACATGGGCCTGTAGACCTATGTCATTACTGATCTCTGCACATTGAAAGTACCTAGATTGCCTTTAAAAGGTATGATAAAGAAAGGGTTACATTTTTTTTTCCCCAAACAGAAGATCTCGTTTATTTAGCTTTAGAAAGTACAGTTGTAAGTGAAGCCTTAGAAACGAGTGGATAAAGAAAAGCTGAACTATGGGGGCAGGTAAGCTATTTGGAGTTAGATCTCTCATAAAATATTGTTTGGGAATTTCATGTAGGGCATAATTTTATCTATGCTCCAAAACTTTAATACTTTGTCAAAAGAACTATATATAGATAGAATGGCACTTGATTTTAAGCTCATCTGTCAGGAGATGTTATGACTACTGCTTCTGGTATCTGTAAATGCCAGTGTGCTTACACAATTGCTGACTTTGTTCAAGGGCCTCTCTGCGTGCACTGGGCCCCCTTTGTCCCCTGCTCGAGGGAACTTGAGAGCCGTGTCATCTGCAGATGTGCTTGTTCTGCGCTAGCCAGGCGCTCATAAAGAGTGTAACCTATTCTGATGTCTGGTGAAAGGACATCCATAGCATAGTGCAAGTTTGCCGTAAACGTTGCTTTTTTTAGGCAGTTTAGGAAGTCAAACCATGCAAATTACTCATGTGTTAACATGCAATACTCAAAGGGTTTTAATTTAACTCTCTTCTTTTGAATTCTTCATGATGATTTACTGTAAATGCTTCTAAGTTTGCATGCCTTGATCATTGCTGCTAGTGATTTTATGTGCCAGTAGACCTGAGTTTAGTTTACCAATTTTACTTAAATAGTAAAAGCCACTTACAAAGTGACTGCCTAGGAGTTCTTTTTTTTTTTCCTTTTGGTTTGAAGTAATTGGTAATATGTCCTATTTTCAAAGATGTATTTTGTCTCGTATTTGGTTCTGGTATTTGATCCTTTCCCCTCCCCTCCACTTCTTTCCTTTGTTTTTTTTTAAATGAATTATGATGTTGGGATTGGAAGCCCTGAGTAATGAAATCTTTGGTAAGGATTGTTTTTATGTAGCTCAGTAATGAGGACAAGTCTTTATTAGAGGGATTATGATTCTGGGGAGGAAAAGAAAAAGTGAAAACTCCCACTGACTGTTGATAACCAAGTAAATTGTTCCTTCAATGAATTAATACTTTTGAACAAAGAATTGCCTTGTTTTAACCTGCTAAACACAATTTTAAATGACCCAGTAATGGAGGTATTGAATTTTATTCGTTTAAAAAGCATCTTTTGTACCAAAGCAAATTTTTTTCTCATTTCCATCATCAATTGGGACCTACGGTGGTGACCAATACGTTGGTTACAGAAACTATAAGTGAGTGCCTTGAGAAAACTTGGAAATTTGTGCCTGGGGTGGTAAACTTTTAATTAGGTTAATTGTAGTGCTTACCAATCAGTAATTCTACTATCACTCAGGGCTTTCGTACCTTCTAGGTAAAACTTATTTCATTGTGTTTTTTTAAAATATTGTATTTTTTTTTAAGTGCCATCATTTAAATTTCACTTAGTAAGTGGCAGATTACATTATTCAGTCCCACAAGCACAGAAACATAGTAACACTAGGAGATATTTGAACATTTATTTTACAATCGACTGAATATATTATGTAAATGAGGTAAGCAACTTTTGTAGAGATTGTATGTGTGAGATAATGTAATGTTCTTTTCCAGTTTTGGACTACAGTTGAATAAACTTTTTAATTATTTAAAAACATCTTTACCGAATAACATGTGATGGTTTTTTGTATAATGTATTTGATTTTGTAAATACGTATTTCCTGATGTGATTTTTGTGAGAAATGCTAAATCTTTTAGTATATCATGTCCTCTCAAAATTGGCAGGAGCTAAATAATAGTTTGTGGGCGATTTGTATTGTGTACTGTACAATAACTGGGGAACTTTTATAATTATAAAAATATATATTAACTTTTAGTGTGTTGTTTAAACAAATGACTGGAACATACTAAAGATATTAGTAGGATTTTTCTGAATATTTCAGACTTGAACTCAGGCTAGCTTCCTTGTGTTTTTCAAAACAAAATGGTGTCTTGTCTTTTAAAATCAATAAATTTGTTTCCTTGTTACAAATACATTTGAAATGGCTTGATTCCCTCCCCCAGCCCCACACACACCTCATATCATTGCCAGGAAGCATATATTACACTGCCTCAACTAGGGTGTCTATCATTCACTAGCTTAGAAACAAAATTAAGTTGTTTTCCTTTTTTGTGTCAAATGAAATTGGCAATATTTACACATGAACAGCACAAAAAGAGAAAACAAAATTATAAGCCCAGCAGGGTACAAATCTTACCCTCAAAGAAAATTAGTGATTGAGTGCTGTTTAATTTCAAAAGCTGTCAACATTCCCATTGTAAATCCAGATTTTTGGATGTTCATAATGTGTTTGTTTTGTGTCACTTCACATTGATATTTGGCACCCAAGTTTCTTGCTTAGATTGAAACAGTTTATTAAAATTCATTTTAATACACTTAAGATACCCTGCCTCAATTTTTTTTCTTCTTTGAATTATGTATTTACATTCAGGAAAATTCACCCTTTGTACAAAGAAATAAGAGTTCAGTTTCTAACCTCTTTTTTTTTTTTTTTTTGTACTTGGTTACTCTCGGAAATCTGAGGTTCCCTGGAGGCAACCACAAAATGAGGCGCCAGACCAGTGACGCTGGCAAACTGGAGAGAGGCAGAGGCACAGCACAAAGCCTGGGATCGCCAGCCTTCCATTCCCTGAGGCAGGAAGGGCGCCCCTAGGTCAGAGCTCCTAGACCAGCAAACCGGCTGCTCCTAGGAAAGTCTGGGGGCTTCTCTGGGTCAGCTGTCCGTGCAGTGCCCTGGGGGTGGGCCCCCAGCTCGACTGCCTCGCCGTTGCTCCAGCCCCGGGGTATCCAGGACCGCGAGCCCCCAGCCTCCCCGCGTCACGTGACAGCCGTGTCCGCAGTGCGCAGCCCCCAAACCCAGGCACCACACAGGTGCGAAAGTTCCTTCGAGTCAATACTGGCTCAGGAGTGCAGCAAAGGAAGAGGGCACCTGCCAGGAAGAAGAGAGAAAGACAAAAACAAAAACATCGCGCTGGCGCTGCAGCCAGGCGGTGGGGAGCGAGGGCCTGGTGCCTGCCTTCTGCCCCGGAGGAGGCGGTAGGTCCCAGGTGAGTGGGCCAAAACCCCACGCCGCTCCTAACGGAAGGGACAAGCCTGCGCGGAGCCGGGCCGGTGAGTGGGCGCTCCGGCCCTTTAGGAGCCCCTCTCAGGTTTGCTAGAGCCGTGTGGGTCTCCTGTTGGTTTTCAAATGGTTTAGGTATTTTAAGGGCTCGTCTGTGAGGCGAAGGTTTTAAAAGTTGGGCGGCCTGGCTCCTCAGGCAGTAGTTCTGGATTTTGAGTTCTCTTCTGATAGTGGGGCTGGGGTTGGGCATGAAGTTTACGGTGAGGTTGTGTCCCAGTCTCTCCTACCCAGTGTAATGTATTTTTGTTCCTGGTTTATCCAACATGTCGCAGTTGCTCAGCCAGCTTTTAGAATTTTATTAGAAGAAATTTGTTCCATCTGTAGCTCTAGATTCCCTGTGTCTATGAGAGACGTGAGTCAGGAATTTAATACTCAGGAACCTCTCTGTCTTGATCACTGCAGAATTCTCTGTATAGCATGGTACTTGGCATATTTTATAATTAACTAATTGATTTAAGCTGCATTGGTTCTTCCTTACTGCCAGCGGGCTTTCTCTAATTGCGATGGGGGAGGGGGGCGTGTTCTTCCTTTGGTTCCTGCGGCTTCTCTTTGCAGTGGCTTCTCTTGTGAGCACAGGCTCTAGGCGCCTGGACTTCAGTGGCTGCAGCTTGCTGGTTCTAGGCTCCTGGGCTCAGTAGTTGTGGTGCATGGGCTTAGTTGCCCCTGGCATGTGGGATCCTCCCAGACTAGGGATCAAACCTGTGCCCCCTGCATTGGCAGGCTGATTCTTTACCCTGGACCACCAGGGAAGTCCTTGGCATGAATTATTTAATAAACAAATACTTGTTTGAACTGAATACCTTAACTCATTATACCTAATGTTTATACAGTTTTAAGGTTCATGGTTTCTACCATTACAAATAATTCTTACAAACTCCTCTTGAGCATTCTGTCTGTGCATTTATCCCATTTTTCCTGTAAACACAGATTCTCTACACACATTTCCAAAAGCCTAAAATGGTAAAACTATTTTTGGAACACGTTGCTGAACTCTGTGAAAGCCTAAACCAATTTATAATTCCTTGAAAAACTCCCGAGATTAGTTGAAATCTCGAGAAACAAATTAGTTGAAAAAAATTGTTGTAAAGGCATCTTATGTTTGATCTAGAACTGTTTACCATTTTACAGGCAGAGAAATCAACACTTCAGAAAATTCCTGAATAATTTGGCAAATTGATTATCCAGCAAAATGATAGTTGATTATTTGGAAACTTTCCCTCTGCAATGGTCATATTAATTGTAAAGGCATTTTGAGCAAGTAAATATTTTATATCCCAAGTGGTCATCCTAAAATTAAACTTGGAATACGAGTTACAAATACAACACTAAGCACTTATGTTAACATATCATATCACTGTCATTTTAACTGTAGCCAGTTGAACATACCTACATATATTCTCAGAACACTTCACTATGTGTATTAAGGAACTGTTTTTTAAATTATGAAAAAAGAACATTTTAAAAATCTTTCTGAGCTAAAGAAATGACTCATAATCGTACCAAACTGAAAACAACCCATTTCCTTCAAATATAGAATGGATAAAGACATTACAGGCTATTTATGTAAGGAGTACCATATGCTAGTGAATTAAACAGAGTACAATTAACTTGATAAATTTCACAAACATTCCATGGAAAAAAGACAAACATGAAAGACTACATGTTACATGATTTCATTTATAAGTTCAAAACCAGGAAACTGCATACTAGAGTTTATTGCTTACCTTTGGAGAGGAGAAAACCCAACTTGGGTCTGCTGGCCTGTATGTAGTAAAGCCGGTCTACTGACGCTGGATTGTGGTGAAATGCAGCCTTTATTTCAGGGCACCGAACGAGGAGTCCAGGGCAGCTAGTGCTCAAAACTCCAGAACTCCCTGATGTATTTTAGGAAAACATTTTTAAAAGCAAGGTAGGGGGTGGTGAGTGGGGTCTAGGTTGTGTGATCAGCTCATGTGCAGTTCTGATTGGCTGATGGTGAGGTAACAGGGCAGTGTCACAGGGGCAGACACTGTAAATCTTTTGGTGCTAGTAGGTCTGGAGGCTACATGCTTATGGTCATCAAGTAGTTCATTTCTTCCATTTGGGGGTAGTTTTCACATCAATAAAACAACTCTGGAAATGTGCATCAGGTACTATTACCTAGGTACTTCAGTGAGAAGATAAAGCAGAGGATATGGAGAAGGGGTCTGTCCCAGGAAGACCTCATGGGGTACTGCTTGGTTACAAAAACACTTGCAATTAGAAAAGAGCAAGGTTTTGTGATGCTAACAACATTCTGTTTTTTGACCTATGTAGTGGTTATCTGTACATTTAGTTTAAGATAATTTATTAAACTGATTTTTTTTTAAACATTGAAGCTAGTCTGGGTTCAGTCTCCCCTAATGGCTTAAAATCCCAAATCCACCAGTTTTCTTAAGCCCAGGAAACATTTAACTTATGCATTTATATTGAAAGGCATCCCAAATGCTGTGTTCCAGATTTACATTTAACACATTATTTAATGATGTCTTGAACCAGAAGTAGCTATTGAAATGTTCTTGCTTCAGTAATCACAGCTGACTACTGCCTACCTGATTTCTTGTATCTTGTTACAAAAGGATGTTTTTGTTGGAGTTGATTTAACAAATAAATGCTAGGCATAATCTTTTTAGAAAAAAGTCTGAGTGCCTAATAAGTTAAGAGTAAGGATACACTCTATAACAGAATATCTTGGAGAGTCTCCCAGGTTTACAGGTTGTCAAGATCCTGCAGAAATGTCTCTCAGTGGTCTAGAGGGCCCAATGTTTGTCCACTTTGCCCAAATGGCTACTCAAATGATTACATCAGCAGGTTCTGTGCGTTAGAAGAGTAGATCTAATGAGCTACTAAAGATCATAGCTACTAAAGCTGTCTGAAGATCAGTAGCTCTGATCTTTAGAAGAAAGAGGCTTCATTGTGTATGACACCTGGCAGCAAACTAAGGCCTCAAAATGTGTCTGGGGGAACCCTAAGAAACAGAAGATATTATGGGCAGGAGATCACACCGTTTGTATTGAAGAAGTAGGGTGATTTACTTGCTTCATGGGTGTGCCATCACTACAGTATGCCCAATGCCAGTCAGGTAAACCCAGGATGTCATATGGCCATCCTGAAGGATTTGCAGAATCCAAACTACCACTCAGCTTATGACTAGTGAAACAGCAGCGGTCATACTGTTGCATAGAAATGCTTGTGCTAAGCAGTGTCATAAGAATGCAAAGAGCCAGAGAGGGGAGCTCCAGGGCTTGTCTGCCCCACTCCTCAAGTTCTCGCTGTCCTTGCTGGCTCTCAGCGAGCAAGTGGGGATGTCCACACTCACTGTGCTCCTCTTCAGTCCTGCCTCGCTACTCCAGCTTTTATTGTACTCAATTTTCTGGCACTAGAATGTTTCTGTATCTTATTTGAGGCCCAAATTCTTTAAAAAATTTTTTTTTAATGAAAGTATAGTTGATTTACCATCTTGTATTAATTCCTTCTGTATAGCAAAGTGACACAGTTATATATATGTATGTGTCTGTATATATTCTTTTCCATTATGGTTTGCCACAGGATATTGAGTATTATTCCCTGTGCTCTACAGTAGGAGTTCATTGTTTACCTATTCTATATATAATAGTTTGCCTCTGCTAATCCCAAACTTCCATTCCTTTCCTACTTTCCTCTCCTCTCCCTTGGCAACCATAAGTCTGTTCTCTATGTCTGTAAGTCTGTTTTTTTTTCCATAGATATGTTGATTTGTATATTTTAGATTCCACATATAAGTGATATCATTTGTCATTCTCTTTCTGATTTCCTGTGCTTAGTATGATAATCTCTAGGTTCATCCGTGTTGCTGCAAATGGCAATATTTTATTCTTTTTGATTGCTGAGTAATATTCCGTTTGTGTGTGTGTGTGTGTGTGTGTGTGTACATGCGTGTGCATGTGTATTTATATCATGTCTGCTTTATCCATTTGTCTGTCAATGGACATTTAGATTGTTTGCATGTCTTAACTATTGTAAATAGTGCTGCTGTGAATATAAGGGTACATGTATCTTAAAGTTTTGTCTATATATATGCCCAGAAGTGGGATCACTGAATCATATGGCAACTCTATTCTTAGCGTTTTGGGGGGAACCTCCATACTGTTTTCCATAGTAGCTACACCAATTTACAGTCCCACCAATAGTGTAAGAGGGTTTCCTTTTCTACACACCCTCTCCAGCATTTGTTATCTGTGTTTATTGTTGTTCAGTCATCAAGTCGTGTCCTACTCTTTTTGACCCCATGGACTGCAGCATGCCAGGCTTCCCTGTCCTTCACTATCTCCCAGAGCTTGCTCAAATTCATGTGTCACTGAATCAGTAATGGCATCCAGCCATCTCATCCTCTGCGGCCCCCTTCTCCTTTGCCCTTCAGTCTTTCCCAGCATGAGGATTTTTGTTTTGTTAGGTCCCATTTGTTTATTTTTGTTTTTATTTCTATTGCCTTAGAAGACTGACCTAAAAAGACGTTGGTAAGATTTACGTCAGAGAATGCTTTTTCCTATGATCTCTTCTAGGAGTTTTATGGTGTCATACCTTCTATTTAAGCCTTTAAAAGAGACCCAATTTCTTTGTAATGTGTAGGTGCATCAATTCTAACATAGGGTGTTTCAAGGTGGTTTCTGGGGGAAGGCATATCTGCTGTCATGTTCTGCTGGGAGAATTCTGAAGCATCACTCTCAACCACCTGCTTTTCCATGGGTAATGGAGTTTGTCTGAATCTGGTCCAAAAAGGATTTTCATTAGGAGTTAGGGCAAATGGACCCCTTTCCAAAAAGTAATAAAGTAAAATTGCACAGAAGTATACAAAGTTAAAAAAAAAGTTCTTCCTCCCAATCTAGTTCTCCTTTACAAAGGTACCAGCTAGTAAGTGTTCTGTTAACCAGCAGAAGGGGAGCTGGATATGAAATTTAAAAAATATTTTTGTAACAGTGAGTTTATGTATTGTGAAATTTACAACCACTTGCTAAAATTCTTGGGCTCTTGTAAATGGCATGCCCTCTCTCTAAAATCAGTGCATTTCAAAGTTTCCACTTGACATTTGGATGTCAGATTTATTAGGAAGCCTAAATGCATTAAATTATTTTGTCTGCATCATCAAGACAAATAGATACAGCAGGCACAGTTCCTCTGATCTTCTTGCGCAGGACTGAAGGACCTGAAGTGCTGGCTTCTCTTTCTGCTCATCAAGGGCAGCTACTTAGTCATGGGTTTACAAGAAACTTGTTCTTTATATTTGACTTTATATAAGCTTTTTTCACCCTAAGAATGAATTTGAATATAAAGATTCAAGGAGACCAAGATCAACCTATTTAAAACTCCATGACACACTCCACCAAGCAAAGATAAAAATGGGAAATGTGTGTAACACATGACTCATGATTCCTTAAACTCGGTGTTACGCACTGCACTGATTCACGTAACAGAATCTCTGAGAAATTAGAGTCTGAACCTGGTACAGCTATACAATGAGTGAGAATGATGAGTCTGGAGAGGAAGCTCATTCCAGAAGAGAGATGACAATTCCTTAACTCATGATGGCGAAGCCTAGACACCAGGGTGAGGTGCATAGCTGGTAGCTTAATTGATCTGATCAACCTCTAACACTCCTTCAGATTTGGGATATTTCTTCTCTGAGAGAAGCCAAAATTATGAAATTTGGATGTTCTTCATAATTGTCTGTGGATGCTTACCAGAACGTAATGCAGTTAGGGCTGGGCAGACTCAGCATTGGTTGGCCATGATGGAAGGGTGAACAGTGTTTTGTGGAGATGCTCTGAATGCTTGCGTCTTGGTGGGTGGCATAAAGCATAAATATTAGCTCATTTACTATCCCAACAACTCTATGGGATAGTTTCTATTATTTAAACCCCATTTTCTGGAGATAGTAAATATTTGTCAAGTGCTCTTTTAAACAACTTTTATAGGTAACTGCTGACCACCTGTTGTCACACGATGGCACAAACCTCAGAATGCCCTCATTCTTTAAATAGCTATCCAGAGGTCAGCCCTGGGTACCATCTGGTTCTTTGAAATAGTCAGCACTGATTTACCTGTGCCAGGGAAGGGGAAGTAAACGTTCCTGGTGGATCCTGCTGAGAGGCTCAGTGGGACCACTGGTAACATGGATGTAGAGGAGAAGCGAAGGGTGCGAGTTTCCCATCATGGTCAGGTGGCCTGTCTTCCGTCCCCACCCACGCCCTCTGTGGACCATGTGGCCGTGAAAATCACTCTTCTAAAGTTCAACTTCCTCATCTGTAAAATCAAGATAAGAATAGGATGTACACTACAGAGATTGAAAGAGGCAATACAGGGGTTTAGGCAGTAATCTATGTGGGAAGACCCAGGGCATGTCTGTGGGAGGGCCTGCAGCCCCCACCCTCCCCTGGGCAGCTCAGGAGGAAAGGCTTGGTCCATCATTGCTATAATTATGCCAGAGGGGAATGGCCTTTTTCTGAGATTCCAGTCTTTTGTTTTTGACGACTAGTAAGGTAGTAATGAACTCTTTTGGAGTGCTTTCAGGAGCGGTAACAAGTACTGATTCACTGTCTTCATTCTCTTCTAGACATTTTTCAGACATGCTTTCTTTGATTAATGCTTTTCTACCATTCACTCTATCTTGTTTTATTAATTATTCCTTGAATGTTTGTTGAACTTCATCAGTTTGAGCCACCTGGACCTAGAATTTCCTTTTCTTCAGAAGATTTTAAGTGACTGGTTCAGTTTCTTCCATGGTTGTGTTACAACTCAAGTTTTAAATTCCTTCTTAGGTTCAGGGGTTTGTTTGTTTTTTTTTTTCTTTCAGGTCAGTGTCAATAAGTTATATTTTTTAGAAAAATGTTCATTTTCTTTAGGTCTTTCTATCTCATAACATAAAGATGGTCCAGACATTTTGTTGTGTGTTTGTATTCACTCTGAACATTGTCTATTTTACATGATCGTTTCCTGTTTAACCCATGGACAAGTTGGAATTCTGTCTCACTTTCCAAACATAAGGAGCTTTTTTTAGTTAACTTGTGATTGATTTGTCACTTAATTACATTGCTGTCAAAGAAGAAATTCTGTACTGTTTCGGTCTTTTGAGATGTGTGTAGGTTTTACTTCATGACCCTATATATAGTCAGTTTCCTTAAATATTATGTATACCATAAAAGAATGCATTATTCAGTACTGTGTGCAGATTTTATGTACATCCATGTGCTCTAGTTTGTAATTATGTTGTTCATATTTTTAATGTTTATACTGCTATATTTTGTCTTCCTGTTCTATAATTTAGTCAGAAAACATGAGTTTTTAATCTTTTACTCTTGATTATGGATTTGTTTACTTCTTGTAATTCTGTGTTTGCTTGTTTGTTTATTTATTGGCAATGTTGTCACAAGTATAGCAACTTAAAATTATCTTTTCTTCCTGAAGGATCAAGCGTTTTACCATTAGGAAGTGGCTTCCTTGTGCTGCTTTTTGCCTGGAAGTCTGTGTTGTCTAATATTAATATGGATATACCAGTATTCTTTTCACTTGTCCTTTTTCATAATTTTACTTTCAGTTTTTATACATTTTAATGTTTTAGATGTGTTTCTTGTAAACAGATGAAAGTTAAATGTTTTCAGAAAAATCATGGATACTGGCAGGAACATTTACTCTATGCTGATATACTGCAGACATAATTAGGTTTCATCTATCATTTTGAGCCTTTATCATGCCTGTCCTGTGTTTTCCTTCTCTGTCATTCCTATTGGACTGAATAATTTCTATCATTACATTTCCCCTTCTGCTGGGTAAGATGTCATGTACTCTTTTTCTATTCTTTTATTGATTGACTTTAATATAGTACATAGTATCATACATAATATATATTATTATTAACTATATGTATGATTAAGATCTAAAAGTATCAATACTTTTACCTTTATCCTGGATAATACACAGGCCTTAGAAAAATTTAACTCCATTTATTACCTACTCAGTTACATGTTATAATTGATACATTAGAACTGTGTGTTTTAATTCTAAATGTAAGAAAAACACAACTCATAGTTTTTACTGTAGTGCATGTATGCTAAGTCTCTTCAGTGTCCAGCTCTATGAAACCCCATGAACTGTAGTGTTCCTGCCAGGCTCCTCTGTCCATGGGATTCTCCAGGCAAGAATACTTGAGTGGGTTGCCATGCCCTCCTCCAGGGGATCTTCACGACACAGCGATTGAGCCCGAGTCCCTTACGTCTCCTGCATTGGCAGTTGGGTTCTTTACCACTAGCACCTTCTGGGAAGCTCTAAGTTTGTTTAAATTTATTTCTGTATTTACTTCCTTTGTCACAAACTTATGGTGTGTTTTTCTTAATGATCTCCAAATTATTCTCAATCTGTAAAACATTGTCAACTTCAGTTAACAACTTGGTTTAACACAGCTCTACAAATATTTATTATCAAATACTCAGATCAGTGGTAGAGAACCATCCACCTGCTGATTCCTGGATTGTTTGGGTGTGAAGGAACAAATATCCCTACTCTGACAGGTGGTCTGGATGCATGCTCAGTCTTGTCTGACTCTATGACCCCACGGACTGTAGCCCACCAGGTTCCTCTGTCCATGGGATTTCCCAGGCAAGAATAATGGAGTGGATTGCCAGTTTCTAATTCAGAGACTCTTCCCAACCCAGAGATAGAATCCACGTCTTTTGCATCTACTGCATGGGCAGGCAGATTCTTTACCACTGTGCCAGACAAGTGGTTTCCTTAGATGTAAAATAGCATCATAATAAATATACAGAGAGTTTTGCTGTGCTGTGCTTAGTCGCTCAGTTGTGTCTGACTCTTTGTGACCCCATGGACTGTAGCCCGCCAGACTCCTCTGCCCATAGGTATTCTCCAGGCAAGAATACTAGAGTGAGTTGCCGTTTCCTCCTCCTACTCCTCGATTCCCAACCCAGGAGTCAAACCCAGGTCTCTCACATCGCAGGCAGATGCTTTACTATCTGAGCCACCAGGGAAGTCCTACAGAGTTTGTGCGGTAGGGTACGTAAAACATTGGATGCTGATGTGCCTTGTGGGGTGCCAGACACGTGCGAAGTCACGGCTCTCCACCTGCCACTGGCAGGTTGTGTGACACTAGGGAACACTGGTTTTCCTGTTTTCCTCACCTCTCCATGCTTTGGAGTATTGGACTTACACCCTGTTTCTGAAGGGTCTATGCTTCTGTGACTTCGGATTCATCATATGCAGTGTTTCTTCATGCACAGTCGTTTGGAGAGAGAGCAATGTCTTTGGCTAGAACTTCTTTCAAAATACATCCCCATGTTATCAGAGTCTTTTCATCTCTTCATTAAGCTATAGCATTGTCCCCACTTTCTCCTGTAAGTTTTTGGCACTTCACCTTTTCACCGGCATCACGCCTACCATCTGGGAGTGACTAAGCCGTGACAACTGAGTGAGCAATGGATATAGAAAACCAGGTGGGAACCCAGTTAGGAGCTGTCAGTGCTGAGACCGGAAGGCAAGGCCACAGGCCAGCTGCACAGGTGCTGAAGTGAATGGGAACCAGGGTCTGTGACGGGGCAGCCCCCCTGCTCAGATGGCAGGTATCTGCAGCCAGAGTGCACACTCCCAGTTAGGGAAGAGCCCATGCGGCTGAGGCTGAGTGTCGGGCAGAACCGAGGCTGGCATCCTCTCAACTACTAAGGCCAACACAAAACAGTCCTGTGCAAAATAACTTTTGCAGGTGCTCAGAACCAGCTGACAGAGTAGAGGAAGCAAAGCCAAAGGGAGGGAGGAGATTCAGTAGTTGGCCTACTTGTCTGCATAACCATCCATTTATTTGCATATCCATTCTTTCACTCATTCACTCAGGAAGCATTAAATACAAAGAGACTTCTAAGAATGTTCTTTAAAAAAAAAAACTTACTTACTTTGCTGTGTGAGTGGGGACTGCTCTTCATTGCGGGGCGCGGGCTTTTCTAGGTGAGGAGAGCCGGCTCTGACTGCATGAGCTTCGGTAGCGGCAGCACGGGCTTGGGAACTGTAGCTCGCGGCCCGGGAGCGCAGGCTCAGGAGTTGTGGCACACAGAGTTAGTTGCTCTGTGGCTTGTGGAATCTTCCCAGACCAGGGGTCAAATCCATGTTCCCTCCATTGGCAGGCAGATTTCTATCCACTGCACCACCGGAGAAGTCCCCACGGATGTCTTTAAATCCATGGAATCCACAAGTTTGCCTTATCTAAGAACATACTCTTTTACCTCCTGTGTATGAAATAGTGAACATAGTGGTACATTTAAAAAGATTGAAAGTTTTCATTAGCTTACTTCAGCATAATTTAGCTACCAGTAAGTAATGAAGGATGGAGCCAAGATGCATAGATACATATCTAGTCTGAAAATGGAAACCATGAAATTAGAAATGTGAGTCCCCTATAAAAAGGAGAGCACATTCAAATTATAAGGAAACTTTGAAACAATTACAGGTAACTTTTGCCTGTGTTACATCAAGTTGCTTTTTTTTGGAGAATGAGGACTAATTTGTGAGCTATAAAGACTGTAGATGTTTGTTAAGATGAAATGACCTAATTGCCAAATGCTTGCTTATTTTTAAGTAATCGCCATTCTTTGCTTTTCTGATCTTAAGTTACCAAGAGACAAATCTGTTCTCAAAGGTACATTATGTCTTTCTTTATCTTGAAATGCAGATCCTGACTTTATATTTTATGGAGATTTTTCCCTCAAATGTGGTCAGCAACTTTTTCTCTCTCTCAATAGCTTGAAAGGAGCACTTACAAGAATTCTTGGTGTTTCTCTTCATTCCTGCAGTTCCTCTGTGCTTTGTGAATAGTGCCACTGAATAATATGCTGCAGTAGTTCTGATGAAAGTGAAGGTTGCTCAGTCGTGTCTGATTCTTTGCGACCCTATGGACTATACAGTCCATGGAATTCTCAGGCCAGCATATTGGACTGGGTAGCCTATCCCTTCTCCAGTGGATCATCCCGACCCAGGAATCAAACCAGGGCCTCCTGCATTGCAGGTGGATTCTTTACCAACTGAGCTATCAGGGAAGCCCAGTAGTTCTGATTACCCTCTTCCAATGTTAATGCCATCTTTGCCCAGTATTTTGGTTCTGGCTTGTTTCTCTGTACACACATTTGACATTATGATTGTTTTGTACAGCCAGTGTTTCTTTTAGATTCGCCCACATGTCTGACAAATCTCATATTTCAGACCACCTATGTGGGGTCTCCAGGGCTTCCCAGGTAAAGAATCTGCCTTCCAGTGCCTTCCAGTGCCTTCCACTGCCTTCCCAGTGGTAAAGAATCTGCCTGTCAAGCTAGAGGTGCGGGTTAGATCCGTGGGTCAGGAAGACACCCTGGAGCAGGAAATGGCAACCCACTCTAGTATTCTTGCCTGGGAAATCCCATGGACAGAGCAGCCTGGCGGGCTGCAGTCCATGGGATCCCGAAAGAGATGGACACAACTTAGCAACTAAACAACAACAACACATGTGGGAACTAGCTGAAGAAAATCTTTTTGAATTTCCTGCAGTGGATAAATGAAACACTTTAAAACACTTTAAAATAATTTATATCAATACAAAGTTATATGTATTAACTGTAGAAATTTGAAAAATTTCTTTGAAACAAAACAACAATAAATTTGTGAAGAATTGACAACTCAAAGGAATTTGGGCTTGGGGTAATAAATGGTGAAGAAGTAACTAAGAAGATATGGGTTAGTTTAACAAGGTTTGTTTGTACAGACAACAAATTTCTTAGTCCTAAATTCCCTGTCTTTGGTGATATGAATGTCTTTCCTCCCCCGGTGTGAGACACTATTCACACAGGAGTTTTATGACCTGTTTCAGGGAAGAAGAGTGATCCAGGAGAGGTCAGAGTGATCTTCCTGCTTCTGCTGGGTTTTTTGTTTTGTTTTGTTTTAATTCCTTCAGCTTAAGATATTACTATCCCAAGGTACCATATTTTGGGTAGCACATCCTGAACTCATCACCTGCTCTGTTTTCATGTAATGATGTATAGATAATTATAGTAAGTCCTCTACATATGAACCAACTTTGAAAGATGCGAACATATGTTTGCATGTTCAGTCATGTAAGTTAGTTCATGGGTCTGGGATACATTGTCACAGGCCTGCATCCTCTACAAGTGGATGTGCTTTTGTGTACTTTACAGTACTGTGTAGAGTACAGTGGTATAGTATTTTTATTTCAAGCCCAGGATGTCTGGAAGCAAGCATAAAAGCAGGGGTATGGAGTTGATAGTGTTTTTTGGGTACCTAGGCTAACTTTGGTGGACGAATTGGACTTTGGAACGCACTCTTAGAACAGAACTCATTTGCATGTGGAGGACTTACTGGATTGTACACCGTCACAGTGTTGTTGAACCCAAGTTCATGGGCCCAGTGCATAGAGAGGCCAAACAAACTGAAACAGTGGAGTCTGGAACAGAGAAAGGCTTGTTACAGGGCCGAGCAAGGAGACAGATGGCCTGTGCTCAATAGACCAAACACTTCAGGGAAGTGTTCTTAAAGGCAGCATTAGGCAGGGGGTGGCGGGGTGAGAGGCTACAGGATGTGTGACTTTCTTTTCATTGGTTGGTGGTGAGATAACAGGATGGTGTTTCAGGAATCTAGCCTGGTTCCAACCAGTCTGGTGTCTATGTTTGTGCTCAGCCCGAAGTTACCATCTTTAGCCTGAGTGGGAACCTTAGTTCCTGTAAAAGAACTCAGAGATCTATTTCAGGTTGTTGTGTGTACCCCTTGAGGAGGAACGGGGGCCCATCTTTACTGTAGCACTGTTGTGTCTTGCCTGCTTTTCCTTTGTTTCTGTGTTCACTCAGTTCCCTTATCCCTAACTGTCTGAATCTCCCCTTTGGAACTCAGGGAAAGTCTGGCTGAAGGCTTTTTCCTACAGACAAGAAACAGGGGACATGGAAAGCCTTTTTCCTGGGGAGGGCCACGGAGGGTCCCGCTTCGTTTCTGCAAGAGGCTGTTCATTACCAGAGGCCACCCCAGGTCTGCCCCAGAAAACCCCGTACCCAGCGTGCTGCCGTGTGCGTGGCACTGTGGAACTGTGACCCGGAGTCACGTTCTTAAGACAGCAAGCAAGAGGTGCTGTCTGTTTGCTGTTAGTTCAGAACCAGAGCTCTTAACCATGGTGCTCTGATGCCCTGAACCCATATGCGCTGTCCAGCAGATTCCCAGGTGCTGGAGGGCTGTGGAGAATAGACCCACCTCTCTGGTTGAGAGCTATGTTAGTCTACAACCTATGCATGTAGACCGCAGTTTTGTCTCAAGTATGACAGTGGTGGGGGACATCCACCTAGTCTGGACTGAATGCGTGAGCCCTTCCCAGAGTTATCGGTTGAAGCCCAAACCCCCGGGTGCGGCTGTATTTGGCTATGGGGCCTATAAAGGAAGTGGTTAAGATTTAATGAAGCCATTAGGGTGGAGCTCTAATCCAGTAGGATCCAGGTCTCTGTAAGAGACACCAGACACCTCAGGCAACCTCTCTCTGTGTGGGCTCCAAAGAGAAGCCTGTGGACTAGTTGAAAGTTTGTTTAAGATACAAGAATCGCCAGCCCAGGTTTGCTGCTTGATACAGGGTGCTCAGGGCTGGTGCTCCGGCTTGATCCAGAGAGAGGGAATCGGGAGGGAGGTGGGAGGGGGGTTCTGGAAGGGGAACACATATATACCCATGGCAGATTCATGTCAATGTATGGCAAAACCAACATGATAATGTAAAGGAAATTAAAATTAAAAAAAACAAATAAAAATTTAAAGATAAAATAAAATACAAGAATCCACCTAACCTAATTGACACAGCCCCTGCCCAAGAAGAAAATCCTACAGCTGTGTGGAGATTTTGTTGCAAAGCATCTTCACCAGCTGAAGGTGTGCCTCGTGTCTTGTTCCAAGGCTCTGCCCACTGCTCGCATCCCCTCCTGGCTCCCCCGGCACCCCAACCCAGTGCTGACTCCAGCAGCACCAGGAGTCCCAGGCATCTGACAGGACTGTGTTCCTGCTCCAGTGTCTTTTGCATCAGTGAGTTCTCCACTCACTTTTGTAGTAAGTGATGTGGAGTCCTCCAGAGACCATGCCCGGCTGGCCATGTTTAGTCCTGAGCGTCTCAGCTGCATGCGAGAGGCAGGAAAGATTTGCAAGAAGGTCGGGGAAAGTACTTCAGGGGTCCCCAAGGCACTGCTTCCAGAGGCGGTTGAAAGACATCCCAGCAGATGTGTCAACCCTGCGCTGACTAAACAGGGAAGGAGGAGAGAACAGGCTTCTGGTTACTGGAGAAGGCGAACTCCGTGAGCATTCCACAGGGCGAGTGGGGAGTTACTGGGGGTGTGGAGCAGCCAGGGCTCCCAGATCGGGAGATCTCTGGGCAGGACAGTCCTGCCTCAGGGTAATCCCTTCTTAGGAAGGGTGCTCACCCCAAGTTTGCCAAACTTCCAGACTATAGTCAACATTAGCAAATGAGGATGAGTAAGATAAGAAGAGAGGGATTTTGGCTGATGGTGTTATAAGTTTTTAAAGACCATTTTATGGAGTATGTTGGGGAAGCTCTTACTCAAAGCCAACTAGAGCACCAACCTGAAAAATCACATCAGAGATGAGTTGTTGGGGCTGTGTGGAAAGAGAATGGAATTTAGAATCTAAGATGACTGGAGTTTGAACACTGATTTTCTAATGAAAGGTTTTCCTCCACTCTTCCCTCCCAAGGACTCTCCGTTTCTCTCTCATGAGGTAAATACCTTTATCAGTCTGTTTTGGTCCTTCCAGAGAGTTCTACATATAGTTAAGAACTTATTCAACACCTGACTTTTTTCACTTACCACCACATCATGGAGATTGTTCTGTATCAGTACATCTAGTTTCCTTCCTTATAAAAACCATATTGTATTCAATCATACAGATGTGCCAGATTCACTTAAAAACCTAATTTATGTAAGTTGTTTACAGTCTCTTTAAGCAGTGAATTTCCTTGTCTGTTTTTCTGATTTTAAAGTGCAGTTGCCTCAAAAGACATTTGGGTAAGCTCAACAATAAGATCATATATATTTCCACACATTTTGGAAAAGATAAATTGTTCCATAGCCACGATAACCAGAACTCCTTATAAACCAATGGATCAACAACTTGAACACACTTTTACAAACCAGCCAAGCAGTGTAAACCCTGGCTATTGCAAGCCAGTCAACCAGAGACCCACGCCAATAAATACACCTCAAATACAACCAAGCAACCAACCAACAGCCTCACCCAGGTAACCAGGCTTCTGCATACGATGTTAGCCTACCTGCACCTCTGAAAAGGTGCAACCCCTGAACTCTGTGCTTTCAAAACCAAACCAAACCAAACCTCAACAATTCCTTCTATGCAGAGACAATGTGCCTGAGCACTCATGCTTAGTCCTTCAGTGGTGTCTGACTCTTTGCAACCCTTTGAACTGCAGTCTGTCAGGCAAGAGTACTGGAGTGGGTTGCTATTTTTCTCCTCCAGGGGACCTTCCTGACCCAGGGATCGAACCCGCATCTCTTGTGTCTCCTGCATTGCAGGCAGATTCTTACCTGCTGAGCCATCAGGGAAGCCCATGCCTGAGTGTACCCCCCCTTTCTATAATCATCAATAAATTAACCTTTGTCTTAATTTCCGGTATTGAAAGAGGGAGGGTCTCATCATCCTTTGTTGCTAGAAATACTGTAAAATTATATTTTACACATTTATCTCTGCACATTTATATATTTCTCACGTGTAGACTACACTGTGACTCTAAACAATGTGCTGTACTTTGAGGCAGATTGAAGGAATTTCTGAGTACATTTCTGAGTTTTACATTTTCATCATAAAATTTATGCTCCTCATAAGCTTTGCTTTGACTCCAGTCCATCTCCAGTCCATTTTTGGAAGTGGAATTGCTGAGTACTAAGAGGTAGATATTTTGAAATTTGATGTGTCCTGTGCTCCAGAGAGGTTTACTAGTTTACACAGCCCTCATCAAAGAACAGGATGCTTATTTCTCTACTTCACAGTTAGTAGAATTTTAAAGATATTTTGTGATTCTAGAAAGTGAAAAAAGATTTAAAGATTTTTACTTCACATTTTCCAAACTGAACTTGAATATCTCATCCTGCGCATGTATATACACCTGATCCTATACACACACACATATATAATTTATATTTTGTGTGTGAGAGAGAATTGTTGGTTTATGCCACAAGGACCAAATGATCTTTGAAAATTGTCCTCAAGGCTGATAATTTCTCTCAGTTGTAGTGATATGCCTAAAGAACTAGAAAAGTAGTGATAATTAGGTTTTGTTTATAGTTTACCAGTAAATGTCTTACTGATCTTATTTGACAAATAAGAACAAGATTTTATTTGTCTTATTTCATTTCTGATTTTCAGAAAAAGACATTATTTGAAAAAAACAATCTTTTCAGGTACAAAGGAGGAGAAAAATTCTTTGAGTGTACTAGGGTTGAGGTGGTTCTCTGCCCCCACTTGTGTTAAGCCTGCACAAGTTAAAGTGGTTTTCTATTTTTAAAGAGCAGAGATTGCAAGTGCTCCGGAGCACAGCCCCTCTTAGCAGGTCTCTGGGGAAGATAATTGGCAGGTATCACTGAGTGTCGATGCAAAGCGCCCAGCATTGCCCACTCTGAAAGACCCAGGGACGGGTGAGTGCAGTATACCTGTGGGAGGCTTGGCTCCTAAGTAACCATTTGGGGCTATTTCTGTCCGTGGCCGGCAGCCATGTTCTTCCTTTATTGGGGAAGTTATTTAAAGTAATATTAATAAAATTCTTTGTGTGCTTCTCAGTCTTACTAAGCACTTTTGCACGCATTATTCCCCTTTGCTGTACCTTCCACTACAGAATTGCTTCTGTTTGGGGAATGGAAGCAAAGTTTACATTAGCCCAAATAAATGAGAATTAAGAGGATGATCCTGGCCATCACTCTGAGATTAGTTTTGTTGTTATCCTCCTCTTATAAAGGGAAACACTTGTGGCACAGAGAGGTAAAGAAGGTACCAGCTTGTGTGGCTGAGATGGACGCACACATCTATCGACTAGGAACGCTGTCTCTCTGCACCATAATAAACTGAAAACCAAATACAGGAACATCTGAAAATAGCATCTCTTCAGCAGTTACTGGGAATCCTTTTCTTAAGAGTGACATGATTTCCAAAGTATAAAAATTAGTGGCAGAAAAAGAAAAGACTTCATGCAAAACTATGGAATATTTGAATTCATTTTGAGAACTTTTTGAACTAATGCACAAGCACTGCAGGTTTAGTTCTGATGGCAAAGCTTAGGAAAGTGAAAGTGAGAGTCCCTCAGTCCTGTCCGACTCTTTGTGACCCCATGGACAATACTGTCCATGGAATTCTCCAGGCCAGAACACTGGAGTGGGTAGCCTTTCCCTTCTCCAGGGGATCTTCCCAACCCAGGGACAGAACCCAGGTCTTCCCCATTGCAGGTGGATTCCTTACCAGCTGAGTCACAAGGAAGCCCAAGAATACTGGAGTGGGTAGCCTATCCCTTCTCTAGAGGATCTACCTTACCCAAGAGTCAAACTAGGGTCTCCTGCATTGCAGGTGAATTCTTTACAAACTGGCTATCAGGGAAGCCCCAAAGCTTAGGAAAGCCTTTAAAATGGCCTATTTTGCCTTTATGTATATATGAAAATTTTTTTAAGATTTATCTTTATTGTCTGCAATTAGCTTGTATATGTTGACTCCTTGTGCAGCTTCTGTCTCAGGACCGAGCTGTTTATTTCTCCTTCCAAGGAAACACACTTAACAGAGCTTAGTGATATAGTGTCTTTGTACTTTTAAGAAATTCCTATTTTTAACTTGTACAGTAAAGCTGTCATACTAATAAATGTCCTCACACCAAAAATTAATTTGGATCCTTGAAAGGTAATATTTATGTGCTCTGTGTGTGTCAGTGTTCTTGGCAATCTAACTGAGCAGTTCCCCCACCCCCACCATCATTTTAAATTTGAGAAATTTGGCAGACCTATGGCAACTACTGAGCTGCAAATCTGCTTTGTGTTTGTAAATTCTAAGATTCTTCACTTATCCCTGACTTCAGTTTTCCATTAAGAAGAACTCAGAAAGAACAGGCAATACATTTGAAGAAATGAGAGACAAACTAGATTCTTAAACAAAACAGAAGGACCCAAGAGATCAGTAGCTCAACCTTTTTACTTTTTCTGGGAGCTAATAACCCAACTTTTAGACACCACTGTTGTCAGTCTTGGCTTTGCAGCTGCAGCTAGCAGTCTCAGTGGTCCCCTGAGGGGACCACAGCACAGAGGGCTGTGCTGGCTTTGCACCAACTCTAGTGGCATAGTCAGATTCTTGATTGTTAAGAATGCCTTCCTTCTCTAAACTGTTCATTTTTATTGCACCTAATATTTTGTGTGTATCCATTTTTAAATTCACACTGTGTTTTTACCACACGCCAAATACTGTCTTTTCTGATGGTCTGCTAAAAACCAGGAACTGGGTTAAGGGTGTGGATTCAACAGTGAGCAAAACGGATACTCAAGGGGTTTATGATAGTATGTGTGTGAGAGGTTAATTAAGTCATACCCTCCCCACCCCCCACATGTGGAGTTATAATCTCCAGTGAGCATGCTGAAGGAAAGGAATGAGGTGCCCTGAGAGAACGGGAAACTCCAGGCTGTGTTCTCTGGGCAGTGTTTTGCTTTCATGTGCATTATTCTTTTAATTGTCACGTCAAGTCTTTGACACCGGCACTTCTCTTCTCGCTCTGCAGATAAGGAAGGGGAAACATGGAAGAGGTAAAGTGCTTGTTGTGCTGTTCCCAGGATGCTCGTGGGACAGCTAACCATGAATGAAAGGGAAGCGCTGATTGGTTGGAGCTCTTTCAAATAATCCCATTCTTCATTTGTCCCTTCTGGAAATTTTGTGTCAGTGCATCCCCTGAAAAGATAAGCTTATTATTATTACAGCTTTGAAATTACAGGAAAATAGTTCAAAATGTTTGAGGCAAAACCAGCTCCTGACAAATACTTTGTTGTTTCATTGCTAAATCATGTCCAACCTTTTTGCAACTCTGTGGACTGTACCCTGCCAGGCTCCTCTGTCCATGGGATTTTCCAGACAGGAATACTGGAGTGGGTTGCCATTTCCATCTCCAGGGGATCTTCCTGACCCAGGGATTGAACCTGCGTCTCCGGCTGGCTGGCCGATTCTTTACCACTGAGCCACCTGGGAAACCCTCCAGCAAATACACATGTGTAATTGAACAATATAATTCTCCTTCATCATCTCTATGCAGTTCTTCGGTTTTCTGGATTAGCTGCTGCACAGTTTAACATTCAGCCTAACTTGGGATGCAACTGCTCCCAAGGTTACAACAGAGTTACTTAAAGTTTGGTTCACTGGTGGCAACCCAGCAGCATTGCCATCCCCTGAGATCTTGTTAGACATAGAATTATTTCTTGGGCACCACACTAGGCCTGTTAAATCTGAATCACTGAGGATGGGCCCAGCAATCTGCATTTTAACCATCTCTCCAGATGATTCTTAAGCATAATAAAATTTGACCAGCATTGCCCTTCAGAATGTGGAGAAGTGCTAAAACTAGCCTAAAGGTAAATCTGCAACCATATGATACAGAGGAGAATCCATGTAAACCAATGAATAAATATCAGCTATTCTACATAGTGAAAATAGTAGAGCTGGAAGGATGCATGAAGATTCACTGGTGAGGCAACTTTTTTTTTTAATTTATGGAGAAAGTGAAAAGGGTAAGCATGTGGTATAAAATATATACTGATGCATTTTTTATAGCATCTGTTTTATTCTTCCTACTGTGTTCTCTAATAAATCAGATAATAAGGTATATTCTGGCTTATGGTCATTGCTGAGAGAATAAGAAGTGGGTCAGTAAGCTTACTATGTCTGTTTTATATTTCTTGCTTAGAGATCAAGACGAGAACCTCATGAGAAATCACCCATACATCTCCCATAGATCTCATACAAACATATCACCTCTCAGGGAAGAACTCCAGGTGGATGATCATTGAAGTAATTTCCTTGTAACAGTTGCAGTGGGATCTGACCCTGGATTTAAGTGCAGATTGGCAGATTAATAATAATCACATTAGGTTTTCAAAATGCCCCTCCAACCATCATCTCAGTTTTTCAGCTTATTTTCTCCAATTTTCATGTTTGCTTTCACCTCCATACAAATGGATCTGGAAATATAGCTGCTGTTTATTTATTTGGTAGTTTACAAAACATGCCCATGTGCCTCTGGGCATGAGTACAATATAAATCACAGCCATAAGTAAATGACAGAACAACAAATGCAAGCAAAAGCTGACACTCATATGCCTGTGTAATAAGTCTTTCTTATCTGAGAAAAATGGAGTCAATCCTATATACATACATCTCTTTGACTTGTGGGTATTCACACTTTTTTTTTCAATAAAAAAATTGACTTAATGCCATGATTAGCTAGCTAACAGAAGAAAAATAGTGTAAGAAATAACTCTTCTAACATAGTTCCAATAATTGCATTCAGGTGAGGGAATATGATTTATTTAAGCTTCTGTCTTTTCACTTTTCCATATTTTCTTGCATGAATACTACTACTAATGATGTGTGCTGTGTGCTCAGTCATGTCTGACTCTCTGTGACTCCTTGGACTGTAGCCACCAGGCTCCTCTGTCCATGGGATTTCCCAGGCAAGGATACTGGAATGGGTTGTCATGCCCTCCTCCAGGGGATATTCCTGACCCACAGAATGAATGTGCATCTCCTGCAATCCAGGCAGTTTCTGCATTCCAACCACCAGGGAATAGCCACTATATATATTCAGTGCTGAACCGTGTCATTTAATTTTCACAATAAGCTTATAGGGGCATTATGAGTTTACTGTAAAAGCTTCCATAAATTCAAAGCATCTGAATAATTTGCCGGAGTTACTCAGGTAAGAAGGAATGGGACTGGGATTAGACTCCAAATCTGCCTGGCCCAAGTCTCCTGGCATATTCCTCAGCAGGTCTTGCTCCTTCCTTTCACTCCCAGCCCTGTGGGGTCCCATTCACTTCTTGCTGGTAATGATCTGCAATCCTGGATACAGTCTTCTAGATAAATGCTTCCTCCCCATGCCACTGGCACATTTATTTCTCTTACCCCGTGTCCCAGCCCACCATCACACTCAGCTGCAGAGGCAAAGCTGACAAACTGAAGCACCGAGATGGGGTACTGAAAAACTTACAGCCTGAGATGAGAAAAACTGCGCATGAACTGGGACTTTCTTTGTGAGCTGAGGGACACGAAACCTCTCCCATGATGTTCCCAAGTCCTAACCTTGCTTCCCTCCTCTCAGGTCCACCTTTCCCTGCCAGACCAGGCCACCTTCAGCTTCTAACTTTGGCCATTCCCATACATCTTTCTCAGGAAACCTCACCATGGTGGGGGTCGGGGGGTGGGGAGGGGTTATCCCAGGGTTAATTCCCCTTTTTCTTATAAGTACCTCTTCCTGAATAAGAGTTACTGAAGTTAGAATCATGTCCTGGGGTCGGCCACAGAACTATCTGAGGTAGACTTGGGAGTGACATCACAGTTTCTTCATGATGTGTAGATTTTTGTTATTGTTGTTTGGAACAATATGATAAGTCATGTGGTCACTGTGTAGTTGAGGATAATGTACTTTGAAGTCAGTGCATCAGGGACTCTCATCTGAGCCTCTCTATTGAGGATATGAGGGAAAGAGCTTGAAGAGACTGCTCTAGACGTCAGGCGGTGGAGTTGCAGTTCATTAGCAGATTGGGCTGCTCCCTACGGAAGGCAGGAGATAGACAAAGCGGACCCCTTTCTCTGTCTCTGCTCAGCACTGGTCTGAGGATGTCTCTTTGGAGTCCAGCACTGAGCTGAGCTTGCAGCCACAGGCACCTGCAAACGCGGTTGGCCAGAGGTCCTTTTCTGTGTGCTATCTGGAGAAAGAAATGGGTAGAAAGAATCTCTTGAAGCTTTGGACACAGACCATATACATAAACAAAGGCAATGCTTTTGATGCTGCACTGACAACAGAGTCAGTCTGGAGCTGGACGTTGTGGGTAGGGGTCTGCCATGGGTATCAGATACCAGGGGTCCTCTCTCACATCTGAGAGAACTTATTCTTCCTAGAGGATATGAAGGAGGGGGAATCTGGAGCATGGATTTAGTTCCCCCAGTTGGACCCTCAGACCTCCATTATGTCTCTGCCAATTGCTCGAAAAAAGCCTCCGAGGCTGGCAAAGCAGATACAGGAATGTAGTAGGTAAGTCTCTCCAATTGCTCCCAATCAGTATTCCATTGCAGGCTGGAGCTCCTCTTTCCTTCTTAACTATTCTGTACTGATTTTTTTTTTTGGTGGCCCTGAAAAGAAAGTGCTGATGACAGAAAGGAAGATGAAGAAGAGAGTGATGGCTGTTGGGAAACAGAAATTAAACTAAAGATAAACTAAAGATAAAAAGTCACATTCACTGGTGGATCGAATAGATGATATGAGTGAATCCACACTGCATTTAAGACAGAAGAAAAATGTTTCATGGAACTTTCTGCTTAGTACATGCACCAGGGCAAAAACTGTTCCAGGTATAAATATCACCAAGACTGTTGATAGGTGAAACACCTGTGGAAGGGAACTCTAAGGGATTCTTAACCATCTGCACGGGTGGGGGCATGAGAGGAAAGAAAATGGGACCCGTTTAAATAATGTGCTCACAATTCTGGGGACTCTTAAGGTCCTGAGCTCTATTTGGAATACCAGGAAATTAGTCTACTAGCTTCTAACTTTGAAAAATGGTAGTAAGGGCATTCATGGACTTAGTTTTGTGTCTGAACTGTTGTAGTTTGTCCCTTCTCACTTATCCCTTTGGACAAATTGGTTAATCTTTGTGCCTAGTTTCCTCATTTGTCAAAACAAGGGTCATAATCATCTAATTCCGCTCTCACAGGGTGGTGGGATGTCTGTGATGTGCTTAGAATAGTGCCAGGCACTATTCAGGTAAGCCCTCCCTGTTAGATATCATGATTATAACTTGCCTTATCATCCCAGCTACCTCCTCCCTTTGGTTTTCTGCTCAGCAGTCATTCAGGTGATGCAGATTTGGTAAGGTTTCCACTCTCCCTAGTCCGAGTGCCAAGTTGGGTAGACCTCGCAGCAAATCAGTCATTTTCAAATGGCTCAGCTTGACTTGGAGTTAGAGGAGAAGTGGCCTTGCCTTTGCTGAAAGGTTGTAAGTCAGTGACGACTTCCAGCATGTGACTGAGGCCTCTCTGTAAGATGAGTCAAGACCATCTGATCAATGAAGTCCCTAAATTTAGTCATGACCAAAGCTTAGATTTCCTGGCTTTGTGGTGAATCATGTTTTGACTTTTTTCTCCAGTTAGCTGAAGTTGGGTTTTTGTGCCCCACATTAATGTGGGGGAAATACTGCCGAGGTGTTTTATGTTTGCTTGTTTAGTTTAAGGAACAAAACTCCTGGTTTCTTAAGAGTATGGTGGAAATTCTAAGTTCATTATATTGTCCTTGTAGAGATGCTTTATGAGTCATTTTCATCTATCATTCACATTTTAGTATAAATCCAACTTAAAAACTGAAAGCATATGAAGGCTGAACAGGCTTTTTTGACAGAAGGATAAAGAGGTCCAAGCGCTACTTGGGAGGGTTTTGGGTAGCATGAAAATAGTGCCATCAAGGCAAGGTTTGAGAAGGCAGAAAGAAATGAGGAAGGCAGGAGAATGTTTGGAGGAGGCTGGAAGCAGGAGAGGCAGAATGATACAGGAAGGGGCAGGGTGTGGCAGAATACAAGTGGTCTGTAGTATTCACCCCCGAGACTCTGGACAGCTCCAACTTTTTAAAGAATTTCTGATTCCCAGGGACTTCCAGGGCACAAATCAAAGCCATAAGAAGGAAGAGCGGGATACTTAGATGAAAGAGACAGACAGCGGACAGGGAAAGGGGAGAAAAAGACCTGGGAGAGAATAAGGGGGGCAGTCAGAGAGGTCATACAGGAACTTAGGACCACGTGGGAGGTGGAGTGGTAGTGGGGAAATAGATGAGACCGGGGATTCCATAAAGCCTGGCTAGGTCCAATCCAGTCAGAAATTCTGAAGTTAAAAACCCCAGAACCTCTAGGGAAGCTCATTCTTGTCAAGTCAGTTTGCTTGGTTAAGGATACTGTCTTCTAGGAATCTACATGGATTTACAATCCTTCCTTTCTCCCTGCAGTTCATTCTGTCAGGAGATTACAGTTTCAGAATACATAAGTTGGTGCAGAATTTGAAGTTTCCTTTGTGGTAAATGAGTCTGTGACTGAGGGAGACTCCTCAGGAGTCTGCTTCTTTCTCTTACCCGCCTGCAGCAGAAGACCAATTTCTCTTTGGAGAAGACAACTGTAATTGGGTTTGGAGGCCCCATCCGTCGACGCTGGAGCTAACTGGGTAGGTTAGGTGGCAGGAGGAGCCAGGCGTCAACTTGGGGATGAGACTCTCTGGCCCTCCCGACGCACGCCTAGCGAAATGGTTCACCATCCAGCAGCCAGTACGTTTTCAACTCCCAGTTAGGTGACGGGAGGTGAACGTGGTCATTTGGACCAGCCGGTCGGGTCGCAGGGGTGTCCTCGGACTTCTCCCTTAGCCCCTCCTCCCCTCCCCAAGCTACTGTCGGGAAAACTGTCCATGAGGAAAAAGCTCAGGACTTGGGGACGTGTGTTCCACACGTGGGCGCCGGGGAGCCCCAGAACCTCCCCACAAGAGCGAGTGCCCACAGCAAAGCGCGGGCCAAGGCAGGTTCCAACCCGACGCCCACACGGGTCCCAGTGAACAGCAGGTGTCACCGTTCTGCTTCCAAACCCAGCTACCTCCTCCAGGTGCCTCGGCGCTCTCTAAACCTGTGCGTTCCGAGCCGCGGCCCCGCGGGGCGCCTGCACCCTCCTCCTCACTGACAGCGCAGCCCCGGGTGCCGGGGTCCCCGCGTGCCAGCGGCGGCCGGGCCCCGGGGTCACCCCGGCCGGAGGGCACCTCCCAGCTGGGAGCGCGAAGCCGCGCAGGAGCTGAGGCCGGGGCCGGCGCGTCCAAGCCCCTCCCCGCCCCGCGGCCGGATTTGGGAGCGCGGCGCGGCGCGGCTCGGGGCCGAGGCGCTCGCACCACGCCCGCGGCTCGCGCTCGCGTGGATCCTGGCGCGCCGGCACGACAGCGGCAGCGCTGCTCCGTCACCGAGGAGCCCCTCTTCGCCGCGGGGCCGCTCTCGCTGCCCTATCCGAAGTCTCCGCGGCTGGAGGTGCCGCCGGCGGGGAGGAGGCGGATGCGCCGGGGACCGACGGTGAGCTGCTGGCGAGTCCGAAGGGCTCCGAAGGGGCGGCCCTGGGCCGGCGCGCGTGGGGTGGGGGCAGAGGGGTGCGGGGCGCGCTCAGGCTCGGGGTCGCGTCTCCTGGTCCTGAGCGGTGTGCGCCCCAACGAAGGCTTGGCTTGGGGTTTGCCGGGCTACCGCGCCAGTTCCCAAAAGGCCCACGTGCTTCCAATTGTGTCTTAATTGCGATCGGAGAAACTTGGGCGCTCTGGGCAGACCGGCTCTGCGAACTAGCCTTGGCCGTAACTTCTAGATATCAGAAGTGAGGCGCGTAATTTCCTCCCTGGGAGCCTTTGTCTCTCCTTCCAGGCCTCGCTGCCTTTCGAAGGCAGTGGGCCACCGCCTCCCGGTCTGAAGCTTTCTTGGGGGCGAAGTTCTGAGTTGGGAGGATTGAGCCGGGTGTGCAGAGTCGAGCGGCCGGGGCGGCCGCTGCAGAGTGTAATGGCAGTAGTTTGGCTCCAGAGGTGACTTGACCAAAGACGCGCAAGAGCCCTGGCTTCCTTGAGTCGAGGAGTTGGTGTCTGAAGGGACTGCTTCTGATCTTTGTGGGATCTCAGAGGTTTTGAGAATTCAAGGAAACGTTTAGAACCTAGCCCCAGAGAATGTATATACACGCCTACATACTTTGCTTATAGCTGTGGGGGTGGGGGGCGGTCACAGCTCTTTGCTGCAGCTCATATTAAGTCACTATTTTTTTTTTTTTAATTTTCTCTACTTTATTGTGTTGGTTTTGCCATACATTGACATGAAACCGCCATGGGTTTACATATGAAGTCACCAGTTTTAAAAAGTGTAGGGAATAGAACCTGAGGCAGCTGCAAGTCTTGAGACTGCCGAGGTTCCTTCCCACCCTAACTTCTAAGATGCTGAGTTGAGTTTAGAGTGTTCTGCATTGTGGTTTGGTTCCAGTGGGAATTTCAAGATCTGTCCTGCTCCTCAGAGATAAGTCTGATCCCGGCTCACTGCTGTATCTCTGAAGCCTTATACCCAGGCACGGAGTTCGCACTCAAAAAATGCTTGTTGTGGAATAATAAAACCCTTCACTTGCGTCTTCTCTCTTTACTGTAGGGTGGAATGATGAAGTTTGGGTCTTTAAAAAGAAGTATTAAGGGCTGAGTATTATTCCATTGTGTACATATATATAACTGGAGAAGGAAATGGCAACCCACTCCAGTATTCCTGCCTGGAGAATCCCAGAGATGGAGGAGCCTGGTGGGCTGCCGTCTGTGGGGTCGCACAGAGTCGGACACTACTGAAGCGACTCAGCAGCAGCAGCAGCAGGTAGTCCCCATGTCCTGGCTATTGTAAACAGTGCAGCAGTGAACATTGGGGTGCATGTATCTTTTCGGGCCATGTTTTTCTCTGGATGTGTGCCCAGGAGCGGGATTGCAGGTCATGTAGTAGCTCTGATTTCAGTTTTTTAAGGAACCATTCTGTTCTCTATAGTGGATGTATCAAGTTACATTCTTCCCAGCAGTGCAGGAGAGTTCTTTTCGCTCCATACTCTCTCCAGCATTTGTTGTTTGTGGGTTTTTTTGATGGTAACCATTCTGACTGGAATGAGGTGATACCTCATTGTAGTTTTGATTTGCCTTTCTTTAAAGCCATGAAATTAAAAGCCATCAGCTTTCTCAAACTCATGTCCATCGAGTTGGTGCCATCCAACCATCTCAACCTCTTTCATCCGCTTCTCCTCCCACCTTCAATGTTTGCCAGCATCAGGTCTTTTCCAGTGAGTCAGTTCTTTGCATCAGGTGGCCAGAATATTGGAGCTTCAGCTTAAGCATCAATCCTTCCAATGAATATTCAGGGCTGATTTCCTTTATGATTGAGTCCCTTGACTGTTCACCTGAAACTGTCACAGCGTTGTTAATCGGCTATACTCCAATACAAAATATTTTTGTTAAAAAATGCATAAACATTTTTTAAAAATGAAGTGAAAGTTGTCTCCAACTCTTTGTGACCCCATGGACTGTAGCCTGTCAGGCTCCTCTGTCCATGGAATTCTCCAGGCAAGAATACTGGAATGGGTAGCCATTCCCTTCTCCAGGGGATCTTCCTGACCCAGGGATTGAATTTCACTGCAGGCAGATTTTTTACCATCTGCCTGGGAAGCCCCCTCCCCGAAAAGATAGAGTTTTTTTTAAAAGAAATATTAAATATCATTTGACCAGTATCTTAGGAAGCTTGAGATTTGGCTAGAGATCAGAAGCCTTACCCAAGCGACTCATGGATCTCTTTTTTTGGATACAAGAAGGAAAAGGAGTAGGTTTCAGTGTTTCTCTGGGGAATTCTGAAACTCAAAGTGCCAGAAAGAAAGAGTTCAGTTTGCCTATTACAGTGATTTTGTTTAATCTGTAGTCATACATATAGAGAAACAGAAGAGCGGGTTTGAGATAAACATGGTACTTGGTGTCTTGTGGCTTTCCCACAAATGTGCTTTAAAAGAAGTATCAGAGGTTCAAGGTGACTGAAGTTGTAGTTTCCTGAGAGCACACCCAATGCCTGGCCTATGAGGGTGTAATCATCTTACAGAGAGGAATAAGCTTCCCTCAATGAACAGATCAAATCTGGAGATGACCTCTTTGGTATGCAATAAACCAAGGTAATGGAAACAAAAGGAATAATTAAAGCTAAGGCGAGCAGTCATTGCCACAAGATTTTGACTCAATTCCTAGCGAAAGATTCACTAACAAAGAAGCAGAGAACTCACTCTCCTAACAACTTGAGTCTTAAAATGCATTCTGTACATGAATCCAGTTACTTAAGTTTGCTGCCATTTTATGGAGAGTTTTTGGAGAACAGTTCTTGAGATTTTTTTTTTTAAGTAGCTCGTTATGCTGTATAACCAACTAGACCCCTGTGGATGGTGGTTGGGCAGAGCAGCTTACCAACAAATTCTAAAGAACTGTTAGAAGGAAGACTATGCTGTGCTCAGTTGTGTCCAACTCTTTGCGACCCCACAGACTAGCCCGTCAGGCTCCTCTGTCCATGGGATTCTCCAGGCAAGAATAGTGGAGTGGGTTGCCATGCCCTCCTCTAAGGGATCTTCCCAACCCAGGGATCGAACCCAGGTCTACCGCATTGCAGGTGGATTCTTTACTGTCTGAGCCACCAGAGAAGCTCGAAGGAAGACTATGTTGTATTCAAATATTGTACATTTAGTAGCAGCATTTTGAATGGGTAGAATTTCTCCTGAGGTAAAGAATGGCCCAGATTCTTTAATGGGCTGTAAGAAAGGGCCTAAGCAATGTACCCTTAGAAAATAATATCATTTCTCAGTTCGTATCTAGAATTTGTTGTTAAATAAGAAGACTCTGGAGTAATATGGCCTGAATTCAAATCCTGGCACTGCCTTTTTCAGCTGTGCTACATTTATCAAAACTTTCATGCTACTTAAGCTTCAATTTCTTAATTTGTAAAATAAGAATGATAATACACAATTAGGGTTCCCTGGTGGCTCAGCAGTGAAGCATCTGCCTGTAATGCAGGAGACACAGGTTCACAGGTTCAATCCCTGGGTCAGGAAGATCCCCTGGAGATTGAAATGGCAGCCCACTCCAGTATTCTTGCTTGAGAAATCCCATGGACCAAAAGAGCCTGGCGAGCTACAATCCATGGGGTCCCAAGAATTGGACACAATTTGGCAACTCAACTACCCACCACCCCCACATGAGGATTAAATGGAAGAATGCATACACTATGCTTGATACAATACCTGGCATATATTAAGAGATCAGTAAGTATTTTCTGTTATTGTTAATATTTATGTTGTGTCCCCCAGAGAATAGTTTTCTCAGGCTGTGCTGAGGAATAGCTAGGCTGTATTTTTGTGAAGGTGTTTCAAAGAAGGGTTAATTAAATCTGATAATTACTTGGAAAACCGAATAATCTTCTTGATTCCCAGTTTCAATAGCTTGTCATGTAAAGAATGGGACAGAACAAGACAAATTAGTTTATTCTATTTTCAGTCCCTCCAAAGTTGACAATTTTATGAAGGGAATACACCAGGGGATCTAGCCAGTAATGTGCTCTAGCTTGTGGACTCTGGGAAGACATTCATCCATCCCTTCTTTCTTAAATTTTTTTTGAGCCCCCATCCTACTAGGAGCCTGCCTGAGGCATGCTTCATTTATCCTCCTATTCCCAGAGCCTTCCACAATACCTGGCACACACATGACATAATAAATGTTTCTTGAGTGAGTCAGTGATTTAATGCAAGAATTTTTAAATCTTGCTAAAATGAAAGTTGAAATAGTACTCAGAGTGCAGACTCTGAATTGTCTCTCAGATGATTAAGACACTGGCTTCACTTACAGGCTAGAGGGATGTTGTAAAATATAGTGAGTTAACAGACAGTTGGAGGTATAGTAAGGTATACAGGTCAGGAGACAATTGCCTTGGTTGTCCAGGGGCTAAGACTCTGCTTCCAATGCCGGGCCCCGGGATTTATCCCAGGTCAGGGAGCTAGATCCCACATGCTACAACTGAAAGGTTGTGGACGAAATCACAACAAAGACGCCGGGAATCTTGGCCTCCGGAAGAGAAGAATTCAATCTGGGGCCAGGGACCAGACTTGATCACTCAGAGCTTTTGTATAATAAAGTTTTATTAAAGTATAGAGGAGATAGAGAAAGCTTCTGACATAAGCATCAGAAGGGGGTAGAAAGAATACCCCCTTGCTAGCATTAGCACTGGAGTTATATACTCTCAAATTAGTTATTACAGTGAATCAAAAGAATGTCTGGAGGTTGTAAAGACCTCACCAGACCCATTCCCATGATTTACATTTTAAGGTAACAGGATTAGCCAGAAGGTTTTTTTCCAGACTGTCTTCAAGCAGGATACATTATTGTTATATAATCCTAAAGAATGTAGAGAGAAAAATAAGTTTGTCCTTTCTTCCTCCTTGAGAATCCAGACTCCTCCCTCCCTGGGGACCCCTAGACTTCTTTTCAACCTGCCTAGGAGATGACTCTCTCACAACTAAGACCTGTACAGCCCAATAAAAATAAACATTAACAAAAAGAAAGTTTGTTACTCAGTTCCCAAGAAGAGAGAAAGGGCGCAGCACACCATGAGGGTGGGTGGATGGAACACAGGGAGAAGCACTGGAGTCCTCAGGAGGCGGGTGAGGGGAGGCAGGGAGCAGTGGGCAAGAGCCTTCGTCATGGTTTCTACGGGAAGGAGTGGGTGAGGCAGGGTGGGCAGGTGTAACTTGGCTAGTTAGAATCATTTCAGTGGGCTCTGGGGGCATACAGGCTCTCCCTGGTGGTCTGGTATCTGGCCCTAGGGTGTTTAGGGCAGGTGGATAGTGGCCCAGGGTGTGGGGGCCCAGTAAAGGAGACAGTTGGTGTTGTGGGCTCTGGATTGATTGGATTATATTTGAAAAGTGTGCTTGCAGGTACATTGTTAACTATCTCTAGGAATTGGTTTACCCTGGGAGAGGCAATGTATCCAGCATCAGCAAGGCCCCTGTCTCAGAGTATCAGAATATAAAGTGAAAAGTCATGGTTAATACAAGGGAAAATCAGAATACAAAAGAATTAGCAACCATATAGGGTGGGGTGGGTGCTGTTGGCTTGGAGGGTGGATGTAGGTAGGAAGGGCTTGTGGGTCAGGAGTTGAGTTCAGGTGATGGAGAAAAACACATATTGTGTTCATTGAACTGGGAAAGGGAAGGGAAACAAAAAAAGTGGGGGATGGGGCTGCTTCTCCTCCACTCCTTTCTCCAAGGTCTCTATAATCCTGTGATGGGAAACAGCAGGGAGATGAAGAGCTGAGACTGTATTGTGCAAAGGCTAAAGGTGGAGTGGATTTCCAGGAGGAACAAGAGAACTTTTATTCCCTTTCTCAGGTTAGAGTTGTCTTTTAATTAATCTGGAAGAGTTTGGAAAATATATAAATAAGCTGCATTGATAATCAAGTATAAAAATGCAGCGGTTTTTGTTTCTGGGGGATTGTGAAAGGATGCCAGGTCTTTTGTCCCCTAGTGGCTGCTCATCTCATTAGACGAGGGAGAAGAAATGTCAGAGAAACATATCCTCTGTATCACATGGTACACTAATTTCCCTTCATTAAGTCTGTGCTAAAAGCGTTAGTAAGTTGAGGCCTAGGGACTGCAGCTTAGAGTCTGCAAGTCAGGCATCTGTGTATGACATGAGCATTAATTACTTTGCTTTTTTAAAATATTTATTTGGCTGTGCTGGATCTTAGTTGTGGCAAGTGGAATCTTTAGTTGCAGCCTGAGGGGTCTAGTACCCTGACAGGGGATTGAACCTGGGCTCCCTGCAAAGAGATCACAGAGTTTTAACCACTGTACCACCAGGGAAGTCCTGAGCATTAATTATTTTTCATCCAGCAAATATTTATTGAACATGTGTTCTGTGCTAATCACTGTGTGGGTAGTATAGAGGCTGGATAAAGACCCAATATTATGGAACTAATATTTTAGTTAGGGGGAGACAGTGGCCAAAGATGCAGCAAGATAATTTCAGATGGAGGTAAATGAACAGAATGAAAAATTGGAGACATTAAGAGGAAGGCTAACTGACAAAGAATGTGGTCAGGGAAGGCCTCTCTGAGGAAGTAACCTGTGATCTGAGGCAGGAAGGATGAAAGGAGCCAGCTAAGCAAAGTGCTGGAGGAAAACCATAAGGGGCTGAGAGAAGGGCAGGTGGAAGGGCCCTGGGTTGGAAGGAGCCGCGTGTCTGATGTGGCCAGTGTAACTGATGCTTCTTAAGGGGGAGGGGAGCAACCTGAGTTCAAGTTAGCATTCCTGTTCTTCTTGAAGCATAACAAGCTCCCTACCCGGCAGGCCTTGGCTGGTGATTCTTTTGCTTCTGTGGCATTGACAGGTGACTCCTTGGCACTCAGCTGGTAGCCAGCGTGGCCTGGGGTATCCAGGAAGGCTTTTTCACTTGGGCTGGCATCTGGGCTGGTGTGATAATTAATTATGTATGTTAATTTGGGTGGGCCATGTGCCCAAATAACTGACCAAACATTATTCTGGGTGTTTTGGATGAGATAAATATTTAAATCAGTAACTGTGAGTGTAGCAGATTGCCCCTCTAGAATGTGGACAGGCCTCAGCCAATCACTTGAAGGCCTTAAATAGATCAAAGACTGGTTTTTGCTCAGCAAGAAAGAACTTTGCCAGCAGATGGTCTTTGGACTTAAACTGCAACGCTGAGACTGAGTAGGGAGCCTGTATGTGGCCTCTGTGTGTGGTATGACTTTGTCCTGCATGGTTTCTTCACACCTGGGCCTTCTCCTGCCCCAGTGAGAGTTCTCCAGCAGACAGAACAGAAGCTGCCTTCCTTTTTGTGACCTGTGCATGGATGTCCGTTGACATCACCTGTGTCATGCTCTGTCGGTCACAGCGGTTACAAACCTGCCCAGGCTCAATAGGAGAGGGTGCAGATGGACCTCACCTCTTCATGGGAGGGGTGTCAAATAATTTAGGTAAAATGTTTTAAAATTGCCGCTTAGACCAACTGGGTCAGGTAGGATACACACACACTGTCTCTTTCTCTCACACACACCCTTAGGAGGAACTGTAATAACAGTCCTCTTCATCACAGTTACTGAAACAGCTGATAGAGCGCATGGGTTTTGATGTATACCACAGAGGGCTTTCTCATTTTTCTCCTACAAACTGAACTTGCCCCCACTTGAGATGAGCACCTCATAGAATGCCTTCTCTACAAGCAGCAGATCAGGAAGCAGGCAGGGAGGGCCTAGAGTGTGCGGGTTCTAGCCTTCTCTCAAAGTCACAAATCAGAGAATCCTCGGGGAGAGAGAGTGGGCATGGGCGAACAGGCTGGAGTCCTTCCTGGGACACAGTATTTCTCAGTGCAGCATAAACAGCATTTGTGCTGGACCATTCTTCATTGTGAGAGACATTGCAGAGTGGTTAGCACCTCTGGTCCCTTGGCAGCAAATGCCAGCAAGCCCGAGTTTCATTCCCCAGTTTCTGTGATGAAGAGAAACAACTTCGACGCGTGCTAGTGGAACTCCCTTCCGGTGGATGTGTGAGGGAGGAAGCATGCAGGATTTCTTCCCCTGCCTACCCCCGCGCAGCAGTCACAAACTCAGTACCCCCTAATATGTCTCCTTCCAAACTGTCTGAAAAACAGCTACATATTTCTTTAGCACAGTAGTGCACCCCCAAACAGCAGATCATTCCTTATATTCATGGGCAAATCTGACCTTGCTACTGTTTAATCCTAGCAACTCTTTCAATTTTGTTGCACTGAAGAGTTGTTTTAGAATGTGAAATACTGTCAGACTCCTGCCAAGTAACTCCGTTTTTTCATCCTTATGTTACCAGAAGCAGTGCTTTCATGGTTTCTTGTGGCTTTCCAAGGAAGATACTTAATGGAATGAAATGGAGGCTTTCAGCTGGACCTGGTTTTGTGTTCCAGCATTATGGGATGCACAAGCAGTGAAGCAAAAGCGTTTCCTCCCTCTGTCAGGCAGTAATGGAACCTCGAATGGGTGACAAATGGAAAACGGTTCAGGGCCCTTGTGTTTCACCGGAAGTGAAAACAGATGAAAAGACTTGTTTTTCTGGCCAGATAAAGACCTTTTAAAGATTCCTTTCTTTCCCCATTTTCAATAGTGTTACTAAGTTTGTGATTAGTACCAATGAATAAACTATTTCAAGGACAGCCAATCCACTGATTAATACTTTAAAATCAGTGCCACTAAGAAGAGAAAAGAGGCATGAAGATCTTGTGAGTAAACTGTAGATACCATAGTTGCTTGCAATATTCAGAGTTGTTTTTTAAAACAAAGAGATTATTGAAGGAAAAAAAAAGCTATGTCACTGACATTATATTTGTGCTTTGTGTTGTGGCTGGCCACAGGATATTTGAAATGTATAGTTGCTTTAAAAGATGAGGCTTATAAAAATGAACCAGACTAGGACCATCCTGATGATGAAACTGCTTCTCCCTGGCACACTGGAGCATATGGTCATCAGTAACCTCCTCCTCCCAGGATTTTCCTCCCTTTTAAACCTCTAGTGCCTAAGAGGCTTTCCCCCACATCCCTCGGTTCCTTCTCTGTCTTACCAGGGTTTCACCTGGAAGATTTGTAAAAGCTGAAGGGGTTAGGTTTTCCCAGTATATTAGCATTTTAATAGGAGCACATTCCTTGCTCAATGGAATGCCCTTACATTCTTGAATAAGGTCTCACTAGGCATCTCAGAACACTTTAAAGTGTTTAAATTTAATTAATCAATTTACTTTTGGCCGCGCGGCGTCATCAATGAGGTGTGTGCGCTTCTCATTGCGGTAGCTTCTCATGCGGTAGAGCGCAGGCCCTGGCGCGCAGGCTCAGTGGCGTGGCGCACGGGTTTAGTTGCGTACGGAATCTTAGTTCTGGGGACCTGTGTCCCCTGCATTGGCAAGCAGATTCTCAATCACTGGACCACCAGGAGAGCCCCTCCCACATCACTGTTTAATTACTACACTTCCTTCCGTTTAGCTAAGCTACTCCCTCCGTGTAGGTGCTGCACACGTTAGGCTCACAGTGACCTGGAGGGTAGAGGATATTGACAAATGGACCTTATTTTATTGGTCCATTTGTTCCAGGTACATTGCCCACAACCCTGAGCACCTCCTCCTTGCCCTGGTAACTTCTTGTGTTTAGCTACCCAGTCTTTAGTCTGTGATAAAATTGGATGTCTGGCCACAAATCCATAGCATGAGAAAATACTTGCTCGTTGCTTACAGGGAGCTGGATTCTTCAGTGTGCTTAGAAACCTGAGTGAATGGGTAGAGTGGCTGACGGTATCATTCTTGGCATATTTTAGATAGAAATGAGGTTTCCTAAACTCCAGGTCAGCAATCTAAATAAAATTGTGTGACCATCTTTTGTTAATTGCTTCTCACTATTTGAACCTGTTTTATGAGTAAGCTGGTGAGATGATTGGATCAGCCAGCTTGTGTGTGTGTGTGCTAAGTTGCTTCAGTCCTGTCCGATTCTTTGCTGCTGCATGGACTGTAGTCCTCCTGGCTCCTCTGTCCACGGGATTCTCCAGGCAAGGATACTGGAGTCAGTTCCCATGCCCTCTTCCAGGGGATCTTCCTGATGCAGGGATTGAACCTGAGTCTCCTAAGTTTCCTGCACTGGCAGACAGGTTCTGTATCACTAGGGCTGCTTGGGAAGCTCCAACCAGCTCGGATTCCCCCAAGTACTGGCTTCATTACCTTGGGTAATTTTTCTGAACCTGCTTGAACCTTTGTCTTCTTTCCTAGAAGCTAAGCTTTATCTCATAAAGTAATGGGGCAAATAAACAGAATAACAAAAAGTAAAAAAAAAAAATCAAAATGACTTATTAATTTTTAAAGTAAGTGGGTTAAAAATGATCAAATAAAAATAACTCAGAGCTATTTGACAAACAGTTGTGAAGCTAAGCTAACACTTTCATGGAGCTTGCATTTTAGTACCATTCAGAAAGCCTCAGGTTTCTTTGTCCTTGCTGGACTTCCTATAGGACATTTGGAGGAAATGTAACATTTGTGATTCCAACAGATTGATTGTGTGTAGTTGCATTTCACATTCAGAATATGGCTGACTCGACTACCAACCACTCTGCTGAGGGATCTCAGAGCCTTTCTATGTGCTATTCCTTCTGCTTGAAATGCTATTCCATGTCCACTATCTCAACCCTTTTATTATGGGTCCTTCTCATCCTTTGATTCAAAGTTGAAAGTTATATTTCTCACAAGGTTGAGTACCCAGGGTTCCTACTGCGTTTGCCACCTATTATCTCAGCTCTCTTGCTTTTGTAGCAGTGATCACAACTTGCAATGAGAAATTAAAAAAAAAAATTATTCCCTCTTGGTTAAAATTGAAGTTGGAATCACAGGCCACAAATCATAAGAATATTTTAATAAGAAACCTTGAGAAGAATGGAAATTGACCCCAAAGATTTTGAGAATGTGAAGAGTATGTTGCAGCATATTTTCCAATTAGGAGCCATGAAGGCATTAAAAAATAAAGAACACTTGCCAGGTCAGGTGGAAGGACTACTTGAATCAGAGCTACACATCCTCTGAATTTTGTCATGAAGAAATTGAGTTCCAGACTAGTCCCTGAGAGTGGGGGGGGGGGGGGAAGCCTCCTGCAATTTTTCATTTTTAACTATAGAAAGTTTGTTTTCTCCTGGGAAATATAAGTCAACATTGAGGTTCTTATGGCTACTGAACAGATTATTTAAAAATGTTCATTATGGGAAATTGTATTTACTTTGTTTCTTTGACAGAATTGCATTTATTAGAATGTTTGTAGAAAATTGAGTGTATTTACCTATTTGTGTTGTACACAGCAGCGCTGTGATGAATAGGTTGCTAACTTTCTTCAGTAACACTCCCCATATCAGTGCTGGAAATCAATTTCATTTGTTGATTCAGTCAGTTCATGTTTATTGCACACCTACTATGAGCCAGGCACTGTAGAAGGTGCTGGGCAAATAGCAGGGGGTATGTGTATGTTAGTCACTCAGTCATGTCTGGCTTTGCAGCCCCATGGACTGTAGCCCACCAGGGTCCTCTGTCCATGAAATTCTCCAGGTAAGAATACTAGTTCAGTTCAGTTCAGTCACTCAGTCATCTCTGACTCTTTGCAACCCCATGGACCGCAGCACACCGGTCCTCCCTGTGCGTCACCAACTCCCGGAGTCCACCCAAACTCATGTCCATTGCGTTGGTGATGCCATCCAACCATCTCATTCTCTGTCATCCCGTTCTCCTCCTGCCTTCAATCTTTCCAAGCATCAGGGTCTTTTCAAATGAGTCACTTCTTCACATCAGATGGCCAAAGTATTGGAATTTCAGCTTCAATATCAGTCCTTCCAATGAACACCCAGGAATGATCTCCTTTAGGATGGACTGGTTGGATCTCCTTGCTGTCCAAAGGACTCTCAGGAGTTTTCTCCAATACCACAGTTCAAAAGCATTAATTCTTCAGTGCTCAGCTTTCTTTATAGTCCAACTCTCACATCCATACATAACCACTGGAAAACCATAGCCTTAATTAGATGGACCTTTGTTGGCAAAGTAATGTCTCTGCTTTTTAATATGCTGTCTAGGTTGGTCATAACTTTCCTTCCAAGGAGCAGGCGTCTTTTAATTTCATGACTGCAGTCACCATCTGCAGTGATTTTGGAGCCCCCCCAAATAAAGTCAGTTACAGTTTCCACTGTTTGCCCATCTAGAGTGAGTTGCTGTTCTCCTCTCCAGGGAATCTTCCTGACTCCGGAATTGAACCCCGGTCTCCCGCACTACAGGCAGATTCTTGACTGTCTGAGCCACCAGGAAAGCCTAAATAGCAGGGTATTAGCTACCTATTGCTGAGTAACAACCACCAACTAAGTGGCTTCAAACAGCACGCTTTGTGTTAACTCTTTCTAGAGTCAGCAGTCTTAAGTGTGGCTTCGCAGGGGCCTTTGCTCAGGATCTCTCAGAGCTGCTGTGGGCATCCCTGATAGCTCAGTTGGTAAAGAATCCACCCACAATGCAGGAGACCCTGGTTCGATTCCTGGGTTGGGAAGATCCACTGGAGAAGGGATAGGCTGCTCTCGGCAGTATTCTTGGGCTTCCCTTGTGGCTCAGCTGGTAAAGAATCCTCCTGCAATGTGGGAGACCTGGGTTTGATCCCTGGGTTGGAAAGATCCCCTGGAGAAGGGAAAGGCTACGCACTCCAGTATTCTGGCCTGGAGAATTCCATGGACTGTATAGCCCATGGCGTCGCGAAGAGTCAGAGACGGCTGAACAAATCTCACTTTCTCAGAGCTGCATTCAAGGCTCTGTTGCAATGAAGGCTCTGCTTGTGCTGAGATTTCATATAAAGGATCCTCTTCTAAGCCCTCTTGTGTGGTTGTTGGCTTAATTCATCAGTGGTGGTTCACTGAGGGCCTCAGTTCCTTGTGGTCCATTTGTAGAAGCCTCCTCCAGTTCCTGGGTACATGGGCTGCCCAGCATGGCAACTTGTGTCATAAAGGCCCGTAAGAGAGGAAGGAGTCTGATGGCAAGATGAAAAGTTCAGTCTTTTGTAACCTAATCATGGAAATTATACCCATGACCTTTGATGTAGTCTATTGGTTAGTCACTGGGCCACTCCACACCTGACGGGGGAGGATTCCATAGTGGCACGCTGAGGGCCATCGTAGAGTCTGCCTGCAGCAAGGACTGAGGGAAGCAAAGTCCCTGCTTTTACCAAGGGTACGTTCCAGTACCAGTCAGAAAGCATCTGTTGGACCTTCTGAGGGCCTGTTTGAAAAAAATATGTTTGTGCTTCTAACACAAATTGCTAAACATCATGCGAGGAATCCTTTTTAAACTTAGTTATCGCATACAGTGTTGCTGTGAAACCCTCAGGGAGTTTGCAGCTAACTTGCAGAATGAAAGCATGTAGCACAAAGTATACAAAATCTTTCAGCAGAGCTCCACTGATCAGTGGAACAGAAAATCGGCTCCAGTGTGCTTTTGGCTTCTAGGTCTTTCGCTTTGCTTTGGATAGCTGAATGGAAGAGGCCCATATTTATGACTAAGACACATCCTTAGTGGGAACCTCTGTCTAATTTTTAGGCAGCTTTACTTTATCATGACTTCATTTCTTTGTTTGTTGGGCTCAGCTAGCTTTTCATCTTTGCAGGAATACAGGGACGAGATAGATGCACTGAAGATAAAATTCGTCGTGTTTAGGTTTAGACACTAAAGTGTTTTTATTAAGTCATTCACAGGAGAGACAGACGTAGCTGCTGTTTCAAATACTAGAAATTACAGTGAAGTTTTAAAGAGTGAAACAAAGAAGTTAGGACAAAGATAGGGAAAGAGAAAGAAAGAAGGAGTGATGGATGGATGGAAGGAATAAAGGAAGGAAGGCGAGGAAAGAAGAAAGGAAGTGAGAGTACTCACTCTGGGTTTATTGCATCTTGGGGATAAACAGATTCACTCTAGCAATATTGGTATTTTCTGTGCTAGCCATGTTTTCTGTCCTTATATAAAATATGTTTCACAAACTTTGACATTTATACAGTCATGGGTTTAGAATTTTTATTTTAAAAGACATAGAGACAGATTGTGGACAGGCTTGAGAGAATACCCATGCCTTGAATCTTGGGTATCAGAAAATCAAAGATTAATGAAAATCCATACTTTGGGACAGAGAGGAGGAAAGTGAATTTGAATTTTATGCATTGCTGTCAGCCAAACCCAGTCCAGCTAATGATGCCATAGACCCCGAGGTATTTATAAATATTACAAATTAATGTGAGATGGTCTGCTACCTTGGAAGAAGACTGAGGCATAATTCAGCAACTGGCCTAAGACTCGTTGAGGAAAGAACAGAACCAACAGTGTAAACACAGTCATTGGGGCTGGAATCTGGGCCCTTGTAATGCTTCTTTGTCCCTGGGAAACAAAAGGTCTGTGTCATTACTTCATGAATTCCCTTTGGATAAAGCTTATGTGTTTCTCCTTATAGGAAGACTCACTTCTAATTTCATAGTTTTTTTCTTCCTCAGAAAATTAAGTTTTTAAATCCTGTTTCCATAGATGACAAGTCCTTTAGGCTATGAATTCTGTTCCTTAGATTTTTAGAAAGATCAGATCAGAAGAGCAGCGAACATGTCAGCCATGGGCAATGAATATTAATTTTCTAATCTAGGGGATAATAATAGCATTCGAAGAGACTTTGGTTCAGAGAGGTGGAATAAATCCATAGATGCACCTAGCTTATACATATATGGGTAGGGCTGGGCTTGGGCCCCCCCCCATTTCAAAGTCTCCTTGGAGAATATCTAGAAAGAGTTCTCTTAGCCAATTTATATGATTTGTATCTCTTGACTCCCAGCAATAGTTGTGGTTTTTCTTTTTCATTTACAAGAGACATTTTTTTTCCATAAAGTTTTTGGTCCCCTGATATTCCAATTAAAATGGTAATTACATTGTCTGGTGTTGAAACATTTTAGGGGTACTGCTTTCTCTGCATTTCTCCATATTCTGGTGTAGACCTTCACTTTCCTAATCAGAATGTGTGCCTGAACCTTGATATAATGTAATAATACGACTATAAGAGGAAATGTTTGTGCTAAGTTGCAAAGCATTGTTTAGTGTTCTGGAAGTCATCTCCAGGTTTTCATACTCATTTTTCCCCTGATTCATTCTTAAATACATTTTTCTGCTCTTAGTTAACTCAATTCACATGGGGCCAAACTTATTTTGCGATCTGTGAATAACACCCACCTTGCAAAAAGGTGAAATTTCCAATAAATCTAGTTCCTTAAAAAGCTAGAGAGGACACTTTTCTCCATGGAGCTTAGATCCCAAGAAAGAGAGACTTCATTTGGTGTGAAGCAGAATAGTAGCTTTTAAATAACCATTTCTAAAGCAGCATATTCTGTCATTGACAAGTAGCAAGATTGTGAAGGGCATGGTCATTTTCATTATGTCTCATATTCATTTGTGATTATTTGTTAAGCATCTGTGCCTGTACCATTACACCATCTTATCAGTAATAAAAGAGCAACCAGTTATTTTGTACATTTCTTACTGTTGGTAATGTGACATAATAGATGCAATACAATGTTTTCAGCGGCTGGTAGTACCTGGAGTCCCAGAACTGATGTAAAGGTACATCTTTGCTCTCATACTTCTTGACTTGATCCTCCTGATTGTCTCTGGAAACTACCAGCTTTTCAATTCATGGAATGAAATTTCTCTTAAAAGATACTAATAACACGGTATTAACAGAGTAAGAGAAAAGAGACATACAACACAAAGGAACTGAAGCATGAGAAGTAAAGTAATGAGCGCTAGAAAGTAACCATGATCCCATGTCCGTCTTTTTATAATAATCTCAGAAAGTGATTACCAATTATCACGTTTCCTACTTAACAAAGGTTATCTTATTACATTAGTTACTTACCATGGATCTGCTCCCCTCAATTTCTGCTTTTTCTTTTGGTCTCATATTTTTCGCTTTCAGCCAGTTAATTATGTGGATATATATCAAAAAGAAACAACACTAATTCAAAAAGATTCATGTATCCTAGTGTTCATAGCAGCGTTGTTTGCAGTTGCCAAGGTATTGAAGCACCTAAGTGTCCATTGACAGATGAATGAGTAAAGAAAACGTGGTGTGTGTATTTACAATTAAACACTACTTAGTGATAAAAAAGAATGAATTTTGCAATTTTCAGCAACATGGATGGACTTGGAAGGCATTATGCTAAGTGAAATAAGTCAAGCAGAGAAAGACAAATACTGTAGATATAATTTACATGTGAAGTCTAAAAAAATACAACAAACTTAGTCAGTAAAACAATGTAGCGGACTTTACGTTATAGAGAACAAACTAGTGGTTACCAGTGAGGCGAGGGAAGAAACAGGGGTAACATAGGGATAAGGGGAAAAGGGTTATTATAGAATTATATAAAATCATGGTGTAAAACTTTGAAAAGTTGTAAAGCACTATAGAATTTAAAGAATCCTCCATTCAGTTAAAAAAAAAAATAAGAAAAGAAAAAAGCCGTTCAGTAAATCTGCCCCATTTTGGGCTTCCGTGGTGGTTCACCTGGTAAAGAACCTGCGTGCCAGTACAGGAGAGACAAGAGATGTGGGTTTGATCCCTGGATTGGGAAGAGACCCTGAAGAAGGGAATGGCAACCCACTGCAGTGTTCTCTCCTGGAAAGTCTCATGGACAGACGAGCCTGGGAGGTTACATTCCACTGGGTCACAAAGAGTCGGACATCACTGAGCACGCACGCATATGTGCACACACACAAACCACATTTTAGTACCCTGACAGAAGAGTATGCTCTTATAGTAGGCATCTCTTAAAGCACTCCAAACTGTACACAGAAATGCAGAGGCATAAACAGTCTTCATTTATATGTAACTACCATAAAAATATAGCAGGAAATGAGAAGCAGATTAATTTATCTAATGAAAATTCTACCAGCTCAGTCAAATGAAATAAAATATTCCCAAATAAACATTTGAAAATTTGAAAAAACAAACTACTTTTGGAGGGAGCAGCAATTTAAAAGCCAATAATAGGTTTGGACACAAGATTTAAGAGTTGATTAAAGTTAATAGTGAAGTCGCTCAGTTGTGTCCAATTCTTTGCAACTCCATGGACTGTAGCATACCAGGCTTCTCTGTCCATGGGATTTTCCAGGCAAGAATACTGGAGTGGATTGCCATTTCCTTCTCCAGGAGATCTTCCTGACCCAAGGATTGAATCCAGGTCTCCTGCATTGTAGGCAGACGCTTTACCGTCTGAGCCACCAGGGTTAGCTAAATTCTGGAAAACATGGAAGAAATAGTCTAATTCTTACAGGAATGAAGACTAATTAAAAAAATTCCTTAAGGAGTATGAGAATCAAATGAAAATAAGAGCATTAAAGAAAATCAGCAAAATACCACGAGAATGAAAAATTTTAAAAGTGAGAGAGGAAGTATTTGAAATGAAGCATAGGCAAACATGATCCAATTAGGTGTAATTGGATTCCCTGAAAAGTGATATGTAAAACAATGGAACAGTTAATATTTAAAATTATAATTTAAAAAATCCTTATTTCTTGAAAGTTAAAGGTCAGAATCTGCATATTAAAAAGGCTTACTAGATAACAGGGAATATTGATTCTTAACAACTAATTCTGACGCCTAACAGGTAACTTTCAGACCTATCTGAGTAAAGTAATTAGACTATAAAGCTTTTTAAAAAAGTCCTCAGAGTAACATTGCAAAAAATAGAAAATAAGTTATAAATATGTTTATAGGGTGGCTTTCAACATTCAAAAACAACATACAAAGTACATCAGTAACAGAACAGCATTATCATGTCTTTTAAATATACAAGAACTCAGGAACTCGTAACCAGGGGCCTTTTGAGAATATCAAACTTCCACTACACAAGAATTGATTCTTTTGAACTGTGGTGTTGGGAAGACTCCTGAGAGTCCCTTGGACTGCGAGGAGATCCAACCAGTCAATCCTAAAGAAAATCAGTCCTGAATATTCATTGAAAGGACTGCTGCTAAAGCTGAAACTCTCAATACTTTGGCCATCTGATGCAAAGAACTATTTGAAAAGACCCTGATGCTGGGAAAGATTGAAGATGGGAGGGGAAGGGGACGACAGAGGATGAGATGGTTGGATGGCATTGCTGACACGATGGACATGAGTTTGAGTAAACTCTGTGAGTTGGTGATGGACAGGGAAGCCTGGCATGCTGCAGTCCGTGGGGTCACAAAGAGCTGGACATGACTGAGCAACTGAACTGAACCACACATGAAGAGTTAAGCTTCAGCAAAAGGTCTGGTGATATGAATTTAATATATTTCATTGTACATCTCACGCTAAATTAAAAATGAAGATGAGGATAGAGAAATCTGTTATATGTTAAAGTAATGAATAGAAGAAAAATTATAGTCTTAAAACACCTATGAAAATGAAAAATGAAAAGTAACAAATGCCGGACTCAAAAAGCTAGAAAATGTAAACAAATGAAAGGAAAAGGAGGAAAATAATAAACAAAATAAGTAAAATTAGATATAATTAAGCCAGAAGCAGGTTTTTAGAAAAATTAGCAAAATATACAAACCCTGAACTAACCTAATGAGAAAATATAAATATTCAAAATAAGAATTGGCAAGGAAGAAATAACTGTTAAAACAGAAGAATTAAAAAAAAAAATCATTAGAGACAGTTTTGCCAACATCTATGCAAATGAATTTGAAAACCTGTGTGGAGTAGACAGTTTCCTAAAGAAATTGACTTTGTTATGAAAAGAAGGTTAAACAGACAGTTTTCAAAGAAATAGAGATGATTATAAAGGAGCTACTTCATAAGACAACACCAGATCTTGATGGTTTCACAGGCGAATTCTTCCAAACCATCAAAGGTGAGATATACCCACTGCTTTACAATGTATTTAAAAGTGTTGAAATTCTTTTTTAAGTAAGCTAATGAAGTTATAATTAGAAAACTATTACCAATATCATTTAGGAATATTGGTGCTAAGTTTAATAAAACATCAGCAAGCAGAATCCAACATTACAATAAAAAACTGATTAACTGTGATTAAGTGTTACTTATTTCAGGAGGGCAGGCTTGGTTCACAATTAAGAAATTCAGTAAAATGATACGCCACATTAACAGATCTAAGGAGAAAACAAGATCCTACAAGTATCTCCAGAGATGCTAAAAAGTCTTTGAACAAAAATTTTAAATATATAAGTCATTCTTTTTTTTTTTTAGGATTTGTTTCTTTATGTCTGCACTGGGTCTTGTTGCTGTGCATGGGCTTTCTCTAGTTTCAGGACCAGGGGCTCCTCTCCAGTTGTGCTCAGGCTTCTCATGCAGTGGTTTCTCCTGTTGCGGAGCGCGGACTCTCGGCACGAAGGCTGCTCAGCAGTAGCAGCTCACGGGCTCTAGCGCGCTGGCCCAGTAGTTGTGGGGTGCAGGTTTAGTTGCTCCAAGGCATGTGAAATCTTCCCAGACCAGGGATCGAACCCATAGCCCCTGCATTGGGAGAGAGAGTCTTCACCAGTGAGCTACCAGAGAATCCCTGTAACTCATTCTTGAGGCTAACATCCTTGGAGAAATACTAGAGGTCCTTCCGTTAATACTAAGAACAAGGAAAATATGCCTACTATCTGTACTACGATTCAACGTTGTCCTAGAATAGGACAGTGCAATTAGAAAGCTAAGAATTGGAAAAGAAGAAATAGAATTGTTTCTATTTGCCGATAATATGGTCATGTACTTGGAAAACCCTAGGGAAACAATGGTAAAACTTTCTCACACAATAAAAGGAATTTAGTAGAGAAACAGCATGCAAAATTATCATGAGGATATTGAAATTGTTTGTCTTCAGATAGAGAAACAATAACCAGTGTGCAGACATAATGGTCGAGAAACCACATTTAAATAGCAACAAAAGAGATTAAGTACTTAAAATTAGTTTGCAAAAACCGAAAAGGTAATCTTTAAAACGCTTGTGAAAGACACAGAAGTATGTGAATAAGTTAAAGACTCCTTCCCCTTATCTTGAAAAGGTGACTCACAACATAAAGATCAAGTTGGATGAGTTGATACTAGAGTTTATGTGGAGTGATGAATAGCCAGGAAAACACTAAAAAAGAAAAACTATGCAGGAAAAGTAGCCCTGCCAGGCATGACCCTGCCAGGCCCTGCTACACACCACAATGCCTCTATACTTAAAACACAAAGAGAAACATCAGTGGGATAGAATAAAAAAGTCCAGAAATAGATCCAGGAATATCTAAAACTGTTTTAAAGATGTCATGTCAAATTATCAGAGCAAAGATGGACTTTTTATTAAGTAATTTTAGGACAACTTATTAGTCATTTGGAAAAAGTTAAAATTAGATTCATAACTCACATCACACATTAGAATAAACTCCAGCTGGATCAGAGATCCAAACCTAAAAAATAAAATCATATACATAATAGAAGAAGATGTACATAATTCTTCTCTTACCTACGTGAAGGAAAAGGACTTTTAACTGAGCCTCACTGATGCAGGGCTTCCTTAGTGGCCCAGTGGTTAAGAATCCACCTTGCAATATGAGGGATAACAGTCCTGTCTCTGGTCTGGAAAGTTTCCACATGCTGCGGAGAGCTAAGCCTGTGAGCCACAGCTACTGAGCCAGGGCTCTAGAGCCCATGAGCCACAACTACCGAAGGCCATTTGCCTGGAGCCTGTGCTCCACAGAGAAGTGCCTCAGTGAGAAGCTCGCACACAGCAATGAAGAGAGGCCCCAGCTTGCTGCCACTAGAGAAGACCTGCACACAGCATCAGAGACTCAGCACAGCCGAAAAATAAAATAAATACATAAAACCTTTAAAAAATACTGAGGCAATAAAAGAAATGATTAATAAAATTTACTACAGAAAAACTGTCTTAGGGACAATGGTGCAAGGCCAGGGAGAAAAGGAAAATATACCCGGTTGAATGTAGAGTTCCAAAGAATAGCAAGGAGAGATAAGAAAGTCTTCCTCAGTGATCAATGCAAAGAAATAGAGGAAAACAATAGAATGGGAAAGACTAGAGATCTCTTCAAGAAAATTAGAGATCCGAAGGGAACATTTCATGCAAAGATGGGCACAATAAAGGACAGAAATTCTATGGACCTAACAGAAGCAGAAGATATTAAGAAGAGGTGACAAGAATATACAGAAAAACTGTACAAAAATGATCTTCATGACACAGATAACCACGATGGTGTGATCACTCACCTAGAGCCAGACATCCTGGAGTATGAAGTCAAATCGGCCTTAGGAAGCATCACTATGAGCAAAGCTAGTGGAGGTAATGGAATTCCAGTTGAGCTATTTCAAATCCTAAAAGATGATGCTATGAAAGTGCTGCACTCAATATGCCAGCAAATTTGGAAAACTCAGCAGTCCACAGGACCAGAGAAGGTCAGTTTTCATTCCAATCCCAAAGAAAGGCAGTGCTAAAGAATGCTCAAACTACTGCACAGTTGCACTCACTTCATGCTAGTAAAATAATGCTCAAAATTTTCCAAGCCAGGCTTTAACCGTATGTGAACTATGAAATTCCAGATGTTCAAGCTGGTTTTAGAAAGGGCAGAGAAACCAGAGATCAAATTGCTAACATCTGTTGGATCATCGAAAAAGCAAGAGAATACCAGAAAAAACATCTACTTCTGCTTTATTATTAAGCGAAAGTCTTTGTGTAGATCACAACAAACTGGAAAATTCTTCAAGAGATGGGAATTCTAGACCACCTGACCTGCTTCTTGAGAAACCTGTATGCAGGTCAAGAAGCAACAGTTAGAACTGGACATGGAACAACAGACTGGTTCCAAATAGGGAAAGGAGTATGTCAAGGTTATATATTGCTACTCTGCTAATTTAACTTACATGCAGAGTATATCATACGAAATGCTGGGCTAGATGAAGCACAAGCTGGAATAAAGACTGATGGAAGAAATATCAATAACCTCAGATGACATCACCCTTATGGCAAAAAGTGAAGAGGAACTAAAGAGCCTCTTGATGAAGGTGAAAGAGGAGAGTGAAAAAGCTGGCTTCAAACTCAACATTCAGAAAACTAAGATCATGGCATCTGGTCCGATCATTTCATGGCAAATAGATTGGGAAACAATGGGAACAGTGAGAGACTTTATATTTTTGGGCTCTAAAGTCAGTGCGGATGGTGACTGCAGCCATGAAATGAAAAGATGCTTGCTCCTTTTAGGAAAAGCTATGACCAACCTAGACAGCATATTAAAAAGCAGAGACATTACTTTGCCAACAAAAGGTCCATCTAGTCAAGGTTATGGTTTTTCCAGTAGTCATGTATGGATGTGAGAGTTGGACTATAAAGAAGGCTGAGTGCCAAAGAATTTATGCTTTGTAACTGTGGTGTTGGAGAACACTCTTGAGAGTCCCTTGGACAGCAAGGAGATTAGTCCTGAATATTCATTGGAAAGACTGATGTTGAAGCTGAAACTCCCAAAACTTTGGCCGCCTGATGCGAAGAACTGATTCATTTGAAAAGACCCTGATGTTGGGAAAGATTGGAGGCAGGAGGAGGAGACAAGAGAGGATGAGATGATTGGATGACATCACCCACTCCATGGACCAGAGTTTGAGTAAGCTCTGGGATTCATGATGGACAGGGAAGCCTGGTGTTCTGCAGTCCTTCGGGTTGCAAAGAGTTGGACATGACTGAGTGACTGAACTGATGGAAATACACAAAACTTTGCAATTCAAAAATATAACTGGCAAACTGAGAGAAAATATTTGCATCATATATCACAAAGTGCTAATATCCTTAATATATAAAGAAATCTTTAAAAATTAGACTAAAACCAATAGAAAAATGTGCAAAAGACACAGAGAGACAATTCACAAAGATATAAAATGACACTTCAACGTATAAAAAGTTTTTCAGCCTTACTTTAATGAGAAAAATGAAAAGTAAAGTGCTCTAAAATATGATTTCCTATATATCAGATTGGCAAGAATTAAAAAGTAGAACAACCCATTCTGTGTTTGAGGCTGTGAGAAAATAGGCATTCTCACACACTGGTGACAGAAATGCAAATTGGTACCATCCTGTGGAGAGGAGTTTGGCACCATCTTAACAAAACAAAACAAACTACATATGTTTTGGCATTTGATCCAGCAATTTCACTTTTAGAAATTTACCCTGGAGGTACCCCTTTAACAATATGGAAGCACATATGTGAAATTTTTGTTGTTGCAGTAGAATTTGTAATTATATAATATTGGAAACAACCTAAATGCTGAAATATTGAGGAATGATTAAATAAACTGTTAAATATATGTGATGGAGATTGTGCAGATGTAAAACAAGATAGGTTTATCTCTATGAGCTATTGTAGTATGACTTCCAGAAGTGAAAAGGCAAAGTGAAAAAGAGTATAATATGCTACCTTTTGTATAAGAAAGAAGGGGAAATCAGAAAATACATGCATCTGAAATTTATACACCAAAGAAGGAAAGGTACTTGAGAGATTAATTATATTGGTTACCTAGAGGGAAAGACAGGGAATGGGAATGCAGTGGAAAGGGTAGAAATAATTGGGAAGAGAGGTTGAGACGTCTTAAAATGCATGGTATTGTGTAGAACTGTGCTGATGTTTTATATACACGGTATGAATAAATAAGACCAACAAACAAGGGGGAAAACTATAAATCAAAATACAGACAGAGAAATAAGCTGAACTGTATTTCAAATGAAAAACATAACTGCACTACAATTCTCTGAGAAAGAAGAAAGGAGAAAACAGTAGTTCTGTGATGTTTGAGCATTGTAAACTTAAAAAGTGCTTCGTTTACCCTAACTGTTGACTAGGGCCCAGGGATTGGCATCCTGGTATCCTGTGGCCACAAGTTGGGGAAGACCTGGTGCCAGCAGAAGCTGGAGGAGCCGAAGGATGGATTCAACCATACACCCTGCAGAGGGCATACAGCCCTGCTGACACCTGGGTGTGGGACTTGTGGCCTCTGGAACTGGAGGGGGATATATTTGTATTGTTTTCAGCCATCTTGTTTGTGGTAATTTATTCCAGCAGCCATAGAAATCTAGCATAAAGCATTCAGTTACATTCACATTTTGAAGTGATGAGGATGTGGTTACTTAAAGCAGAAAACAAGTATCTGAGTAAGTCACTCACTCAGTCTACCACCATTTTTCTCTGAGTAGACATAATCAGTGCCTTCTAGCAAGAGTTTGTGCTGCATTATCTCAGTGTAATTAGGGGCAGTCAAGTTATACTTCTCCAAGACTGAGTAAAAATATAGTTCAATATTCCTCTGGACCTTGAAGTTAAATATAGGTCACTTAATGACCATGGCTAACCACAAAGAATTTGAAAGCTCAGAAATATTTGCTCAGGCAAGGATATATCATAATAATGATGATACTTTAAGATAGATACTTTAAAAAACACTGTGTGAGGAAAAAAATAAAACAACCTTTGGATACTTGATAGTACAGAAAGCTCACTGAATAGCTAGAAACAATATGAAATAAATCTATCATTAACTTTCCATGGGACAATATGACATATTGGAAACACAGCTAGATTGAGAATCAGTTTAGTTACGTTAGATTTTTTGTGGTTCATTCCAAGAAGTTGGAAAAGAATAAATTGCTCCATTTGTGACTATGATGGGTTGGACGGGTGTCTCTTCTTCCAAGGAAAATAAGCTATTAAGTTGCAGTTTTAAAACTTTTATTGAAGTACAGTTGATTTACAATGTCGTGTTAGTTTCTGGTATATTGCCAAGTGATTTAGTTATAGATAGACAGATAGCTAGATATATAGACTCCCGTGGTGATTCATACGGACGAGACTTTGCCTGTAAGGGACAGGAATATATGTTATGTATATGCTATATATGTATTATATATATTCTTTTTCATTATGGTTTATTATAGGATGTTGAATATAGTTCCCTGCGCTATATAATAAAACCTTGTTTTTTTAATCCATTTTATATTTAATAGTTTGCGTCTGCTAGTCCCAGTCTCCCAATCCAACTTTCTTCTTCCCCCTTTTTCCCTCTGGCAACTGCACGTCTGTTCTCTGTGTCTGTGCGTCTGTTTTTGTTTTGTAGATAAGTTCATTTTTGTAATATTTTAGATTCTATATATAAGTGATATCATATAGTTTTTATCTTTTTATGACTCACTTCACTTAGTATACTAATCTCTGGATCCAAGATCCGTCCATTGTTTCGGCACATGGCATTGTTTCATGCTTTTTGATGGCTGAGTAACATTCTTATACGTGTGTGTGTGTATGTGTACAGTGTTTATAGAAACGTATGTGTGTATATATATCTCAATGGCAGTAATAATACTTAAACTATTCCAGTGCAGAGTAAAACACATCTTTCACATTTATTTTAGAAACATATTTATTGTTGATCCCCAAAATGATAAAGACTGTATAAAACTTTATTGGTTATAAAAATTAGTAACTAATCTGTCATGACTATTGATGTAAGAAGCCTTAAATAAAAATACAGACTGCAACAGAATATTTTTAAAATACCCAGTAAAATTTCATTGTAAGAATGTTAGAAAATTCATTAATTTATTATTTCAATGAAACTAGGGAGGCAAAAAGTGTATAATTTCTGGAGATGCGCGAGACGCTGAACTTCCCTGGGTGCTCCCGCACTCCCACCGCCACGCCTGGCCCTGCCCTGCACCCTGCGGCACCAGGGGTGCCTGAGGTCCCCTGCCCTCTGCCGTCTTCCTCATAAGCACCGGGCGGCTCGCGGGGAAGAGCTGGTGCGTGGTAAGGACTCCACTTGTCTCTGGCTCCCAGGGGTTCCAAACCGCTGTGCTAGTCTACTGCCAGGCTGTAAAAATGTATTCGTTTTGAGCTGATGTTTTTCCTCCTTTTAGGTTTATCACCTCTTTCTCTCCTAGTTTCCTACTTTCTATCTCCTGTTTCTCCTCAGGGGGATTTGAATTCAGTTTGCCTGCTTGCCTTGAAATCTCAAGGTTAGTCTGTGTTCTTCTTAGAGAAATGGAACCAGTAGGATATGGAAATACATACATATATATATATATATATATAGAGAGAGAGAGAGAGAGAGAGAGAATTGATTGTAAGAAACTGGTTTGTGCAATTAGGAAGGCTCAGAAGCCCCCTGATATGCTACCTACTGGCTGGAGACCCCAGAGAAGGCAATGGCACCCACTCCAGGACTCTTGCCTGGAAAATGCCACAGACAGAGGAGCCTGGTGGGCTGCAGACCATGGGGTCGCTAAGAGTCGGACACGACTGAGCCACTTCACTTTTCTCTTTTCACTTTCATGCACTGGAGAAGGAAATGGCAACCCACTCCAGTGTTCTTGCCTGGGGAATCCTAGGGAAGGAGCCTGGTGGGCTGCCGTTTATGGGGTCGCACAGAGTCAGACACAACTGAAGCAACTTAGCAGCAGCCGCAGCAGCAGCTGGAGACCCGCGAAAGCCTGTGGTATAATTTAGCCCAAATTTGAAGGTCTAAAAACCAGGCATGCGGAAGGCAGGAGAACATCAGTATCTCAGCTCAAGGCGTCGGGCAGGAAGGGTTGAATTCTTCCTTCCTCTGCCTTTTTGTTTTATTCAGGCCCTCAGTGGGTTCGATAATCCCCATTCCACGTTGGAGAGGACAAATTGCTTTACTGATTTTACCAGTTTAAATGCATAATTCAAATTCATCATACATACCCAGAAATAATGTTTAGTCAAATATTTGGGCACCTCATGATCCAGTCAAGTTGACACATAAAAATAAATATAAAATTAGGGTTAGAGTGATTCTTTGGTGGCTTTCTGTATTCTAAACTCAGAAATTTGTGGCTTATTCATATTCTTATGACTGAACACATAACTCTCCTATTAACAACCTCTTATTGGGATAAACTAGACATATTAAATTGCATTAGTTGGAAGACTTTCTGGTTTTTTTTCCTTCTGTGTTTAAAGAATCTCAGTATTTACTCTTGGTTACTCCCTAGTGGTAGCATTAAAAAAAAAAAAAAACCTGACAGTATTTATTAGTGAATTATCTGACCGTATTTTAGGAATGAAAGAGAAGCTGTGACTAATAAGCCAGTACACAGAATAGCAGAAACAAATCCTTTTGGAGATAAATACATATTGCTCTGTTAAGGAAAGATGAATAAATAATCACCAAGGGTTTTCTTAAACAGAATGCATTTCTGACAATAGTTACCAACTTCAGATTTTCACCCCCTAGGCTTTCTGAAGATAGCCAGGGCTTTCTTTGTGTTGTCAGAGTTCCACCTCTAATGAATGTTGCTATTAGGAAGAAGAACAGAAAAACAGACCAAATAGATGCAAAATGAAATGCCTAGCTGGGAGAACGAGAAGTCCAGTCTTCTGAACGGGCACACAGCCATCCAGACTGTTCAAATTAATTGGGCATTTCCTTCACTTTTCATCTTGCGTAGCTTCTGTTCTATCATTTGTTTCCCTTGGTTTCTGGTTTTGTCATTTGTTTATCTGTCTTGTTATTTTTGAAAAGCTTTTATTCTGATTTTGGCTCCTGGCAGCTGCTCTTCTCATGGGTCACTTTGGCTTCAGCTTTACCACTTACCTCAGCTCCTGTTTCTCTGAGAGGCCTGAGATTGTTAAGCCCCTGTGACTGTAAACACCTCTGGGGTGTGTGCGTGTGTGCTCAGTCTGTTTTGCTACCCCGTGGACTACAGCCTGCCAGGCCCTTCTGTCCATGGGATTCTCCAGATTAGGATGCTAGAGTGGGTTGCCTTTTCCTCCTCCAGGGGATCTTCCTGACTCAGGGATCGAACCTGCATCTCCTGTGTCTCCTGCATTGGCAGGCAGATTCTTTACTACTGAGCCACCTGGGAAGCCCCCTGTTATGACCGACTCCCATTTCATGGCCAGTGTTTCAAATTAGATTATGTCCTCCGCATTTCTGTGTATATCTCATGTCTATTTCAAGTTTTCTCTAGTGTCTACCCAATAATATCTTATTCTGGGTTCGTTTACCTTAATCCATAAGTCTCTATCTCACAGTTCCTCATCCATTCAACTTGATTTGTGTGTTGATGTGTCTGAGTTACGTGTGTTTCTTTTCATGTTTTCCTTGTGTTCATGGGACTATCTCTGGTGAGCCACTAGTAGATTACTTGTGGTATCTCTCTTTGTCCACTCTGTTTTCTCAGTAGATTGTAAATACGGCATAGGCAAGATGGAAATTTAGCCCATTACTAAACTTTAGCACAAAGCTTAATTTCATGCATGTTGGGAGGATGCAATAAAAAAACCTTTTATGAGTCTGGTGCCTTCACTGTGAGCTGTAATTAATATATGCCCTTTAGTGGTTGTTTGGAAATGCTTGATCTAGATGTGCTTTGGATGACATAATGGGTTATTAAAAGAAAAAAAAAAAAACGCCCTTAAAGGTTTTGGAAGAGAATGCAGAAGCAGGCATCCATATTACGCATTTCCTTATCTTTTGCACCATTTTCTTTTGAGACTAAAATAGCATTTCCATAATTAAACACTGAGGATTTTTTGATCATACACAAGTGTCACTGACAATATAGGTGGCCAGTTCTTTTTTTAACTACAATAAATTAATTGTGACACTTGATAGACTTTCAAAAATACCGCCTCATCCTTCACTCTCCAATCTATTGGTTCAGGCAGACTATCTCCTGAGTGGATAATAGCTAATCAAACATATGTACTATCTCTATTTTACTTTTCATACGTCTTCCTATGGTAGAAAGGAGGAGACAGACTTCTCCAGGGTCTCTTTTCTAAGGGCACTAACCCATATATGAGGACTCCACGCTCATGACCCTAAGCACCTCCCAAAGGCTTCACCTCCTAATAACATTATATTGGAGGTTAGGATTCCAGCATGTGAAATTTTGCTAGGGGGACACAAACATTCATAAATGGCAGTTATTACATTTTTTAATAATTAGTTATTGGGTTGTATGAAATCTTTGGCCCTGTGTAACACTAAATTTCAGATACCTTCAAAGAAAATTTGCCTTACAAATTAGTTTTGGTCAGCAAATACTAGATCCATTTTTGTTGCACAGTCTGACTTTTAAAATCTTCAAGTTCTGTTTCTCTCAATCACATAATACCAATTTATACTTTCGAAAGTTTGCTGTGTATATTAAAAACAGTGTAATTTAGCGAAGTCAATTATTTGATTACCTCCTGTGTTTACAGTCGTCATGTATGGATGTGAGAGTTGGATGGTGAAGAAAGCTGAGCACTGAAGAATTGATGCTTTTGAACTGTAGTGTTAGAGAAGACTTGAGAGTCCCTTGGACAGCAAGAGATCCAACCAGTCCATCCTAATGGAGATCAGTCCTGGGTGTTCACTGGAAGGACTAATGTTGAAACTGTAACTCCATTACTTTGGCCAACTCATATGAAGAGCTGACTCACTGGAAAAGACTCTGATGCTTTGAAGGATTGGGGGCAGGAGGAGAAGGGGACGACAGAGGATGAGATGGCTGGATGGCATCACCGACTCAATGGACATGGGTTTGGATAGACTCCAGGAGTTGGTGATGGACAGGGAGGCCTGGCGTGCTGCGATTCATGGGGTCGCAAAGAGTCGGACACAACTGAGTGACTGAACTGAACTGAACTGTGCTAGTCGCAGCCTGGCATTAATCTGGCTGAGGCCCACAGACCGCAATTTGAACAATCAGGGTAGTTTTCTGTAATTGCAATAAATCATATCATTAACCATGACAGACTTTTCCTCCCACAGATTTTTTTTTTTTTCGGTAACAGTTAACTCCTGAACCCCTCAAGAAAGCCAGATTTCACTGTACTCAAATGAATTACATAGTCATCTGGCGGAATGTAAAGACGGAGCCTGTGTTGGAAAAACACTGATGTTCCCAGAGTGGAGCCTGAAGAGGTCACTCTAACTCTGAGAGATGGAAGGCTCAGATGAATGTGCTGCAGACAGAGGCCGTCTGAAGGGTGATTTGTGAAAGGATGCTCTGCTGCAAAGCTGTTTAATTTTCTCACAGGGAAACAGATGGAGATCAAGATGTGAGGCATACTTACATTGTTACATTTTGGTCATTTATATAAAATACACCTGCCACTGTATTGAGGCTTCCTGGGATAAAAAATATGAAAAGAGAAAATATTTTAAAAGGAACATTTATTGCCACCTTATGTAAGCTCATTTTACAATATGTTCCTTTTGAATAGGAACTTGAAAAATGGACGAGGCTCAAGGCTCCACCGTCTTAGAAACTTTTACCTTCACGTTCGGTTCTCCCTGTCCAGGCAGTGCCCGATACGTAGTCATGCTTTGTTATGTATGATGTCCCCTGACAGACTTTTCTTTGTTATCCAGTTGGTTTTCAAACTGTTGGCTCTGGCCATGGAAGATGAGAAGTTTAGACCGTTTTCACTCAAACCTTACTCATTTTGTTAAGCACCTATCTCTCCCCATTATTGATGTTTTGACCGGTTATTTCTTGTTCTGTATCGCTCTCTCCTTTGCTTTGTCTGTAAGTTCAATAAATAGAGTAGTATGATTATCCACATTGTACTTAAAACAGCACCAGGTACTAGTTAGGACTTAACATAGAGAAAGCAATATAATTCTATATATCTAAACCCTTACTAACCTAGGAATAATGTGCCAGGGGCAAAGACATTGCTTTCTCTGATTTCTTTTGGGATGTTTTTTCTACCTTTAAGTCATTTTTGACTGACCCTGTGTGCTGTATTAGGTACATGGGAGGTGAATTTTTTGAGTCTTGAATAACCCAAACTGTCATCATTTTGCCAAATTAATTTCTGTCTACTGGCTGAACAGTTCAGTTTTAAGATTGTTTTTCCTCAGACATTTGAATGCATTTCCACATAGTCATCTGGTATTCAGTGTTGTTTTGAGACATTTGTTCTCAGTCTGATCTAGTCTTTTATAGATAATCCATTTTCCCCTCTCTGGTGGGAAAAGCTAGTTTTGCTTTTCTTTCTATAGTTGGTGTTCTGAAATTTCGTGAAAAATGAATCTGAATCTTTAAAAAATTTGTCCTCCTCAGTAGTTGGTAGGCTTTCACTTTTTTGACTTAATATATATATATATATGTATGTGTGTGTGTGTGTATATATATATATATATATATATATTTATTTCTTTGGCTGCACTGAGTCTTAGTTGCAGCATGCGAACTCTTAGTTGCAGCATATGGGGTCTAGTTCCTTGACCAGAAATTGAACCCTGGCCCCTTGCATTGGGAGTATGGAATCTTAGGCACTGGACCTCCAGGGAAACCACTTACTCATTCAGATCATCTCCACCTTCCGTTTCAGAATTCTTTCTTATTTTTCATTCCTCAACTATAGTAGCTTGTCTTTGTCCTTGTTTTATAGACCAGTATTCTTTTGCCTGTTAATTTTGCAAAAACTTTTCTGAACAAAGAAGAATATTAAAAAGTGAGTATAGTGGATGCGTAATACCCTCCAGCTAGATTCAACCATTGCTAACATTAGATGCAATATCCTTTGTAATCTGTGCATGGACAGTGAACCTTCTAAAATACCCTCATCTATCAACTAAATTATTTCTGGTTCTTCTGATGTCAGTTGTTCTGATTATTTCTCTTGGTTATTCTCTTCTGGGGCATTGATTTTCCTTGGTTGTATATGTTTATATTAGTTGCTTAATGTTATTTTATGCACTTTTAAAGACTGGATTGATTAGCGCATAGGATTGGTGGGTATTTCTTATGCAATTATGTATTGATTATTCTATAAGCTGGCATAAGTTTATACTGACGTGCATTTATGAGTGTCTATTTCCCCAACATACTTTGCTCTTCAGTGAGATGCTAGAAGAGGGCGGGGCATGTTGGTTGGCAGCCTTCATTTTATGTTGTGGATGTAAAGCAGACAATCAGCCCAGGGAACCTTTGTTCCAGTTGACAAAAGTATAGATGACACTGGGACTACGGTGTATGTGTTACTGGGCAGAGTGATCCTCCTTATTTTTCCTCTTGCATATCTGTTGTGTGGTTCCAGAGTTATCTTCCGCTGTGTTTTCTTATCTGCTAGATCTATATTCAGGGCCATTGTTGAGTTAGAAAAGGGTACTTCCTCTGCACAGATACAAAAGATATGTTTAACAAGAGTGTAGCCTGGATTTCAGCTCCATTTAGTGAAGGGAACTAGATGCAAGGCTGTGACAGCTTTTCTAGTGCCCACCCCAATTCCTAATTCCATATAATTTCTACATTGCTATCAGTTAGCTTTTTCCAATACTCGCAAACATAGCATCTTCACTTGTCCAGCAAGAGAGGGTGATGTGAGTGTGAGGCTTCTATCCTGAGTAAAATTATATTAATAGATGCTGGGAAGTCATGAGAGGGAGCTACTGGAATGTTAGGACAAGGGAAGCCTAAAACAGAGATGAAAATGCCCGGATGGAAGTAAGAGGTGTGAGGGTAGAACTCAGAAAGGGTACAGGGTTAGCAGTAGTGTCTGGAGCGTCACCTTCATGGAGGTGATCCCTGAAGCCAGGAGAGTGACAGAAACTGTGATGGATCGAGTGCAGAGAGCCTTTCCAAACATGTCACGGGTGGGAAAGGCAAGAATTGGTGATGCTGAGAAGAAACATCTTGGGCATGAGAAAACAGTCTGCTGTTTTATATCATATCGATCCTACATTTACAGTTATTGTTTCCTCACTGAACATTAGAAAAAGAACTACTGTGCATGGCATCCGGTTTCCTCCAGAATCTGACCACCACTTAGCCGCTTCCTGTCCCCCAGCTCCCAGCTTTCCTAGGCAGTCCTACATTTCCAAACCCTTTTGTGTATTCCCATATGTGTCTAACTTTGAATATAGTATTTCATGTAATTCTTTTCCATCAAGTTGAAACACTCACTTGTCTCCTCCCAGACATGTGGACTTGATTTGTTCCTCCATTGTCTTCCCTTTGTAAACAGGTCGCCCTTAGGTTGTATTGCATTTGTTTAATTAGCCATAGCAGAACTGTTTCCTTCAGAAACTATCCTCACCATGCCGTCCACATTCCTTGATACTCAACAGGGGCGTGCTTAGAGATTGCCGTCTAAGTCCGTGAGGTCCGTGTTGCACTCTTTCTGGCCCGTGGTTCTCTGACACATCTGCCTCCTTTTGGCCCTCTTTGATAGATACACAGGTTTCATTCTTCGGATTCAGAAGAACCCATCTGAAAAACTCAACTTGCTCAGAGGCTACAATAGCGAGGAGTCTGTGTGTTCCTCTATACATCCATTCAGGACACAGTACTGGATACTGGCAGAAATACTGGAGGTAAACAAAAGCAGACCCAATTCCCAATCTTCGATGTCAGTGGAAGACACTGATGTCAATCACTTGATTATACAGGCAAGTATAATCTTGTTCTCCAAAGAAGCAGAACAGTGTTAGGAGAACCTCTAATAGGGCAGTAAGTAGTTAGGGAGGTCACAGAAAGTCTGCTTCTGGGAAAGCGTCACATGAGCTGATATTGAAAAGGAAGAGAGGGAAGAATGATCCAGCAAGAGTGAGCAGGATGGGCAAAGACTCTGTGCCTGGCACAGGGGACAGAATGCACTAAAGAGGCCAGTGTGGCCAGTAGTGAGGATCCACAGTGAGCAGATTGAAGAAGTTGGAAAGCGGGAGGCATCCACATGTGTTGCGTCCTCTGGGCCAGGCTGAGTAACTTTTAACTCTTTTTTTTTTTTTTTGGTTAGACTAAGGTCTTCCTTGACGCACATGGGCTTTCTCTAGTTGTCGTGAGTGGGGGCTACTCTTTGTTGGGGTGCATGGGCTTTTCATTGCAGTGGCTTCTCTTGTCTCAGAGCGTGTGCTCTAGGGTGTGCAGGCCTCAGTAGTTGTGGTTCCTGGGCTCTAGAGCACAGGCTCAGTAGTTGTGGCACATGGGCTTAATTGCTTTGTGACACATGGGATCTAACTGGATCAGTGATCGGACTCATCTCTCCTGCACTTGCAGGCGGATTCTTTTCTTTTTTTTTAAAATTTATTTACTTTTTAATTCAAGGATAATTTCTTTACAGAATGTTTTTGTCAAACCTCAGCATGAATCAGCCATATATATACATATGTTCCCTCCTTCTTAAACCTCCCTCCCATCTCTCTCCCCATCCCACACCTTTAGGTTGATACCGAGCCCCTATTTGAGTTCCCTGAGACATATAACAAATTCCCATTGGCTGTCTATTTTACATATGGTAATAAAAGTTTCCATGTTACTCTCTCCATACATCTCACCCTCTCCTCCCCTCTCTCTGTGTCCATAAGTCTCTCTGTTTCTCTGCAGGTGGATTCTTTACCCCTGGATTTACCATGGAATTTACCCCTGAATTTACCACGGCAACCCCTAAGTAGCTTTAGCCTTTAGTATGCAGATCCTGGGACCAGTCTGCCAGGGTTTAGATCATGATTCTAGCACTTATATCCTGTGTGATCTGAGAAAGGCTCTGTGCTTCAGTTTGTTCACCGGGAGCAAAAGGATCATATTAGTACCTACCTTAGGATTAAATGAGTTAATCTGAAAAGCATTTAGAATGGTGCCTAGCACATTGCCCTATGATAATTGCCAGCCATCATCATATGTATCCCAGACATATTATCAAAATAAATATAGGCTATATTACAATCAAGGAAGTATTTGCACTAAATCATGGGAAAAAATATATGAGACACATACCTATGATGTGTGTATATACCTATATATACACAAACTATACTAATGACAATATAGATGTTTATACATGTATATAAAATATATACTAATGATACACATCTTACATATTTTATATGAATGTAATCACTGGTGTATATTTTTAAAAACATGTATATAGTGTGTGTGTGTATATATATATATATATATATATCATTGTATGTGTGTGTGTGTATATATATTATTTATTTTTATGACAGTGGAGATACTTCCTTGTATATAATTTTGTCCGCATTTGTTTTTGTAGTATGCCTGGGAAAGATGTGTTATATTGGAAAGTAAAAAGAGGAGAAAAATTAAAAGATTATTTTTATAATTTTCCTTTCAGAACTATAATTTGAGATTTTAAAGACTTTATTACAGTTAAAAACCTCTGTGTGTAAAGGATAATTTTTCTTTCTATTTCTTACATCTGTTTAGGAGCAGAAGGACCTGTAGCTATCATTTTTCTATAAGCTAAGAAGCAGCATGCTTTATTCACCTGAATACATTGATCCAGTACTGCTTGACCCCTTAAGTCAAGGTGGACGTGCAATAGCAGAAATCTTGTTAATAAAACCCTCTCTTTCAAATCGCTAACTACTACTAAAATATACTTGCATAAAGAGTATAAAAAGATTTTGTTTCAAGCATCATTGAGTTGTGAAAGTAAGAATTATGAATGATTTGTTTTATTGGAACTACTATTTAAGAGACCTTATTGATTTTCACTGGTGACCATATATATATAACTTGTAACATTTTCTTAAAGATCATTTTGATTGCAATTGTGTTAAAATAACATCAAAAGTACAAATAAAGGGAAGAGAAAGATTTCATTTAGAATTCATCTTTTTATTGAGTGCCAGCTTTGTGGTGTTCAGCAAAAGTAGAGCCTGGTGTGTGTGTGTGTGTGTGTGTGTGTGTGTGTGTGTGTGTGTGTGTG